>JAWLRI010000002.1:6518715-6582456 GCA_034781795.1 Crypturellus tataupa | reverse complement strand
AGGAGAGGAGAGGAGAGGAGAGGAGAGGAGAGGAGAGGAGAGGAGAGGAGAGGAGAGGAGAGGAGAGGGAATTCAGATGAGGTTTCCAGCACTCATAAATCTTCTGTGACCGTTTTTTTCAATAGCAATTGCTATGATATGTGTTTGCTATAGAAAAGTGAGCACATCTACAGTTTTGGCATTTCTTAGCTTCGGAGTCCTCTGACAGTTTAAAGATTTTAGTGGTATGGGATTTTTAAATAAATTTATATGAAATATGTTAGGATATAGTGGTACATTTTATACTGTCCTCATGAAATGAGACTCAAATTAGTTCATGTATATTCAGTGTGGACATTGTCGTCTGTTCCAAGAGCTTGCAGAAAGGTGGTAGATTAGGCATGTTTATTAGAGCTGGTGCTTTAGGTTGTGGGAGACATTTTTTGTGATGTTAAAGAATCTGTATAGATGCAGTCAATAAGTGAGATGTACTTATTAGCAAAGTGGGAGAGGGAGGGAGCAGGGGACATAGCAAAGAAAGCGTCATGATTTCAGTTTAGAAGCATTCCTTGCACTACCTCTGGAGACTATGTAAATGACCACCAAGGAAGTCTCTGAGATGATGTTTATTATACACAAATTTATGTGTGTATAGAAGAAGAATAGGAAAAAGCATTGATGATGATGATGATGTGACATGATAGTGGACGGCAAATCAGATATCTTGGAGAGATGGTGTTTGAGCTTCAATAGTTTGGAAGACTCCAAGGGCAAGTGTAAAAAATGCATTACTTCAGTTTAAAGGTAAACAGGGTGACATGCAAGAAAAAAAATCTTAGAATTAGTCTGGAGATGGACATCAAATTTAACACAAGAAAGCTAAAGCTAATTTAAATTTTCTCCGTGGCTTCATGTTTGCAAGAATTTTCCTATTCCTTTGGGTGTCCAGAATGTAATTGTTTTCCAGTTCATCTGAGAAACATTTGCCAAAAGAATGTAAATAATTGTGTTTATCTAAATCAAATTTTTACTCTTCATTGAAGAAGCAAATTGCAAAATCTGAAAATAATGGAAAAGCAGATCACATAAACCTGTGTTGCTGTTAAAAAAGAATTGATGAAATTTCTCATTAACCTAAAAAGAATGAATATCAAAATACATAATTGGAAATACTTTTCTTAATTTGACTTCTCATGATCCAATTTATAACATTTTTTTCAATGAAAAGACTAAAGCAAACAAAACAAAGCCAAAGTTCAATATATTAGAAGTGAACTGTCAGTTCAGTATATTGGAAGGGAATTACAGTCCAGAAGCCCTGCATGACTGCACAGATCAGCGTGGAGGGTGTTGCTACTCTAAAATAAGATACTTTTCTCCTTTCTTGTAATACATAGTTTCAGAAGCTACTTCTGTTCTTGCACTTGGCTCTTTTAGCAAGCTCGGTTTCATTTATATGGTTAGTATGACTTCCACCACCTCTTACGAAAGAGTCTGCTACTTAGTAAGGCGGCAGGGGTTGCAAAGAGCTGCATACTGGGCTTGACTTGAGTATATGTAATTTCTTCAGGAAATAGAAAACCCTGGAATGTTCAGAATACTTCAGTCCAACCTGTCCTTTTTTTTTTTTTTTTTTTCTTTACCTGAAAAGATTTACTTAAATTTATGAGAAGGGAAAAAAAAAACCAAAAATAAATAAATCAAGAAGTTCTGATTCATGTTTAGAATTTAAAAGTTCTTAAGTTCTTCACTGTTCTTCACAGTGGTTCAACCTTGAATTTAAACCTCAACAACACTTTCTTTTCTCTCCTCTTCCCCGCCAACTTCCTTAACGTTTGCAGAGGGATAAATCAAACCCATAAATAAATCCCTCAGATATGGGACTTAGCTCCTTAAATTGTGATGGATATAGAGTATGTCTCAAATTTGCAATGAAATTCCAAATTGGAGATGTTTTCTCTGTTGATTTTTCTTAAAATCTTTTCTACCACTCTTATAATTAGGCAGTGAATATTTAGAAATAGGAAGAATGCGAATGCAACATTTAAACAAATCATTAATCATAAATGAATCTCTCTAGTGAGTAGATTTAAGGCTGATTCATATGTCAAAGTGGTTTGTCATTTGTAGGGGAGATGGAACATATGAAACCAGAATTTTTATTTTTAATATTCTTTAATTTTTACTAAATATATTTTTATAAAAGCTAGCTTGACATTATGAAGTATTGAGTTGCTACTTTTATTAAAATACTGTTTTAACTAAAAAAACATGATTTTAGGCATTGTCTACAACTTTATTAATTAAATTTGCTAGAGTCAGCAAGTCTAGTATGAAGGTTATATATATGGGGGTTATAACGCACAATACGGGATAGAAATTTTAAGCCTTCTAACTTCCTTTTCTAACTTCCTTTCAACTTTTAACTTCCTTTTAACTTTTTTTTTTAAACTTTTAACTTCCTTCTAACTTCCTTTTCTTCTAACTTTCCTTTTCTTCCTTAACTACCTGGAAGCTGGTTCCTACAAGCCCTAATGACATGACGGTCTATGACTTTTCTCTCGTCTTTTTACTTGGGAAAATATCAGTTGCATTCTCTTCATCTTAGTTAAGATGATCCAGATTTCTGGGACATGCCATGCTGAAATCAAGACAAAGCTTAGAAAGGGGCTTCTGTGAAACTGAAGAAATTACTAAGCGGTTCAGCAAAAACACTCTGTGTTGTCCATGCTGGCGTGGCCAGTAGCCAGTTCACGCTATGGGTCACATGGTTGCACCAGAGGATTTCCTTTCCAGCTGACCAAATGCCATCAAAACATGTGCAATGGAAGTGAAATTAGTTGTTTTCTCTCGTTTTTTGGAGGAGGAGGAGGAGTACTCATGGATCCTTCTTAACCTCTATTATTGGTGGGGACACTGAGGTAGTAATAACATTGCCAGGACTAGGTAATATCCATCCAAGAGCAGTAAGAGCAATTGAAAACAAAGTAGTGAAAAGGTAGACTATGGTGTGTTGAGCTTTTCCTCCTTCAGTGCAAAGAAAGTGTTTTCTAAAAGGGTTCCAAAAGAGACCCAGGCAACTCAGGTTGGTGTCATTTTTAAATGAAGCTAATAGAATAGGCAATAAAGAACAGAATCAGTGAGCTTATATAATAATACTATACATGATGCAAGATTAAAAAAAAATTCCTAATGCCACACCAAAACCTTACTGGAGTTCTTTGAAGGAGCCAGTGGTGCCAGAGATCCAACCAAGGCAGATCCAGGTCATGGTCTGTCTGGTGAACTCCTAAGCTCTAAGGAAAATTAAGAGCCACAGTGTTAAACAGATGACCCATGCCTGGATAAATGACTGATGAAAGCAGAAGGTAGAAACGGAGACAGTTCTTCCCAGTCAGAAAGAATCATTAGGGGATTCTCCTAGAAATCTGTCCAGAGCATCACTGGTCAGCCTGTTCATACGTGTTGTGGAAAACTCTTTCAGTAGTGAGGTAATGATTGACTGTTGATACTAAGTTATTCAGCATAGGAGAGGCAAGCAATGAGTGAATAGTAAGATAAAGATATTTGATGATTGATTTGATAATTGATTATACTGATTTATTGAGGATAGTACGGCAAGGGATGACTGAGAAGACTTTCAGAAGAATTTGATAATAATCAGTGACTGTTCCATAAAATGACAGATTAAATATATTTTAAATAAATACAAAGTGATGCAGGTGGAAAAATAATCATCTTCTCCCATGTACAGCTGATACCAGGCGAGGACAAGGGACTTGTGGTGGGAGTAGATGGTTCCATTGAACTGGCTGCTCGGTAGTTAATAAAACAGCAACACCAGCTGACAGTGATCTTCAGGCTAAAAAGCCACTTGACAATCATCTCATTATTCTGAACACAGTATGGGTTAATATTGCTGTTTCTGAGTAAAATGAGCACTGGATGGGACTGCATTCCTTAATTCCATATTCTTTTTAGATACAGAAGATCCATCTTTTGTATCTCTGTTACTCTTTTCATCTGCCATGGGAGCTCGTGCTGTGCGATTCTGCAGTGACCTGAAAAGCCATCTCCAAAGGGCCTTGCAGATCTCACCTATGGTTCTCCGTTGGGGAACATCCATTGCCCGTGATGTGTCAGTGGATCCAGTCTCACTGCTAATGCTTGATTTCTAACCAAGCACAGCAGCCCGTTTCAGTGATCCCCAGCAGTGCTCAGCATTTAAAAGTGGTGTAAGACTCAGAAGGTCTTAGAAAAACATAACTCTCTCAATAAACTGTGTATTTGTACAATGAAAACACTACCCCAGAAACAAGCTCTACTAGAAAATCTAAATACTCATTCATGCTGTTTGCGGTAGGGAGAAATTTTAAAACCTTCACACTCCAGAGCAGCAAAAAATCCATTAGCACACAGATTCTCACAGTCATCCGCTGTGTGGGAAGATACAGATGGGCTTTTTTCTTCATTGCAACAATATCCCTAGCAGCGGGAGCTGAAACATACTATGTCATGTCAACCTGAAACAAATTAGGATTTAAGAATCTAATAAAGTTGGGATTGCTCCATGGTGCAGTTTGCTAACAGAATGTCAGCGTGCGCAAACGACGCGGTTTCAGAATTGCCTGGCCCTGGCAGTTGAAATGCATGTGCTTCCCCATTGAGCCGGAGTATTAAAAGCCGCCCCTTTGCAGCTTTTAGTGTGATATGCTGATCCCAGATATGCCTTGGCACTTGGTAGCAAAGGATCTGTATGGCCCAACAGTAGTATGGTTCATTAAGAAAAACACTTGCTAGCTTGTGCAAATTTTAAATTATCCCACATTCTTTTGTTACCAGACGGTAAATGACTGTTGTTATCTATATTACACAAAATAAAGTAAAAAAGTGTGGATGTGTTCCATGCTAATGAAGGGATGTATTTAGAAATCATACTAGTGTTTTCTTCTTTCAAAATACTAAGCTGTCAAATGCCTGTTTTTTTTGTATGAAATGACTATTACTGTAAGAAAGAAATCAAAAATGAAAGGGAATCAATAAATTTTATGTTTGCATTTTTCATGCATATATAGCCAGGCAAAAGAAACTTTTAAATAGTGTATGTAGCTCCCTACGGGACTGCTTTAAGTCTTCCTTGAGGTTTGCAGTCACAGCTGTACGTGCACAAGAAATATCTGGCTACGGAGATGTTAAATGTTATATCTGTCATTTTTATTAGGGAAAAGTGAAAATTCACCCAAGTGCATGCCATAATTAACAACAGAGAGGAGATAAAATTACAAATGTAGAGTACTTAAAAATGTTGCAAACCCAAAGCAACATTATCCCTCCAGAAACTGCTGTCCTCGGAAGAGTTAGAAGTTTTGTGGGCATATAGTATCTTGTTCTAGGGAGTAACAGAATATTTGTTAGAATATTGTTTAGAATATTTGTTTAAAGACTCAGCTGTGGCATGTAAAGGTGGTATCAGTTTGTCCTGTTGTTAAATTACCTTAAAAACATGAAAAGTACTAGAACATTAAGGTGCCATGGATGAACTAAACCAAATGTTGCTAAGACTGTCATTTCAGTAAGACAAAAAAAGGTAGGTTAGCTTCAAAAAAACCCATTTAGATCTTTAGGGTCCGGTGAAATTGTACAGGTAGTTTTTGGTTTCTTGCTCTACATCTACATATTATATAGGTACATTTTTTTTTCTATTTCAGTGCCTGGCTAAGTGTCTGGACCTCATAGATCTTTCAGGATGCTGTGTTACCACACAGTACAGTACTTGTTCATCTGGATGTATGTGGGGGAAGATGCTGGTAGCCCCTCGGTGTGCGATGCTGGCGCTGCAGGGCCGTGCTGGTGAGGTCCAAGGCTCCAGCGCATTAGTGTCTGGCAAGTCATTGCTTGTATGGGGCAATCAATCCGCACCAAGCAAATATAAGATGAAGCATTTGGCAACTGCTGTGTCATGAACAAGCCTAAAATAACAACCTTTTTGTAATTCATTGCATGTACCCACTGATTCTCTGGCACGTGATATAATTTGAGGTGGCTTCTATTCCTCTAAAAAAAATGTAGTAACCCATCGGACGTGTGGCCTGGGATACAGGAAGCACGTGCAGATGTGGATTGATGGTCTTAAGCTGTTGCAGAGTCCTTAAACCAGATGCTGCCACTTAAATGCAACCTACTTTCCTTCATAACATGCCTGTCAGGGAGAGACGGGCTACTTTGTGTGGCATGGCCTTGAGCTGCTGCTTCTGCCTTCTACAGTTGCCACATCTCAGAGCACTGGTGTCATCTTGTCCTAGTTGGTACTAGAATACGCATATGGGTATGTTATCCATATAGATGTATTTTAAATGAGTAGGGCTTAGATCTTTACCCTACGGGATGCCTTTTTAAGCAATTTTTCCTTCAAATGCTGCCTCTGAGAGATATAAAGGACAGATGAAGTTAGGCATGTGGTATGTCGATGAAATTATTGGATTAGGGAAAAATTGTTTGGCTTTTGAATTCTGGAGTGAACACAAATAGTCTTGGAAAGGCATAGTAGTTGGCTTAGTGTGATAATAAATGTATCCTTAAGTATTACTTAACAGTGAATAAAATATGAAGAGTGAAAATTATTTGATTAGTTAAGTAACTTATTTCCTGGCTTAGTGTTACCTATTGGTAGACACACTTTTATTCAATCTGTATTTTTGTTCTGGGTTTAGTTACTCATTCATGACATGCACAGACAGCATATTGGATTTCTAAGTCTCAGAAGTTTTCTCCAGGCAAATGCAGAAGTATCTGTTGTGTCCTTGGTCCTGCCTCGTTTACACTGCACTCTCCTCTCTGAGAGGGTCCCAGGGAATCTGATGCTGTGCATCAGATGGTTGCAGTTTTCATATATAAAAATAAATCATGTAGTAGACAAAATGCAGTGCCAATCTCTTGCGCGTAAATCACAAATAATAAAATATATAGCAATGAATATTAGTTTAACAACTCTTTTAGCATTTGAGTTTGCTATCGCTTATAGTGCAATAATACTTACATAGCTTCAGTGTAAAAATTTCAGCTGCCGAAAAGTAAATCTTCTAGAGTTGCACGTTCATGCTGGTAGGTAGGATTTTGATAGTTGGTAGTCATCCCTTTTGCCACAGAAAGTGTCTAGACCATCAACTTTCGAAAGAAATGGAGACTTATAACCTAACTACAGTAGATAGTGACAGTGAGTTTTATGGTAGATGGTGGGATTAATATATAGATGTTTACCAAACAGTAAACAATTGAGACAGTTGAGGAGATTATACTAAAGGTAAATAGATATCACACATCCTAATTACATTCAAAATGTGGCATAAAAATTTGTGGAGAGTCTCTAATATATAATCTAGCCTTACAGATGGATGAGCTTTTGATATCTATGCTGATGAGTCTTTCCAATATCCCATTAAGAAACAAGAACAAGTCTACCTTGCTAAGAGAGGCATGAAACTTCTCCACGTGTTCAGCTGTGAAAGACGTTTGCATGTTTTATCCAGAACTTCGTTATAAAACAGGTAGAAGGCTGATTTAAGGTGTCATTCTACTATGTGTTATCATCAATGAACATTAGTGAGTGACCATTCTTGTAATTGTGAGCATTAGGATTATTTTTAATAGCTGAAGATTTTTTTTGTAAACTTCTTTGTTTGTATGTATTGTTGTGTATATATTCTACAGTCAGTGTCAGCTCTCAATACTGTGAAATGTGAAACCTGTTTCAAGGAAAATCATTTTTAAGAAGAAAATACTCTGTAACTTAAATGAAAGACAGAACCTCATCAGGCATATGAAACAGGTCAGCTTTCACTAACCTAATCCCATTTTCTTTCTCTGCAGTGTCTGCTTAATGAATCCTGGTTAGTAATCTGAATCTGTACTCTTTTTGCCTTAAATCTCCACCCTCATTAAAACATCCAAGTCTTAGTGTCTGCTCTGCACCCCTATGGCAGCACTGGGCATAATATTTTGCCCTGGAGTTAGTCATCTTTACAGAAACCTCTCAAAATTCTTTAGGAAGAGCCTTTCAGAAGGGCCTTCCTTAGAGCTGGCAAAACAGATGTATAGAGAGATGAAATGACTTGGAAAAGATAACAATACATTTATGCCTCCCATTCCCTTCCCTCTTGCTGTGCTTACTCTGCATGATCTTCCTGTGACCTACAGGGTTTTCTCTTAGTTTAATTCATTGAGTTTGTGGCTGTGAGTGTATTGCTTTGCTTTTATCTCATGTCTTCAAGCCATAACTCTTTATCTTCTGACTCAAAGCTGCGGGATTCAAGGCTGAAACTGAATTTCTTTCTTCTGTTCTTAATGCTCTGATGCTCTGTGAAGGGAAGACAAAGAAAAATTGGCAGAGCTAAATCCCTTGTCAAAGAGAAAGAATAAGACAAACATCCCAAGGTTTTCAAAACTGACCAATAATTTCAGGTGTGCTGATTTGAGGGTTCACAGTTTGATGGCCAGAGGAGTCTTGTTTACAACCCAGGCTCTTTGCAGTGTTTAAAGCCAAGTCATTAGCTGCCTGTGATAATCTTTGCTACCTTAATATCTTTTTAGATAGCCTGATTGTAAACAGGCAGCTAAAATGAAATTGCTTTAGAAAGGGGGAATCTGATCATTGGAAATGCTGGGTAATTTTATTGCTTGTAAATCCTAGACTTCAATATAATAAGAAAGGTTAACCGTCTCAGAAAAGATTATTATGTGATTCCTGACAAACTACTTTTGAATTTCTGGTACATTTCTGAAATGTTCTTTGGCTGCAGAGGTAAATAGCCTTGGCCTCCCTGCCTCCTCCTCCACTTCAGGGAGCCTCCCCAAAATCAAACTGTAATCAGTGCCAGCCTGAAGACTCACTAGGCAGCAGGCGGCTTCTAGGGACATCTTCCTCAGTTCTGCTTGGGCTTTTGAAACACCCTATGCTGACTTTATGTAGGCTGGACACTGTAACTGGTGAATCATTTAAGGTGTATTTCATCACCTTAGATTCTAATTCAGCAAAGACTGACCAATTGTATGTGTTCCTGAAAACAATAACCTTAAATGGGTATTGCTTTGCTTTTCTTCCAGGACTGATCTGTCAGTTTGCTTTGGTTTGGGTTTGTATTGAGTTTTTAGGAAATCTCTCATGTTTTGTTTTAGAAGCGGGATTCTCAGTGGCTGCTCAGTATGCAAAGATTGTTTTTGTCTCGGGCATGTTTAATAGTGCTAACCTCAAAATACAAAGTTAATTATAGTGAGTAAAGTTGTTAAGCACGCTTATGTGATGTAAAAGCTGAAATCTACATTTTTAAGAGTCTTAGGCATTTTAGAAACCTGATTATCCGTTCAAATCCTTTATGAGGTTGCCTGAAAATACGCCTTTGACCTTAAATCACCTTGATGCTTTTGAAAATCTTGGTAAGTGTCTGTTATTGCCTCATATAATGCTAATCCTCCACAGGTGAGATTATATCATCTGGAACCATAGAAACATGCAAGAGCACCATCACCAACAGCTTCTGTTTTGTCCCTATCCATCATAGAACCCAACAAATGACTTCTTAGGAAGAAGTTCATTTAAAGCTAACAAGATTTACTTATTTAGAAAGAGTTAAATGATGACACAAGCATTTTTCCCTCCCATTTTAGATCCTAAACGTCAAAAGAAGAGGTTTACTGCTTGTACTAAGTAGAGTTTGCATCCCAAAGCCAAAAGGAGATGTAAAAGATGTGAAAGATGTTAAGTAGGAGGGGAGCTAGATGAGTCAGAGGGTTGGTCATGAGTCACAGAGTCTCTCCTCCAAAGCCTCCTGTTGAGGAGTGTGCAGACAGTATGGATAGCCTGCGTGCTGGCCACTGGATCATGCAAAAACAGTTTGTCTTGTCAACGCAAGAACCAGGGTCAAGTGTCCCTACGAAGCCCGTCTGGTACTACTTTTGTTATTCAGCATTCTTTTTATTATTTTCTTTTTCCCCAGAAAACCAAGTTCTGAATGATCCTGGAGACAATTCTGTCTTTTCATTATGAGGTCATTGATTTGCCTCACTTCAGTAGGAATGGATTGACTTCATTTAAATTAACCTTAGAGATGGAGAATCGTATTCTTTTTCTTTCGTAAAGCTGCTCATGGACGAGGTAGTGAGGAAGCTAATGTACTGAATGGGATACTCGGGAGTCTGCTGACTTACCATGATTATAAAGCTGAAATTCAGTAAAAGGGCATGAAGGAACAGCATAGCATATAGACCTGTGCCAGTAACACAGCCAAGGGATGGCAAAGTTATTGCTTAGCTTTTGTGAAAGAATCTTCTGATGCTTTTGTTATAGTTGAGATAGTATTTAAGCTCTAGTTTGTTCTACATTCACTGTTTTATCTTGATACTGTAATAAGTGTTCGGTGCAGTTGTATCTACCTCCCTTTCTCCACTTGTCTAGAATATCCTTGGTGTTAAAACCGACCCTGAAGTCAGCTGCTTTAATAAAGAATGTGTGGTGAAAGTTATGCTAATTATGCTGGAGTGTAATTATGGGCTAGGAAGATTATTTCACAGTCAGAATTGAATTGTTGTAGATAAATGTGCATTAACTTAATAGTGTGCAGCTAATTAGTTTTGCTATTTACTCAGAGAAGGTAAAAAAATAAAAAGATGTAATCAGTTATTCAAAAGCTTCAGAAATTAATATATTGAAAAGCCAATGGAAAGTATATGTTAACTATGTCTTTAATTGCTAGTTTGCTGGATTTTTTCTCAGTTTTCCTCTTTTGGAATTACAGTTTGATTGAGTGGCTAATTAACATAGATTTAACTTTATTTCAACTTAGCGTGTATATTGTATTAGTGAAGGGTGTGGTTGCCAGTGTGATGGCTGCATTTATTTGTAAGGCATACTATGGTCTCTTGTGCTCTCTGCTAAGTATAAAATATGTTGTGTCTCGTTATCTAGCTAGCGTTGAGAGAAAAAACCATTTCAGTAGCCTACAATAGTGATTTTTCTACTAATAAATAAATAATACCAGTTACTATTACCTCGGCTATAGAACAATTCCATGGTATTTCTGCAACAAGATTTAATGAAACTGAGTAGTTGTCCGTTATTTTTCCTTGCTAGAAATTGTGTCAAGTTATATTCTGTTAATGAGAACAAATGCATTTCAAGACCATGGGATCCGGAGAGCATTCATATTTGGCTTTAGTTAAAAATTATGAACAGCAAGTATTGACGCTGACCTAAAAAAATCTCAGACTTTTCCACTCCCACCCTTGAGGAGGGTGTACAAATCTATGAAGTGGGTTGCATTGGAACTTGACTTTGAAATTTCCAGCTTGTCTTTAAAAATCCTTTGCAGCACAGTAATACCTTGTCATCGTTTTTTCCCAATGGCATGATTGCTTACATCTTTCTTCAGTATATTCAATATATCTGTTCAATATATTTCTGTACTAGTTTTCCTCTAAATTTGCTCTTTTTTTCCCATTTCCCATTTCCCACAGGAGTGCCCTTTCCCCACCTTTCAAAGAGTGTCTTTAGCTACTCTGTCATGGGTTAGCATTTCTATGTTATCTGTTTGCAAAGATGAGTGGTATTAAAACGGAAAGATGCTTCTGTTTTGCATCTATTCTGTATAGTCACGTTTGTGTCCTCCATAAAGCGATTTGCTGTGTTCAGCCATTGATCTGTAACTGAGTCTGTAGTCTGTGCAGTTGACACAGCTGCTTTGCAGCTGACACACACCAGCTTAATTCTTTGATTAGTTAAATTAGTAGACCCTCAAATTCAGTGTATCGCATGGAAAGTCCCATGCAAACCATATTGTGTGAAGAAATAAGTACCCCAAAACGGACATTTTCTTATAATTCTTTTAAATGTATCTGTACATTTTGATAGATTGAGACATGTATTTCCCCCTTAATATAGTCTCGTTTGAGATCTCTTTAAGATATTGATTATGATTTCTTCTTGATGGATCCTTGGCTGTTTTTCTCTCATTCATTAATAAGGGCAATTGTCTTGAATCAGTTCCATGATTATTTTGTCCAGTATATTAGGTATATAGGGTATTTCAGACTTGAACTAGCAACATTTCAGCTGAAGAGTCTGTAATCTCCTCCCTTTTACAGAAGGCAGAAAAGTAATAACCAATGACATCTAGCAGGATTGCAGTTAAGACAGGAGATGTATTTTTCTCCTTCAAAAGATTTTTTTTTCCTGCAAGTTGTATTTGATGAGGTAAAACTATATACCTCTAAGATTTCTATTTTAAGTATACTTCAGATCTGCAGCTTACTTCTGCAGCAAACTCTCTCATAGATTTTTTAAAAAATGCTGTTCTCTATTTTGCTGGCTTCTCCTTGTATTATTTTGCTGGCTGGAAGTTGAGAGACATCATGCAAGGAAGTAGGAGCCTAGATTCTTCCTGCTTAATGAAAACTGGAATAAAAGCAGTAAACAGAAAGCCTTTGCTCCATATTTTTCATCGATAGGAAGATCAAGCGCATTTACAGTATTGTGCATCTTACAGATTTAATGAATGGGATTTGTTCTCCTGCTCTTATAGATGTTTGAATAGGAGAGTGGTTGGAGAAGAGAAAAAGAGGATTTTTAAAGATTTTTTACATGGGTCTTTCTCTTGACTTTTGAGACTGTATGTTTCTGTGTTACAGGCCAATTCTGGATTTAATACAATATAAATTACTCATTTATATTGTATTTTGGATTGATTTAAAACTTTATAGTTTAATATTCATTATTTAGTCATCAAAAATACCTATACTTCCTGTGCTCAGAAAGATGGGATGTTCTGTGAAGCATTTGATAAGAATGATACTTGATGGTGTTTTCGTTAAGGAGTGAGATAACACAGGATATTTAGGATTAGCATTTTTGCTACTTCAGATGGGTTCTTTTCCTTTTCCTCTTGCAGTTATAAGAAGAACTTTTCACAGCTTTTGCTAAGCTATATGTACACGGCTGACATTTTCTGTCATCTGCTGTTTGCATACACAGAAAACACCCTGATTCTGATTCTTGCCCTCCTTATTTTCTCTTATCAGCCAGTAGCCCATGAGGATGGTAGCAGCTGCTTTGTGTGCTTTTTCCCTCTAAACCTGGAGAAAACTTTCTTTCCTAAAACTGACTTTCAGTCACACCTACTGGGAAAGTAGCAACCCAGTTCTTCTGCTCTAGCTGTGAGAATACAGTGGTTATCACAAAACTTTCTGTATTTAGTAGTATTGCATTAAAAGCTTAGGCTGAAGAGTGACCGAGCACCCCCAGGGCCCTTTGGGAATGGTTATGCTGGTTGCCAGTTAAAAGCTTCTCCTTAGGAAACCGTAACTGAGGGGGAATTTTGCAGGGAGTAGTCTGCGAGCTCTTTTCCTTCAATTATGGATTAGCGCAATTTGAATTGATACTGAGGCTAGTGGGCAAATAAAATGCATATCTTGCTTTCTAAACTATTCTCCCCGCTTCCCTAACAGAACAGGGATTTTGGGGAGTGATCTGTTCTTTGGAAGGCTGGTGTTTCTGCGTGGCTAGAGAGAGGATCTTGAAAGCTTTTTTGCCCTCTTGCTGAAATAGCAAAGAGTTTAAGAGCCTCTGCGTGGGAGGCCTGCGTCTAGAAAGAGACAATTTTGGTGTAAAGGTTTGCGGAGACAGAGGATCTCTAGGACGTCTGAGAAGGGTGTTCAAGCAAGTGACTCTACGAGACGGAGGAGGCCAATGGCGAGGCCAAGGCTGCCGTCCCTTGCGCCTCAGTCTGTGTGCTGCTTTACCCTCTAGTCCGTATTTCCCCTCTCTGGTCATTGAGAAGAACACATATGGATCTGTAACTGCGGTGCTTCCACTGGGCAAAGTTTCACAACGTGGTGAAATCTTTCCTGTTAAGAGTAAACTCTTGGGTACAGAGAGGAGAAAATGTAGAGCTGTCTTTTCAGGAAGTGTTCACTGGCCATATTTTGACGGCTGCAATGCTAGACCCTTGTGTTAGACCCTCAATGTTATGCATTGCAGGGGTACAAAATAAAATTAAGCATCTTAAAGGCCCTGTGATAGCTTACCTAGTTTATGTCTTATTTGTCTGTTTACAAATGGTCCTTATATGTATGCAGATACCTGCAGATGAAGATACAAAACCAGATTTTCAAGATTTTTTTTGACTTAATGAAGCACACTTTCCCAAAGAATAATGCAATTCTGACAACTGACAAAATTAAAGATACCTTAAAATACTGAAGTCCCCATTTTTTTCCCTCTTCTTCATCCCAGAGTCTAGAAGAGAAACAGGATCATGTGAGCAAGGGAAGGGGAGTCTCAGGATACAGACAACATTTTCTCAAAAGCTTCCTGGCTGCTGGTGAGGGCATGAATGAGTAAAAGGCTACGTCAGTGGCATGGAAGTTTATTTCATAAAAATTCATAAATATATTTCAATTAGACACTGGTAGGTGAAGTAAGGTAACCTCAAGCAGGTAGATCATACCTCTGCGTTTAATTATGCTACAGTGGTGGCAGTAAGCTAGACTAATAAATAATGTCTTATGGACCAGTGTCATTATATAATCTTTACTCAGCTGTATCATTTTAAAAAATCTTTTTTCTCTTAAGATGAGAATGTAGTGGTTAGAAGTAGTCATCTGGTAAGGTTTTCTTGCCTTTTCACAAATGCATTTGTGATAGTT
The DNA here is from genome assembly GCA_034781795.1 of Crypturellus tataupa. Lineage (NCBI taxonomy): Eukaryota > Metazoa > Chordata > Aves > Tinamiformes > Tinamidae > Crypturellus > Crypturellus tataupa. Next base: position 6,567,786 of record JAWLRI010000002.1, on the reverse strand, counting down.
TTCTTATTTGGAAATCTGAGTCCTTTTTCTGTTTTGGCATTATTACTTGCGATGCTGTATGAGAAAACATAGCGTAATACAAATGCAGACCTGCATTTTTTGGCATGCCAGAGGGAGTATCTACTGCTATGCACATCCTTTTCAGGCTGCTGCTGACCTGATGGTTTCAAGTACTGAGATCTCTCTTCTGCACAGAGAAGAGAGACACTAACTCATGGAGAAAGGAGAGTAAAGATGGTGTTTCATGGTGAAGCTATGTAAACATTTACATGCCTTCTCCTAATCTAGATAAATCGAGAGACGTGTTGGGGAGGTTGTTTCTACAGATTTTCAGTATTGCCACATGTTTGTACAGCTGTTTTAGAGTCAACCATACAGAGTTTGAAATCTAGAGAAAACATAACCTACAGGTTCAAATAAAAGTACAGCATGTATTGAAGTGCAGTCAGATGTCGTTAACTGTTCATGCATCGTACCCTTCAATATTGAAATAACTCCTTGCCAGGATGAAAGGGTTACCTATTTCCTTCAGTGAAGCTGCTGATCCAGTAAGGTCCAGCTATTGCTGGCAAGATCCGTATACACTGCCCATGCTAATAGATAGCAAGTACCCCAAGAAGTAGTTCAGTCATATTACTTGGTTGAAAATACATAACTGTTGGGCCAAGCTTATCTTTCTCTACATCTTTTTTTCCATTCAAGACTGAATAGGAGTGAGCTCTGAAGTCAATTTTTCCCATAGCTGAAATGCAACTGGACTCTGCAGTGAAATGTTTCCCCCTCTGTGTGATTCACTTGTACAATTCCTTATTTATTTTCTGCTTGCAAATCAAACTTACAGTTTTGCGCACACTAAAGGGAATGAAGAGGTTACTGTGATCAAAGCGTTCTTTGCCTTAAACATTCTTTGATGTTCCCAGGCAATTTGGCAAGCAAGCGGTTCGCAACAGCAACTCTTCACAAAGTGTTAAGAACTGCATTAGTGTAAAATAAAACCCATATGGTGGAAATTTGTGAGAATTGAGAACTGCAGGTTTGGCGAGGTTTATTCGTGCACTCTGATTGTGTTATGCTAGATGCGCTTGTATCGCTCATGCAGAGGCCACACACACTGCTCTAATAATCCTTACAGCAGCATGGACTGTGGTGGAATTATTATGCTTTTAATAATAAATGAAGCTCAGGACAGAATTTCTCTTTTATCTCCTTCCGGTGCCGCAGGCAGGCACGGAGGTATGTAGGATGCAGTGTCAGGTTAGAATAAACCGTAACTTTAAATGTATTAGTTGGCTTTACTGCAACTTACATTTTTATTTGTACTTTTTCTCTGTCCTTGCTTCTGTGCTTTCAAGTTTACCCTGAACTATGTCATGTTTTTTTTTGTTCCTAATTTCAGAGTCATGTTGCTAGTGTAGTCCTTGTGTGATTTATCTTTCTTGTAAGGTAGAGTAGAAGTACAGCAAGGTTTCTGCTTGTATTTGTTAACTGTAACCTTATGGAGTCTGTATATAGGTGCAGACCTGTCATTATGACATTGTCTTATGGATATCTCTTGGAATCTGTGACTGAAGTCGTCTTCATGATTACTTCTTGAAGGTCATCATGTTCCTCTTGTTTTGTACATTTACTTGGCCAGGTTTGGCTAGAAGCCAGAGAAAAGAATAAGGGTGAGGGTTCTGCTGATTTTTCAAGGTGAGTGGAGCAAACTCTGTGTTTTATTTGCTAAAACAGCATGCTGACTGACAATCTGCAGTAAGAAACAATTGCGTACATGCATACAGGTGTGTGGGAATGGAGAAGTATGCTGGAAAAAAAGAAAAATATGTTAACAAAATATTTCAAATTTGATACCTAACAAACCACACTTTTAGGTGTGCAAGTACATGCCTTAAAAAGTATACTTTAAAACCACAGTTGTGTACAGAGTAATATCTAAAATATTGGTATTCTTTTTCTTTGATAAATGCTTGGTGGTTCAGGCTTTAACCGTCTGGTTCCTATAGCAGGACCTCACAGTACAGCTTCTGGGGAATGTTCCTGAGCCTCAAGCAGTGTTCAGATATTCAAATATTCATGTTCTGCTGTAACAGTGTGAAGTAGAAATAAGAATCTAAGCTCTCTGGTAAATTCCTGGGACCAATGGATAAAAAATATATGAAACCATCAAGCCTGCTTTTCAAATTCTGCGTACAATTAATTACTAGCTGGAGAGACCTGTACTTTTAAAAGTCATTATTTAGTTTTTTATTTTTTAAATCAGCCTCTATAAAAATACAACTGTGTCTATGTGTGTGTGTAACGTTCTTAGCAACAGAAAAGAAATTCTGACCAAATTCAAGCCAATATTCAGATGCAGCATTCGTATCATTCACATACAGATGCCGAATCTACTTGGTAGGCTCCTTGGCCTGCTCCTGCTTGTTAATTCTGCTCTCGATGGTCATTTGGTGGCCGTTTAACTGATGTTCATGTGTCATGATATCAGATGCTTCACAGAAATTGAGCTACGTGATGAAATTGTTGCAGTTCTTTTCCTTCCTTTAATCAAACCTTGGTCTTCATCATGTGCTGACCTTGAATTTCCCTTGGAGACAGCAAAAGATATTCTGCTATTTAATTTTAATTTCTTTTCCAGGACTTAACCCAGCCTATTTTGTGATGTTTTTTATTCCATTCCAAGTTTTTGACTTCTCTGATCTCTCTTCTCTTCAGTCTTTTTGTTTATTTTTTCCCTTCTGCTGCTCAACTCTCTATTTAAACTCTTTTTCTTTTATGCAAAATGTTCCACGTAGTCTTCTACCTTTGTTTTAGTGAAATTCCACTCCTTCCTGTGCCTTAAGCTTTTCAGTCCATTTGACTTCACTTAGTAGTTTTTACTTATTTAAATTAAGACAAATTTAAAAATAACATTAGTATTATATTTTTGAACAAAAGTTTTTAATAGAACTGGAGCTTTGCTAAAAATATATTTTTCTCTTTCCCTAGCTCATTTATTTTTTTCCCTAGAAGAGACTTTTTTTAAAAGGAATTAAAAAGCATACTCCTGGAAACTAGCCCTCCTTGCCCTGAAGGCTGCTAAAATTATCACAATTATTCAAGCAACCTTAACTGTTGACAGAAGTTTTTGTTTGTTTTATATAGCCACTGTATTTCCTTTAGAAACTTCTAAAAATACCACCCTTTTAGAGACCATCTGCTTTAAATGACAGTGCAGGCTGAGGCTAAATATTTTCTCTTTGGTTTTGTTGCTCATCGCTCTTAAAATTGGTTGCATGACCAACCTAATATTCTAGGTTTAAAAACTTGGTTTTCGGGAAGACTTTTCAACTTAGGTCCAACCCGCATGCACACAGTCATGTCCAACAAGGATCATTTATCAGTTACTCGTTAGAAGAAGTGGGCATTAATGAAATCACCAGGCTGTTTTATTTGTGTTGCATGGGTGGAGAAAAACACAGCTCTTTAGAGCATTGGACCTTGAGCAGACATAGCATTCAATGGCGTAGAGTCATCTTGAGGTCACTCCGTAGCATTTAGCTTTTGTACAAAAAAAAGCAAACTGCCGCTGTCAGCATCTCCGAGTCTCATCCGAATCATTGAGGAAGGAGACTTCTGGGTAGTGTTTTCTCTGCCCCTTCGTTGCCTCTTCTGTCCTACACCAGGGCCAAGGAAGAAGAAGCTGAGCTGGTTATTGGGCCTCCCTAGAGTGCTGTTGCACCTAATGATGCCTTTTTCTCCCCCCCTTTTTTTTTTTTTTTTTTGTCCAAGAAATAGGCATATTAGGGAGGGGGAAATTTCCTTTGAGAGAGAATTTGGTGCTAAAAATTCTGACACTTTGAAGTATAGTTAGTCAGTTAAACACAATTACTTTGAACTGTTGCAACTCATTGTCTCATCGTGTAAGCTGATTTCTTCCACTCTTTTGGACCCTCTCCAAAATACCAATGATGTACTTGGCATCTAATATTGAAAACGAGAAAAAAATGGAAGTGGAGCTGTGATAGTCTATTTTTCCTCAGTATATTTGTTTATTTTTTTACTTTAGCAAATATTTTTGGGAAGGCTTATTTGTTTCTTTGCAAACTGTGTTATATGTGAAGCAGATCTAATGTGTAGTAAGAACCTGTTAGCAGGTTCTACCTGCTATTGCTACCTAGGTATCCTAGGCGAGCGAAGAAGCCTAAGAGAAAACCAGCACATCACGTAACACTGGTTTTGTCACTGGCCTCTGTAAGTGTGTGACATTTTTATGGACCTGTGCTCCTCGGTCTGGAGTAGAATTAAGTGATCAGTCAAATAACTGCTTATTAGCAGATAGTTGAAGTATGTCGGTGTCCTTGGAAATGGCTTGTTTGCCATCACATTTGTCTTTAGTTGTAGGATTTGACTAGAACAAGGCAAAAGGAAGGGCAACGGGTGGTCTGCCATTGCTGTGAAACAGCAGTTCTCCAGGACATGGACAGCTTGTGCACCTCAAAAGGGCAGTTAGTCATCTGTGTGTTCAGTATGTGCTCTTCTCTGTCATCCCTGCGAGCTGTTTACATCCCGATCGTGTAATCAATAGCTCTTGTCCTTATCCCATACTTGAAACTGCTTCCAGCGCCTTGTTGGCTGCCTGCTGTTCCAGTTTGCCTCTGAGGGCTTGTCAACATGCCTAGACTTCCCTGACATCTTTTACAATGCTGTGTGGCACTTTCTGAAGATACATTCGATACTGGGATTTTTCTGAAGCTATGCAAAATGTCTCCATTAGGAACTTGACAGCAGTCTACGTTGTCTGGATTACGGCCAGTGGCATAGCAGATGTGTAATTTGTTAGCACATCTTCATGTTTTCTTTGTCATAAACACTTAATGTGAAATCTAATATTCATGAGTTAACATCTGCCTTGTCAGAACAGAAATAACAGATGAAATTCTGTGTGTGTTTTTTTAAGTTTCATTTTCTGGATCTTTATAAAGATACAACCAGAGTGATAACACTCCATCTGGCAAAGATTCTGTAGGAGACTATACCTCTGTTTCATAATAATTCGTGACTCGTGTAAAACAAGGCTTGTTTCAATGAAATGCCTTGGAGAACTGTTGTATTAAATGTGTGAAAATGTATGATTGATTTTACTCGCGATGGACAGCAGAGCTGCTGCAAGCTTGATCTAGACTCAGATTAATTCATCCACTGATGCACACTTGGCCTCAGTGCAGCAGAATCCTTCTAATTCAGGAAGGATAAATAATGATTAGAAATAGTTTTTCAGATACTAGAGATGTACCTTTTTTCACAACTTTTGAGGACCAGGTCATGTCATTCCCATCCCACCGCCCAGAGAGAGAAATTCTGTCTCCCATACAAGAAAAGGCGTTTGCTGCAGAGTAGCTCCTGGAGCACCAGGTCCAAAGCCATTTTCATAACCATTTTTACCCTTTAAATACACAGGGGAAGAAATTACCTGAACTGACAAATTGCTTTAAAATGCAGTTGTGGGAGTTGCAGAATGCCTGCTAAGTCTTGCTGAGTGCTGTTGGGTTTGGTTTTCATGTGGTGTTAGGGTGTTTCATGTATTGGAGCATTAAATGAAAGTCCAAACCCTGAGTCTTTCTGTTTGTCTAGTTGCTTTAAATTGAGCAGTATTAATCATGGTTTAAAAGTAATCAGGTGTAATTTTAATAATTATGTAATTGTGTGATTGTATAATTAATTTAGGTTTAGCAGGTCCCATACCTGTAGACAATAAGCCAAAAGGCGAAGTAAGTAATCATTTTCTCTGCAAGATAGCAGTCTTTATAAGTTCAAGATTGCAGTAATTAAAAAGGCCTCTTTTGCAAACTGTTGCATTTAGGGGCAAACAGTTTGGGGTTTTGATCCCAGCACTCCAAAATTTAATTTTAAAAGAGAAAGTGTAATGGTATCAGCATGTTTCTTCTTTCTTTCCTTTTATTATTGTTTCATCGTTCTTTTTTTATCTAGAGTGCTTTAACCCATAGAGACTTAATTCCATACATACTGTTGTTCATTCCAAATATGCTTCCTATAACATTTGCTTAGAGAAGTAGAAAATTAGCTATGTAATTGATTAAATATTGATTTTTAAAGAAACAGAAAAGTTTTATTGCTTAGGCAATTCTTTCTTCGTTGTCGTTCAAACTGTTGTCGCATTTATCCCCTGACAGCAGCAGTGTTGCTGAATCTTTCTTGTTTGCTTTTGTGCAGAGAGTTTGGATGGCGAGATCCAGAGCTTCCTGAAGTTATACAGATGTTGCAGCATCAATTCCCTTCAGTGCAGTCCAATGCCGCAGCTTACTTGCAACACCTCTGTTTTGGAGACAATAAAATAAAAGCAGAGGTAAGATTTGCAAATACTGTGTTTTCAACTGTGATGTTGCGTGTGAATTTTCATCACTTATTATTTCCATCTACTTCAAAAAGAGTTACGAGTCTGGACCAAGTTTGCTTGAGCTTTCAGTTAGGTCAGTCATTACCATCAGAGAGGGTATAAATTGTGGAAAATATTATTGCTGCTTATTTGAATGACCTGTTTGGATTGAATATTTCATACCACTGGGCCCATAGTGGTTCAGAGTAACTAGTAATATATAGTCTTGATCTCACTGAAACTTATCACCATTTGCATGGGAACTTAAAAAAAAAAAAAGAAAAAAAGAGTTAGGAAACTAAAGACAAATATAGGAAAAGAATTAAACAGAATGATTCTGAATTAAAGCCTGCTTTCATGTATAATTGCATGAATAAAGATTAATTTCACTGGGTTTGCAGCTTGAGCTGTGATCTGTGATCTTGAAAATCTGTACAGATTGCGTCTAAAATGTAATTCAAAGAAGCAATACAGACTTTGTTCTCTACTTGTAGTTGATCTGTACTTCATGCTTGCTTGTTCTCTGTGGTTAATGCGACCAGTTCAGCTTTTGGCACAAGTTAAAACAGAAAGAAAGGTGCTCTGAGGGATCTGATAGACATACAGGAGTCAGTTAAAAGTGGCTGACTTGGTTGGTGTGATAACGAAGCTGTTGCCATATTGCTGATCAGACATGCACAGAAGTCTGTGCCTGGACAAGCATTTTTGGACTGGCCTGTAGAGGTAAATTGAGCTCAGGGTTTGCCAGTGAGTATGTGTCAGGATTGCAGAATGATGCTGACTTGCTGCTGCTTCAGGATTTCTTGCACTCAGCACGTGTTGCTGTTGATCTGATCCATCCCGTTGGGATGTCCGTCTTTGTAAACTTCATGCTCTGCCATTGGAACTTGATCACTCATTTCTTGCAGTGTTATCTTTGGGAAGGCTCTAAAGTTGCCTTAGTCTTACGAAACTTCAGTGAGATTTGTATAAAATATCTCCCCATGTGCTTGATAGGATTTCTTTTCAGTAGAATACAATTAAATAAAGATAGAAAATCACAGCTCTGACTATATATATTTATGGGATCCTTGACACATTTTATGCTTTTACTGTGCGATTTGGCTCCTTTAAAGCACTTTAATCTGTGGCTGACTGTGAAAAACTACCCCTTGAAAACCTGCCCTTCCCCATGATGAACAAGAAATGGAAATATTAATTCTATAGAAGACAACTATGAGAGAAAATGTCAGGCATACTTTAGACTCAGGAGAACAGAGGTGTGGTTTTGGGTGTTTTTTTTTTTTCTCCATGTCTTGATTATTTTCTTTGTTACTTGTTATTTCTAAAACACTTGTTCATTTGTGGTTTTCTTCTGAACTTGAAGGTGGCACCCTCAGTGTCTCTTCATTGCCTCAATAATGTCCAAGCCCTGATCAGTCTTTTATGGGGGAATTCTCTCAATTCCATGAGATCTACAGATGCCCTTCTGTAACTCCAGGGACTCTCAAAAAACAGGTTAACTGTTTATGTGCAGATGTCCCAGGCTGGCCACTAAGGTGTCAGAAGCCATTTAATTTTTTACAAAAACCAAACAACAAACAAACAAAAAACCTTATGGAATGAACTAAGTGCAGAATTTTTGTTTTTCTTTCCCAGCAGTGAGTGTCTCGGTGCTGCAAGACATAACTGTGATAAACAGTGGCAGTTGATGAAGATGGTGATGTTACTTCTTGAAGATGTTACTGTTTCTCTCCTGCTCAGAGAATTTTAGTGCTAGTCTGATTTTATCTAAAAAATATGATTGTAATTGCTGCTTTCACCCAAAAGTTTTCCTCAACTGCCACTTCTGGGTGGTCCCTACATCCCTTGTAGCACTTTAGGTTCTCTCCTTTGATCCCCTGTGCTTGCTGTTCTGGATACACCACAGACATTAGGATGACAATGATGACAGTTAATTGTTTGTGCTAATGGCTGGTAAGTTGATTTTCCTTATGTTGAGCAATGGTCAAGCCTACATGAAGGCCTCACATATGTGGCAAAGGTGCCACATAGTAAAAATTATGAGGCAGTCCCCTTCAGATATGCATAGTAATATTGACATTCTGAATCTCAAAATACTTCAGGGATTTGTCATATAACTTGAGTTCATTGATAATAAAGAATGCAATTAAAAGGCAGTAGGAAAGGGGGAAAGGTGTTCCGATGTGATGTTTGATGACAAATGAAGAGCGCAAGGTGGAAGCTCAGGGTTCTTCCGCCAGGAGTGGTGAGGCTGCGTGCAGAGCTGGTTCTGGATACCGGAAAGGATTGGGCAGGCAGGTTTAGGGAAAAAAAAGAAAAAAAAAAGAAAAAAAAATGAAGTGGTCAGCAGAGAACTCTTCTTTAAAAGAGAACATTTTGTTAAGCACTTTGTTAAGGATTCATTCTTCTAAAGCAATTTGTCTTCTTACAAAGACCTGTTACTGCTTTTTATGAGATCACCATATGAAAGGATTGAGTTATGCAGTTTCCACCAGGCAGCACCGCTTTGCTGCCATCATGTGTAACAGGTCACTGAGGGAGTTGACACCAGTGACTCCTCTCTGGAAGCTGGGAAATTAATTTCAGCCATCAAAGCCACAGCACTTGAAGTTCTCATCTCAGGAAAATTGTGCAGAGATGTCAAATAAAAAGAAACTACTGAACTGTCTTGGCTGTTGCCTTTCTGTGCATCCTTAGTAAGCCCTGCTGGGTGGGACAGTTTTTCCTCACTATCTTGGAAAGTGTTCCCATAAACTCACTTTACACAAGCTTAGATGAAAAATGTAATTCCAGATTTTATTGCATGGCAATGCAATATTAAAAATAGAGTGACTGAATACTGAAAGTACTGTTTTTTTTTCTTTCTCTGTAACTTGCTCAAAGCCATAATTCACATTCACATTCATTTTGTTATTGCTCAAATCGATCATGTAGCAATGTCTCTGGATCTTCACTAGTGAACTGGTTGAGTCCAGAACACTTTCACCATGTTACTTATGTTACTTCATGTGCCAGGCAGCAGGCATAGATTATACTATGTTTTTCCCTAGCTACATTACTGCTAATGTTGCTGTTGATTATTATTTCTGAGGCCATGTGGATTATATATCTTCTTAGCCTCTATTCTGTTAAGTGTGTGATAGCTTATTTGGTTGGTTGAAATACTAAATATGAAGAATATAAGAAAAAAATGTCATTATCATATAAGCTCTTGTCAGTGTCTTCTGTAATTCACATAATGACAGCCCTTAATTGACTGTAGTAAATCCGATGTCATCTAGATTACTGCTAGATCTCTGATGGGCAAGAGCAGGTACCTGCCTTTCTCTAGCAAGACTTTGTCCCAAGGAATACATATACTTAGTGTGAGGTGAGGGAAAAATGGTCCATGATACTGCTTTTAGACCTGCTTGCTAACCCTGGTAAGAATTCTTTATTTCTTAATATATAAAGGATCCAAAAGGTGGGTTTAGAGGTTTTTCTCCAAGATATCTCCTCAAGATATCTTTGGAGGATATCTTGATCTTTGCCTCTACAGTGTTCTAAAAGGTTCCTTTCTACTTCCTTAGGGAGTCCCAAAGAAAATAGCACAGTGGTTTGTTGTTGTTTTCTAATGTGGTTGAAACAATCACAGTTTTGCCTTCTCTTTCCCATAGATTTCTTTTCCTCTAAAGTCTGTCAATTAAAGCTGGAATTTGGCATGTCCAGTGATGATGGATGGATTTTCCATTCAAGACATTATAGACACTCCCTTAATATTTGTGTGCAAGAGATAGAGTGTTTAGTTTATATGAAAGAAGTATCTCATAGGTGATACTGAAAAAAAAAATGTGAAAATTGCAGATACACTTTAAAAAAATATTCATTGGGAGTACATTTAGTATAGATAATAACATTTTTAGAGGATATGTCATTTTCATATGTTGTTTTAACATTTCATTCTAAGTTTCTAAGTTACTGTATTTTTAGAAATTATTTATTTATCTTTTTTTTTTGCTTTTCACTTGTCTTCTGCAAGTTGTCTTAGTTTATGCTACTGAAATAGATGTCTCAACAAGATGTTCCACTCCTTGCACCTTTTCATGCAGGGATACAGGTTGAAGAAAATTATCAAGTTATAATGTGCATAACACCAAGTGTTATGCATGTTGTTTCTAAATTATACCGCGTACACTAGTCACCTGAAAAGACTCTCTTTCTTTTTGCTCTTTTTCACTCTTTGACTCTGAAGAAGCCAATATTTCTTTTCACGAATGAGAGTAGTGTGAGCCCTTTTATCAGTGCTCTTTTATCATGGAACAGTGTGGGCCTATGGGCCTGGATGTGGGTAGGATCGGGGATCCAGTAGAAACCGCGCCATGGTCCTCTCCCAGGCCAGCCCCATGGCAGCTCCTTCCTTGTGCTGCTCCAGGAGGTTTGGATGGATGTGTAACTCCCATGCACAGCCAGCAGCAGGATCTCTCCTTGGGTGTTCTTCAGGGGTCTCGGCTGTTTCTAAAAATAAGCTCATTTTTAGTTCTTTTTCCTTTACATTCAAAGCTTTTGTCATTCCTGTGATGAATTTTACATTTTAGTATCTTTACTGTTTCCGTGAGGAATGTCACTATATTTGATATTCCCTTCTCTGGGATTGCTTATCTTTTTAACTTTACTTTTGCAATGAAACTTTGGAATTGGTGGTGTTCAAAGGTTGTATTTTCAGCTAAAAGGGACTACAAAGGTACAGTATTTGTGGTATGTTGCATATACCTTCCTTAAAATATAATTGCAAAGTGCATAAGTGCAAAATATAAATGACCTGTAATTATTAGATAAAGTAGATGTAATAATGATAATAAAAATAAATTGCAATAAGCACAGTCAGTTTGATCAACTTGACCATCTGTTATTGTAGCTTTTCCTAGCAAACCTCCATTGCTCTCCATTTCCTAGCAAACCAACTGTAGTCACAGCAAAAAAAAGAATGACATATTGTTGTTTCACAGTAGCCAGAGAAAGGAAAGAAAAAAAAAGCATGAGGATGTTTTATATGACATAATTGATTATTAGGTGACGTATACCTAAGTATACCCAAATTAAACAGGGTTTTATAGGAAAAGCAGTTGACTGAAATTGAGACCCAAGTTCTTTTTGTAGCCCTGTATGACTTCAGGCTTCTTTGTAAAATGGAGGTGATCATTTTCTTTTACTTTCATTATTTTCTATCTACACTGTGTATTTCTTCCTTCCATTTTATTCATTGCAGCAGTCAAGGGCATGAGTCCAGTGTCTGTCATGTAAGTGGGTGGTTTTCCCAGAGCATCATTTCTGTACTCCTTTGGTTGTAGACGCGTGAGGCTGTTTCAGGGTTTTGGTAATTGCAGCACTAGCTTGACATGTCCAGTCTGCCTGTCCTGCAGGCAGACTTCTCTACCTCCCTCTTCTTGTGTAGTTTGAATTCTGTCAAACAGAGGAGCGCTGGTTCATGCTCTCTAATGCTATCTGCTCGTTGAGTGTTTTCCCCCTTTCGTGCTGACTGAAACCAGCATCGCAGGAATGGCTGTCTCTCTCCTAACACTTTGCTGCTTGGAATAAAGTTAATATCGTACACTCTTATTTAATTAATTATATTTCTTTCCCAATCTAAAGCCCCACACCAAGTTCACCTGAGTTACAAGGAATATTGGTCGTAATATACCACTGTTCTTTTTTTTTTCTTTTTTTTTAACTAATAAATTTGCTTTGCTTTGCTGGAAAAATGGCTAATTGCAAGAGCATTTCTTTTCACTTGTTTTTTTCTTCTATGCATTGCATTTATGCAATTTTATGCATAAAAGCCCACCTTCTATCAGGATATTAAATCTGAAACTGCTCACTTGGGGGTGATCAGCTTTCAAAAAATGCAAAAAAAAAATCTGAATGCATTTCTTTTGAGTTTTGTCAATTGATTTATGTGCCATCTTCATGTGACATTTATGTGTATTGCACATCTTGGTTTTGTTCTCAACCTTTACATTTATTAACACCAAGTTTTAATGAATGGTACCAAGTGCAGTGTCCAAAATGTGTAATTTCTACATCTCAGGAGTGGCATTTTACGCTCAGCAGTCCCGCTGTGCTCATTTAACCTTGTTTGCTTGCAATTTCATCATCAGGATACTGTAACGGGATTGTTTTGACTTAACTCTGTATCTGCCTTATCTCACTGATACAGGATTCAGAAAAAATATTACAGTGTTGTGTAAGTAAGCTAATGGCAAGTGCTACTAACGTTTCCATTTGGTTTGTCTCTTCTGCTCCCCTGAGGACCTTCGCTAATGCTTAGACTTTGTCACCTTCAAAGTTATTATTTTTGCAAAATTTGCCTTTATTGGGAATGAAGTATCAGTTCTGTGAAGTGATAGATAAATAAACAAAAGTCTATGTTTTCACATAGAAATATAATTGAAAATATGGCTGTAGAGCTTTTTGGAGTCAGTGCTAATAATTTTGCTAAATAACCAAAAAACAGACATTCTGCCTGCTGCCTTCCTGTAGCTTTGTTTGATTACACCATTCTCTGTCGTCTTGTTAAAAGACTGAGTCAAGTAATTTTACAAAGTGCCTGAAAAAAACAGAAAAACATTATTTTACAGAAAGGTTTGCTGTATTTTGACAGTATGCATGTATGTCAGCACCACCCACACTGCTTTTGTGTCTTTTCCCTTTCCAATATTCCCTATCCAGGGAATGGCCAAACGGACAAACTTGTGCCCACTCTGCCAGAACTTCCTCTTTAAGATACCCTTTTCCTCAATGCCAGTAAGTAGTTAGCACTGATAACTTTATGCCACAGCAAACCAAAATCGGGTATTTGAATTATTAACAAGTGCTTCATGGGTAATTGCAACTTTGTTGATTGTCTTGCACTGCTGCCCACGCACTACACCTGTTAAAGGTTAACCAGGTAAAAGATCTTTTAGTACTGACCCTGGTTTGTCTTTCAGTCCCATTAGTGCCTGGCACTAATCTTGTATGCACAAGGAAGTGAGGTCTTAAATGAAATCGATCTAGACCTCCTGCTTGTTTGGAATATTCCACATTTACTCCCACCCCCTTTGCCTTGCAGGATGTCAGGATGTGAGACTGTTGGCCAAAGGTTTCTATCTTTTTCAGCACTGAGCGCTGAGAATTTGCCTCTGTAGCTGTAGTGTGTAAGAGGATTTTAGGCAGTAAATTCAGTTAGCCAGAAAATTCATATATGAACATCTGGTGATAATGCTTTTAACACAGCAAGGAGAAGAGAAAAAAACATCAGTATTGTTTGCATTATGTTACTTTCTGTGACATGCACCAGATGCCAGAAGAACATTGTGCTGTTTCATGAAGGTCCCTCCACTGATCTGGGAAAAAAGTGTTCTTGCTGTACTACCAAATTTTGTATTTCAAAATAATAGGCGTTAGGGAAAGAAAGGTAATATACATTGAAAGACGTCTTTTGACGTAAATAGTATGTAATTCCCACATTTTGAAAAGGCAATAAGTGCATTGGCAAATATTTGAAGCAGTACAATGTTCTAGCATATGTCATAGCTTCATGGATTTCTTTCTATTTGTAATTTTTCTGCCAATTGCTTCTCTGATTTATTAGACTGATGCATGAATGTTTGGGATTACTTTCCTGTCGTAGAGCTTATTTTCTTTTATTACTGTTTTCATCATCCAGCAAGCCAGGGTAAGCTTTTGGGGACTGTGTGTAGAAATGAAATAACACAGATCAATGTCAATATCTGCAATTTGATGCTTTCTCAGATATCTGGAGGAAAAAAAGGATAGCAGCAAAATGATTTCAGTTAAGTGAATTGTAGCCCTGACAAAAAAAAAAGGCTTCACCAAATGCACAGTAAAGACTGTGAGATGATCAACAGAATGTGTTTAAAAATACAAAGACTTGACTGTTACTTAGCTACCCAGAGTGGTTACAGCAGAAAGCATGGTCACAAGACGCTAATAAAAGACTCTTCGAATGAAAATGCCTTCATAACTGCCCAGCAACTGCAGCAGAAAGCTGTTTGAATTCAGTCCAAGCAGAGAGTCCTCCGCACAGTCTCAATGGAAACTTAGAGAAATGCTGAAATCAGTCCTGCTGTTCTAGGTTTATCTATATGGTATAACTTAGAGAAAGGTATGACTCATACTATATAATGAATAAAAAAATAGGAGAATTACAAAGGAAGTATAAAACACATCTATTTCTGAAGTCTAGGCTATTGTAAATTTTATATTGGTCATGGGCCAACTTCTCCTCTTCCCCTCCCAATGCTAAACTCACAAACGTGTGGCATTTCTGATGCCAGCATCTTGCAGCAACCATGAAGAAATGCATTAGACCAAGAGAAAAGTTTTGAAATGGTATTTGGATAGGGATATCCCTCTATGCAGACTGCATAACCTGGATAAAAGGTCCATGGTCAGCATCAGCCCCTTGCTGAAGCCCAGATGGAAAAGGCCACCCACATGTTTCAGTGTTGCAGGTGCATGGCTAACCAAAGCACCAAGAAAGGAATATGCTTCATTCACAAAAGTAATGCCGTTTTTTTCTTTTCAAAGCCGCTACCTTGTGTCCAAAAGCAACAGAAAAGTTGCCACAACATCCAGACTTTATAGAAGAGCAAGCAGAGAGAGTCTGCTGGCAGTGAGCTATTGCTATTTTTGTCCATTACTTTATTTGTTCCCCATTTCTGTAGTTTCTCTGGATTCTGCTCATTGAAGAGAGATCTACAATTATTCTGCGATTATTTAGAAAGTGTCGTGATCTTAGGCTTATTGGTAGTCCAGAAGGCAAATGGGACTTAAGTCCAGAAGTCAGGAGAGGAGCAGAGAATGAAAAGAAGATTGCTGGAGACCACTCCCCACCAAAAGCCCTTATTACACGTCCTGCACACGGCATTAAGTTCTTGTCCTCGCCAGGCATCCCGTTTCAGAGAACCTAATCGGGAAGACAGGAATCTCCAAAGAGGCAGACTAACTTTCCTATGAGGAGAAGCTAAATTGACACGTCCTTTTGAGAAGAGTTGAAGGAGGTTTTAGTGGGTATATTAAATTATGAATGACATGAATGAAGTAAAAAGGGAGTAATTATTCCATAGCTTTTAATCCAAGAACTGAGAAGTGGCTTCACCAAGCATCAACTTCAAAACAAAAGAGCTTTATTCACTTAATAACCAAAACTAAAAGCTAGGAACTGTGTGGTTCAGTGAGTTTTCAAAAATGATGAGTCTGCAGAGCAGTGTGTATTGCATATGTGCATTTAAAGCAGGATATGAAATGATGATCTTAAATGTTTCAACATAATATTAAAGGGTTTACACCACTGATATGTAAGCCGAGGTCTACCCCAAACTACTTTATTGGTAGCCATAATTATTACTGTTTCTTTTATTTACTTCTAAATTACATGCTTCATTTTTGTGAACAGTGAATAGTGTCAGAAATGTATGCTCAGAAAATTCGTTATAATGGTAGTGGGGCAGAACATAATTTTAGGGCTGTCAGAAGAAGGCTTCCTCATTATTGTGGTCCAGAAAGTGGAAAAAAAGATATAAAAAGTGTTACTAGTGAGTATGTTTACATTTTTTGAGATTGTTTTGTTTTATGTATATTCGTTTACATATACACACATAGGTATATAGTCCATATTTATAGAGAGAGAGAGAAAGAAAGACTTACATAGTATAGATAAGTAATGGACTAAAGAGATGTTTAAAATTATTGTAGTTTTACTTATACAAAGCATGGAAATGTCATTTTCATCTATTACTAGTACCAGGATATTTTCTCTTAAGAGTCTTTTCATGCAGAGAGAGAGATCTTATGCATGAGACATGAATGTTTATCCAGTGCACTCCTGAAGCTGAAGCAGAAGCAGCTGACAGAGGCAAACACAGGACAGCCACATTTTCAGTCCAGGTGTAGAAATGTGTGTGTGCTGATTTTTATTCTGTTTGCAGGTCTGATGTAAATGGAGAGATGGAAGAATGATAGCTAGGCCACAGCCTTCATCTTTGACCTTAGGCAAATAAGTTAATCTTAGATGCCTGAGTTTCTGTGCATCAGCAGTGCCTAATTTTCGAAAAACTTCCTACCACAAAGGAATGCTGGAGAGCATTTCCATTAGCATTTCCAGTGGTACCTGTCCTTCCCCCCATCCCAAACACTTTGAGATAAATTCTTGTATGACTGAGAGGTTCCTGGGAGGATAATACAGCAGTTCTAGGAAGATAACACCTCGTGTTTTCATTGCAGTATAGAGCGTCGTGGGAGCAGCCGTCAGCTGGTGGCACTGTGATAACAGAGCTAACAAATTGTTTGTAAAAGTGTTTATAATCTGTGGGAAAATAAATGGTGAGTTGTTTATTCTGTGAGGCAAACTCCTTGGGACAGTTACAGGGAGCAGAAGGGAAGTAGCGTTTTGAATCTCTAATTGAGGCTGAAAATTCACACAAAATGGCTCTGTTTTAAGGGCTTAAGTCACTGAAAAAAAAATCTCTGGCCTTGTTTCTGACCACCTTGTTCCAGAACAATATGTGTGCTCACATTGAATAAACTCTACTTGAATGTATAGTTAATTATCACTTTACATTTTTTTTCATCCGTTAGTAAATTGAGATCTTCGGTTAGTATTTGAAGTGTTTGGCTACTTCTTTTGTTCAAAACAATTATTCACGTAAAGGAAGTGTTGAGTTTTCTGTATTTTTTTAACTTCACTAAGAATTGGTTTATGACAATAACAGGGTGCTTTTACTTGAGTTATATATGCTGACTTTTTCCCCTTATAATAAGTTTAATCATTCATTCTCAAAGAGATGATTAATTCTTTCTCAGTACCAGAGGGGAAATGACCCAAACCCTTGGCATTAATTGCCATTTTTCATTTAACTGCAGGCAGTGCTACAATAATGCTTGAGGAATTTGTGTGACTTTGCATCCTAAATTGATGCTGCTTGTGCTCCAGATACATACAGGGCTGAATCTTCTTTAAAACATTGTTGGTTTGGACTCCTTCAAAAAGGAAACACCACAAATTCAAACCATTCCATTACAGTGCCTTCTCAGGCCTTCTGCTTGTATGCGTTTTACCTAATTTATCCCTATGTGTTCCCTATGATTTAAAAGCCGAGAGTCATGGTTAATGCAGGTCATTACTAATCTTTTCGTTTTTAGGAGATAACTGCTTTTATTAGCAGAATTAAAAATCTCATTCCTAATAGCTTCACTTTCAGACAATCAGCACTTTAGACCAACACTTTGGCTGTAGTCAGGACTACTATTTAGATACTTGGTGCTTTAATGCTTGATGTTTGATTTTAGAATAAGGTTCTTGTATAGACTTAGAAAATTATGAATGTTAAGATCATTAGGTTAAATTGTTTTACCACAGGTAACTTAGTCCTACCAGGAGATATTCTTTCCTGAAAGAAATGGGATAATTGTCAAACCTTGACTTATAATAGTCATGGCCTTCCTACCAGGCATGAAAATCAAAACATAGCATAGCACAGAATGCCTACCAACCAGAGATGCAACAATTTTATTCATCCCTTTTCAGGACAATTTTAGAGAATGGTTTTGAATCTCCATCTGTCAGAACGAAACCGAACATGTTTTGGGTCCTAAGTGTAGATGCCAGGATCTAAAGTTACTTAAGAGAGACAGAATTATACTTGAAAAGAGACTCCCTTGACTGCAAGAAATAGAATATCCGCTCCCAGAAGAAAAGCCTCTGAGAGTTGGCCCAGAGTTGTAGTCACACAACCGTTCTTCCAAACCACCACTCAGGGTCTACAGAGATTCCCAAATCCTTCCAATTGGTCTTTGCATGCTGTAGTTTAGCACTTAGTTTTGTTTGGCTCTGTTTAACTTAAAATACACCTGTTGCAGCTTTATGTTACCTTTGTGTCTCTTCCGAGAAGTCCTTAATGATAGTTCTACAAAACTGTTTTTAAATGGGACTCAGATCCAATTCCGGATTTAGGTTCCTTTTAACTAATTAGACTTCTGAACTAATGCAGCAATTTGCATAACATTCCACTCTGTTTTAATTCCACTTTATTTTAAGCTAAAATTGCTCAGCACTTTTTTAAACCTGCAGCAAATTGCTTTGCTAATGAGCCTAAATTTCTCCATGATGTGGCAGGTAAATTTGTCTGCAATAAATCTCACGTGTGTTTACATGCAAGGATGTTGTGTTGTTTGCCTACCGTTCTGTAGATGCTTGAGAAGATATGGTGGTAAGCAATTAAAGCTGGAACCAGTACATTAATCTTAAGAGAATTACTGTCCTAAGTATGATTTCTATATCCTGTTTTGATGATGTTTTGTTTATTTGTTTGTTTCTGTTTCTTCACCACTATTTCAGTGTCTCAAAAAGCTTC
Source organism: Crypturellus tataupa (assembly GCA_034781795.1). Classification (NCBI taxonomy): domain Eukaryota; kingdom Metazoa; phylum Chordata; class Aves; order Tinamiformes; family Tinamidae; genus Crypturellus; species Crypturellus tataupa. Next base: position 6,549,018 of record JAWLRI010000002.1, on the reverse strand, counting down.
ATTGTTTTTAGATTTCCTTCACCTACTTTGGATGGAGTCTGTCTAGCTAGTGGCTTATATAGGTAGCAGATAATATACTCCTCGTTATTGCATATCCTGTTAAACATAATAAGGATGTGTTTTCATTACTCTCCTAAGTACCCTGTTCCATATCTGAAGTCTTAGATTCATTGATACATTGCAGCAGGAAATGCTGTCATCTGATTTTGACTCCTTTGGTTAAGAAAGGTCATCCTTAAAGCTTCCATTTAATACTTTTCTGTTTCATTGAGTACCCATGTTTGCTTACATGAGATCATAAATAGGAATGCTTAATTTGCCTTCTCCATGCGGTTTTATGTTTTGCATGTCTGCCACGGCAGCTCTTCTTCACTGAATGAAATGCTTCCAGCATTCTCCATCTCTTTACTTATAAAGAATTCTTCATGCCTGTGGTACTTTTTCACAACTATTCACAAATCCAATTCTGTTTCCATTATATTCCATGTTGTAAGGCAGAGAGAAATCAAAATTAAATACAGAAGAGGATGTGCCAGTTATACATACAGGCAAAATTTGAACAATATGACAGATACCCACTTGCTGAGTATAAATAGAAGAGGGGAGATGTTTAGCTTTCTATGACAGTAATATTTATAGGCAGTGTTAGAATATTTCATTTTCTAACAATCTTTGGCTAAACTACATTTGAAAATTGAAGCTTCTCTTTTCTTCCTTTTGATAAATCTTACTGTGATTTTTGCAGCCTTCTAATAGATGGAAGAGGAGATTTCCACTCTGGCCAATAAAATTCTGCAGTGATTGAAGAGGAAGGTTTTTGCTACTGTTTTCTGCTGCTGGAAGGAATAGAGTAGTTTTTATTTCAGCATTCACTAGAGTTCAAAACAGTAGTAATAGTGAAAACACCTGAAGCCTGTTTGCTTTGACGTTCCTTCTGCTGTTGCAGAAGGAACAGTCAGAATTGAGAACTGTTTTTCTCCTTGTGTAGTATGTGGGAAGGTTGTTCACTTATATTTTGTTCACATTTGAAAAGTTAGCAGAGATTTTAAATGTAAAACAACAATACTTTTGTCTGTGAGTGAAACATGAATTCTCTTCAAGCTGACAGTACTGATTATCCATACTTTTCAGGCAAACATGCCCATTCCCTGGAGAAACAAGCTAGTTAAATTTTCAAGTCCTACTGCTAGATTTTAAATAAAGAGCCTGAGGGAACAGCATGGCTTTTGTGCAGAATCAGTGACAGGTAGCATGTTTTGTCAATTTAAGGTCATGGGCTGTAGGGCTGTCACAGCTTACACCTGACAATAATTCCATTTCAAGCTGTGTTACAGTTTGTACAGACCTTGGCAGGTATTTATCATGAAAAATAAGGTAAATCAAAAAGGCAGAAAAACGTCCTACAATACTTGCACTTCATATCCTTTCTGAGGGTTCTCATATTCATAAATTGTCCTCTATCAGATTTTTTTTTTAACACAAAAAGTATTCCTTGAGCAGAGTAATCTGTAAAAGAGCAAATGTTATGTTTAGCAAGGAGAGCACAGAGTGGGCAGAAGAACCCCAAAGCTATAGATGCAGACAGATGGCTTTGCTGATTGCCTCTGTCCCAAAGGGAGCTAAATACTCCTGGGGAGAGGTCTCTGCGATTTTTCAGACTGTAGCTCTAAATTTGACACATTGTGCCCAAGGTCTCCTTAGTAGAGGAGTATTGCTTGAATGCAGCATAAGGTACTTCCTATCTGTGGAGAGAGGCCTTGTTCTCTTACTGTTACTAGCATTTGGTGTGCTCAAGGTTTAACTGCTGCTTGGAGAGAGACCAAGAATCATCGTGGCACCTCATCAGAACTTGGGCACTGGTCCTTTATGCTGGTTTGAAGAGGCAGCTGGTGGCTGCTCTTGTTCTGCACCTTTCACTTAAACATGATCTAAGGCTGAACATGTCACTTAGTTCAGATCTCAGGCATAATGTGTGTAGTATTTATTAACCTAGACTATTTATCAATAAAAACAAAAATAAATGGGAAATGCATTAGATAGAGATAGTCCTAGAAATAAAACCATCCCCATTAGATGGTTTATCAGGTTCAAAACTTGCTGGCAGATTGTGCATCCACACAAGCACAAACAGGTCTTGTCAGTGCTGGCTAAGACCCATAGTCTCTAGGGCACCCAGCTCCCAGACCTCTGATCTGATCAACTACTCCAGCTATCGCTGTGCACACCCAGAATGTAGAGCAGCTCATGGAGAAATAGGTGAGAAATAACATTTAGTGAGATTAAAAAAGGCTGGTGATCAGGCATGAGGCTTGGCCAAACGGCTGTATGGACAAGGAGTTTGCTTATTTACATCTGGACCCTTTCATGACGGATTCCCCTCTCGATGCTCTCGGCATACGTTTCTCACGCATTCTCTTCCTGCCTAGGGCCTTTCCCCTGAACGTCCCATAAGTTTTGCACATTCCCTTAAAGCATCCCACAGGAAGCTTACTCTTTCCTGTAAGATCCATAATAACCTTTACATTTCTTCTCCCCTCCCTCACACACAGATACTTATTTTATCAGTTTCAAAAGCTCTGGCTGAACCTCCCCAAGGTTTGAAGTGGTTCTTTCAGTGACCCGAGATCTCATCTTCGGCATTGTCTCCTGTATTTAGGGTTTGGTCTAATAAGTATTATTATTTTCCCTGTTTTGTCTTCCTTTGTATGGTAGATAGGTGTCTTAGGTTTGGGTTATTGACATATTCTTTACATTCTACATTTCTTTTTCTCTCCATGTGACCTTACATTCCTTACAATCTATTGTAACAACCAGGAAAAATAGATTGTTAAATAATTCATATGTTGAAATCATAAAGCAAACCAATATATCCATGTTTTTCAGACATATCATCAATATACTATTGACCTGTTTTACTGATGCATATGCTTCAGGCTAGTTGCATGTATCTCATGGTAAATTAAATGCTTGACAGTCCACTGTCGTGCAAAATGTATTGTGAAAAATGTATTGTGAACTCATCAGGGAGCCAAATCCACTGAATCAAAAGTCAACCTTGAGACCAATAAATTACATTTCTCAAAGGCTCTTGGCAGAGGACATCCAGGAGCTCCTTCTTGGGAACATGGATTACATCTTCTCTATCTCCAACAGCAATGTGTCAATAAGTATTACATTCAGAAATGTCCTGTGCATATAACCTCAGGAGAGAGATCAAAGACTCTATTGAAAGTCATGTGAGAAAGTGGCATTTGATGCCACACTGGTGCGAACTGCTGTTTATCCACCCATCGAGGTATCCTTAGCAAATATGTTTGGCAGTAGCACTGTTGAGTTCACTGGAGTGGTTGCAACTTAATTTGGCTGAGAACCTGCCCTAAGAACTGCCTAAGCCTTAGAGCTCCTCCGGGCTGGAGTCCTAGCTCTGTAAAGGATTTGAACAAATAGTTCAGTTTCTTTGCCTTGGTTTCCATGTAAATGTAAATAGATTCTGGTAGCATTCATCACAACCTCCCAATTTATGAGGCACAATTAAACCTGCTGGAGAAAACAGTATGAAGCCACTGTGTGAATGTGGAAACACGGAGATGGGTTAAGACTTCTGATCAATAATGGACCGCTGCGGGGGGCGGGGAGGGGGAAAGTGTGACAGTAGTCCAGATTAAAAAGAAAAATATCATTGATAAATGGGCTTTCAACTGCGAAGCAGCAGCTTCATCTTTGTTTTGCATGGCACAGCTACTTTACCAGACCTCTGAGCTTGGAAAGTTACAGAATGTTTGCGTAGTAACATTAGTCTGTCCCAGGTGAAAGTAATTTTTTTTTCAGTAGAACTTTAAACATTTTCTTGAATTCACTAAAGCGTTATGTAACATCAGTTGTATTTCTGTTGTATTACCTTTTTTTTTTCTTCCTGACAGAAATGTGTTTTAAATTAATATTTATTGCTCCTGTTTTGAAGAAACTCTATTAATCATTCCTTTCATCATTCATAACTTTTTTTTTGACGAGTCAGTGTATCAATTAAAATAATCATTTTGCATATTGGGCTTTAAAAGTACAAAACCATTCCCTATTAGGCCTGTGTTGATCCTCGTGTTCTGCATATTGCTCCTCATAGCAGCACCACTCGTATACTTCCTAGCATCTTTCGTGCATCAGATGGCATTTCTTTCCAAATGTTGATGTGAGGAGCCAGGTGGTGGGTTCATCTTTTATAGAATCGATTTATAAATTTCTGTTCCTAGTCTGTTGTGACACATCTTCTGTGATCTGTTTTTCTGAACTGAACGGCACACTGGTTTTCTGGGCAGCTCTCAGAGGTTGGCTCGTACGCCTGTATTTCACCCATCGTACACGTGTCCGCTCACATCTGTGCCCTTTGGATGCAGCCCTGGCAGCTGCAGTCTCCCACATGGCCTCAGGCTGCTCGGTTCAACACTCATGTAACGGCTACCAGGAAAATGTTTTGATTTCTCTCTGTAGTTACTGTTGTGGCATTTGGCCCAAAGCTGTTGTAAGTGTATACACATTATAAGGTTTTAATTTAATACTGTAATATGTGGAGTATAAGTGAGTATATATTTTTTCAACAGTAAGACTGCTGTGGTACTGATCTTGCTATTATTACAAAAATGGGTATATGCCATGATAAGCTTTGATTCTAAAAATAATGTCTTGCTTTTCCTCTGCCATTTGGAAAATACTCTATAGCCGTCTCTCTCTCTCTCTCTCTCTCTCTTTTTTTTTATTTTTTTTAATTTTTTTTTTACAGCAAAATATTGCTGTAGGTGGTAAAACAGCTATTTAGTGTGCCTGACTTGGCTTCGTGTGGACACATACACACGCACAGAAAATTTTGACAGAGGTATCAGTACAACTGCCTTGAGGATAAACCTTTGTACTCTTCGGACATTAGGTCTTAGCTGCTTGAGTTTATTGTGAGAAGAACCCTATTAGCTGAGTTTGTAGCAAATAGATTTAACTTTTTGTAATAAAATATATTTGCTGTCCTGCATGATCATTTGTTTCAGGTATGTTTGTACTTTTCCTTTTGTGTCTTTCCTTCATGTAGGGTTTACCTGTTATTTGTACAAAAGATAAGAGTATGTTTGTATGTGTGTTTTTTTAAAGTAACTATAAAAAAAAAAAAAAACCTACCTAAGCAGTGCCGAGTCACTCTTGAAGACAACAGATTCCCATACTTCTCCAGCTTTTTCTCTTAAACTGTAAACTGTATCTTCACAATTTAACCAACAGAAATTTTATTTCCTGTGGATTTTACAGAGGTTTTGCATTTGCTGCGAAAGACCAGGACCTGTTCAGAATGGAGATGAAGCCAGTGCTTGCTTTCTTCAGAAATAAAATTAAATAAAAGCATGCCATCTGAGAAGAGTGTGTGTATGAGAAGATCAGGGAACTGAAGTGTTAGTTTTTAGTTCCTTAATTTGAAGTCATGTCATAACACTTTCCAAACAAAAATCAAAACCACCATCTTGAGACTCTGATATACGTATTTTTTTAAGCTTAAATACGTGGTTGTCTTTGGAGTAGAAACTTAGATGGCTGGATGTGTCGAATCTTAGAAATTGATTAAATTAATTCCTTAACCCAAAAAGTATTGGTCAACTATTGATCAAGTATTGTTGCGATTGTGCAACATATTTTCTCATGAAAATTGTAAAACCTATGGATACATGTTCAGAATTTTTTATGTTTTCAGTTACTTTTCTTGGTTCATTGAAAAATAACATAAATTGCAAATGATTGTTTCAGTTTGTTGATTTTACTTATTTGCCGTCTTTAGTAATTGGATTCCAGGTTACACTGTGAATGACATTGTGATAAATCAGGATTTTATACAAAACACTGCATCAGTAGTGTGCTTCTGTAGGCCACCTTAGGCACTAACAATAATTTTGCTCCTAGATCACTTAAAGATCATCCTCAGTCATAACAGAGCATGTTCTCATTTGAATTGTCCATCCCTTTGTCATCATGTTTATGCAGACATCTTCCCTTTTATATCTTCAGTCATACAACTTCTTGTTTTGTAGATATTGCATCTTTACAGAGACTATGGGAGTTGTTCTCATTCCAAGTAAATAAATGAAAATGCCAGAGTCTTAAAAACTTTAATCCATTGTTTCTTCTTTTCTTTTCCTTGCAGAGCAGGAGAATAGTAGTCTTGTGGTCTCTTCCAGCAGAGAGCACAGTCTCTAGCTTGTACCTCTTCTGTTATTTGCATCAGTGATGTCCAGGCCCTTGAAGCAGATGATGTTTCTGCAGTGCAGGAGGAACCTTTGCCATGGCAAATCTTGCTGAACCTTGAGAAACCTCTCTGAGGCAACCTTCTTGGATAACATTTTGCTGCTCTTAAAGAGGTTCAAGTTGATTGTTGTGCAGTTATGTTACCACTGAAAGACTAATAGGAGGAATTAAAGAAATTGAATATAGCAGCTTTGTAGGATATTAGCATAGCTTCAGTGGGTTGAGGCTGCATAAACCACAGCTTTATGAAACTGAGCAAAAAATCTAATGCTGGTGTTCGTTCCCTAATTTTATGGTAATCACTTTGTTCTGTTTCAGATAAGGCGACAAGGTGGAATACAATTATTGGTGGACCTGTTGGACCATCGAATGACAGAAGTCCACCGTAGTGCCTGTGGAGCTTTGAGAAATTTGGTGTACGGGAAGGCAAACGATGACAACAAAATTGCCCTGAAAAACTGTGGTGGTATCCCAGCATTAGTACGGTTACTCCGCAAGACTACAGATTTGGAAATCAGAGAACTGGTCACAGGTTTGAGTCTTTTGTTCTTTGTTGTGTTTCCAACCCTTTTTGCACAGTTGTGGTGCATGTCCGTTACTCCATCAATAATCTTCTATTTACTACCATCTTTCTCATGCTATCAAAATACTTTGGGTATATGAAATACTGCATAACTTAAATACTCTGCAGGCAGTTTACTGGTGAGGACATGGTTTCCTGTTAGGGGTCCGGATTACTTTCTTCTTGGCTAGCTGTGAATCTTCTTGTAAGAGTGGTGCTGTTTGTTGTGCATAAGGTGTGCAGGTATTGGTAAAGATTATTTTGTTGTACATAAGATGTGAAGGTATTGGTAAAGATTATTTCTTTTCTTGATAGAGAAAAATCTAATTATTTGTCCCTAATAAAACTCAGAGCAGGGAGGGCATGTTTCAGGCACACAGAAACACTGTCAAATACTACCAGTCTGAAGTGTTTGGCGATTCCTCCCTTTTCCTCTAAATTACCTTGTTAAAATGCAAAACAGAAGATGGAAGATTACTTTTTTTTATTTTTTTTTGCTTTGGGATTTCAACCTGTTTGATGACTAACAAAATGTGGTGATTAATTTAATGCTACAGAGAAAGTCTCAGATATCTTCAAACTTGCAATGCCTGTTTTTTTTCTATTATAATTTTCCTACACAGATACCTGAGGAGAGTTCTCATTTTTGTGGTAGGAGCACCATTCACATTATCATGCATTTCCACAGCAATTGCTCCCACTTGTAGGCCAGGCCTTGCTTAGGACCCACTTTATAGAATTATCATGCCCAGATTGACTCTAGATTCCTTGCTGGAATAAACTGCACGGTGTGAATTAAATACAGATTTTTGTGTTTGATTGTCTTTGAGTTGCAACACCTGACACCCCCTCCTCATTAGGCAGGATTGATGGGACAGAGAGGCTGCATAGCCCCGGCGCTGGTGGTGTCTCCTGCAGGGTGGCAGAATTGTTGATAGAGACTCCGGGTTCTCAGTTGGCTCATTTTCCTTGGTCACAAACAGCACTAGGGCTCAAAATGCAGCTAATGGAGATGTTAACAAGCACAGAGCATGTGTAAGAGGGGAGCAGAGCAGTTTGAGGAGGAAAACAGAGTCACTCGGAGTTCAGGATTTCATTGCTAGACCTGTTTTTGAACCTGTTTTTAGTTTTTCATTTTTAAATCAGTGCATCCTGGAAGGGTGTTTTCTGCCGTGGCTGTGCTTAGTACCTCTCCGAGTGCAAGTGACGGGACCTTGGTTTGAAAATGAAACGCCAGCAGGGATATTAGTCTACAAAGCTTTTGCCCAAAGCCACACTCGTAGCTGCTCTTCTCTTAAATCTTTTAGAAAGCCAGCTAGTGTTGTGCATCTTAATCTGTTCTTGTTTTCTGCAATGCCTCCCTCCTGTCCTTCCTGGCAAAGGACGCGGTAACTCCTGCAGCAATTGCCTTGATAGTGGAGAAAAAAAATAACATGGCGATGGGTGCAAGGGGAAAGAAAAAAGTTTCTCTTGTTTCTTGTCGGTCTCCTTATGCTAAGGCAGATCACAGAATGCCTAAGGTTGGAAGGGACCTTTAGAGATCATCCAGTCCAACCCCCCTGCACACGTAGGGTCCCCTAGAGCACATGGCACAGGGCTGCATCCAAGCGGATCTTAAAGATCTCCAGGGAAGGAGACTCCACAACGTCTCTGGGCAGCCTGTTCCAGGGCTCTGCCACATAATTATTTCAGCAGTGCCACTGTGGCCCAAGAAAATAACGCTCAATGTGTGTTTCCCTGGCAACTCCTTGTTTGTCCAGTAATGTCTTCTGCTGGATTTAAGACTTTTCCATCTTCCCAGAAATTTCTTTGTGCCATTATCTCCTCAAACGTACCCAGAAATCTAGCAAGACACCATCGTGAAGCACCACCAAGGCACTTCGCTGGGAGGAAGAAGATGTGGGCAGGAGACACGCATTCCTTCTTCATTTCTCTCCTGTTTCTGCATCTTAGCAGAGGCCTTCAACCCATGCTGGAAAACCTTACCAGGCTCAAGTTTTTGGATTGAATAAACTGAACCTTATTGAAATATTTCAGAAACACTTGCGTAGTCACTGGTTTTTTGACCAGAAAATCCTGCATAACTAGTTCTGCGCTACTGCTTTTTCCTAATAGCTCAGTGTAAAGGGAAAAGCAACAGCCTTTCTTTTTAAAATCATTGAATGTTAACACTTCCTTAATAATGATAAATAGATGAAAATGCAGTGCAAAATTAGCACAGAGTTTGCAGATGGTGGAAAACAAATGTTTTCACTTGTTAATAGTGACAATGTGGAGCAGAACTGGGGCTCTGCTTTCCTTTCCTGAGTTAGAAGCTAATTACAAACACTGCCATGAAATTCTATTTTAGTGTTGTTGCTGTTTGCTTTCCTATCAGGAAAGAAAAAGCACAAAAAATAAATGTTTCAAGGATAGCACAGGCATGCTCCCACAAGTGCCTTGTGGAGAAAGTAAGGACAATCAGCTACTGCTAGATGCAGCCTACACTTGATCTTTCTTCCATCAGCTAGATGTGATACCTGCTTCCCTGCCACAGTTAAAACTGTCGGAATTGCTCTTCTCTTCTTTTGGACAAGCAAAATGCAGCACAGATGGGATCGCAGGCTCTGCTCCCAAGACATAAGAAGTTAGCTAAATTAGCAACAGCCCCTTTTAGACAGGTCTCCTATAGAACTGTAGCGCGATTTTTTCAAACCACATATGACATGTTTGATTGACAGGGCAAAGTGGATGATCCACTTTTAGAAGGAGATGTAACTAGAAATAATGAAAGGGAAAATTACTTCTTACTGTGTGGGCAGCCAGCCTGCTGCTTGTTTTTGGTTGACATGAAGGTGTCAGAGATTTAGTTATTGTCTACAGAAAACAGGAATTAGGAAAATTATCAATTTAACCTCAAAAGTTTTAAAATACAGAAACTATGTCACACTGTACATACACTTACATGTATACATAATTCCTATATATTTCATTGATATTTATTTTCATTGAATCAAACGGATATAATCCATTCCTGAAAAAAATGGCAATTTTTGTACTTATTCATCTTTCTTAAAGAAGGACTAGTTCCCCAAGGGTTTTTGGCTCATAGTTGGGGTGAACATTAAAAAATCATTAACTTTGAGAATTTGGCGTTCAAGACAAATTACGTTGTCTATAATTTCAGTTTGAGTGGGCAGTTCTTTCAGCTTGGTTTGGTTTTTGTTGTCGCACAATTTTCTACAACATTATTACATAGCACTTTTGTTTCTGTGCCACTGATTAATATCAGCCTTTACTTTTAGCAGCGGCCAGGTTCTTCTAATGAGGTATTTGTAAACTTATGGGTAGGCCCTTGGCGTTACTGAAGGCAGTTGTGTGCTGTTCTCCATATATCTGTCTGTTTTGAGGTAACTGCTGCAGTTGGTCGGACACTCCAGTAGATCCCTTCGAGCTCACAGGCATACGTAAGGTTGAGGGCTTATTCTATTTAACTGCATCTTTTCCCATGCTTTGGTAGAAGAGGTAGGTGGTATATGTGTTTTTAGGTAAATTCTTCACAATTTTTAAATTCCAAGTATATACTTCTCCTGTTGGGTATTTGCGAAGTCAGAATTACTGTAATACTAGAGTTGTTTTCTGTTTATTATGCTCTAAGTGGCTTTTTTAGGTATTCTGCATTTGATTTCTGTGATAGCAGATGAAATTTAACAGTATTTTGAGGGAGGGCTGAATATTTAGTCCTTAGGATTTTCAGGCAGTTTAATAATAATTCTCCCAAAGTGCCCTTGACATTAGCTCAGTTACTGGAGTGTGTAAACACAGATGTGAATTTTTATTGTGATATAAACTTCTCATTTAAAGGTGGCATCTCTTTGTAGCCCTTTAGGTCTTTGGAAATTTGATGTGATGATGAGTAAGGGGTGTTTTATTGCGCTTGCAAGTGGCTTTCCCCTTGACTTAAGGGGAATCAGACTCTTGTATTGGCTATGTTTTTACTGTATCTCTCTGACACAATTCCAAAAGCCATGGCATGCCTTTCTTTCTAAGTTTGTATTAAATATTCTGGTCCTGTTTTAGCATATTAAATGTCCTGTCTATTAATCTTATTCAGGTTGTGTAAGACTAATACATGTATAAGGAAATGTCACCCTAGCTAGTTACCACCTTTGTTAAAGGGTAGGTAGGAAGATTCAGGTAGATACAGACACCAAAATAGCTTTGGATATAGTGGCTTGTTTTTGGACCCAGAGAAAGAATACAGTCATTGTGTTAACGGAATATTAGATGATAAAGATCTGCAGTGTTGTAGGTTCAGTTTTGTGTGCTGCTACCACAGTGTTTTCAGAGAGGCAGCTCGGAAAGCCGTGTCTGTGTGCGGATGGCGATGCTGGTGGAGCCATGGCCGTACTGCTGAGGAGAGGCTGTAGGAAATCTGTTTCGCTGCACGCTGAGCTAAGAGAACCAGACTGCCAAATACCATCTGGGGCAAATGACCTTATGCAGTTACAGAAAATGAAGGAGGGGAATAAGTGAACGAGTAAAGTATAGAGAGCCTTTTTGAGATGCGGCTCTCTGAATTAGCTTCATCTTGGGCTGCAACATATGATCAAATCAAGGAAATTAGAAAGGTTAAGTGAGAAAGCGGTAACTCCCAGCTCCAAAAGGGTAAAATACTCCTTCAGAAATACTTGTTTGGATTTTGGCAGGATAAGGTGTTAATTCATTTCCATTCAATTCAGTTTGTCCTCTGCAGATCGGCAAATTTCCTATAAAAGTGCAAGTGCTTGGAGAGACTTGCCAAGCACAGGAGCAGCTGACTGGCTTCGCCCTGTAGCCAGCAGCTGCTGGGGTGCTTTATGGAAGAGAAAAATAAAAAGAAAAACCTGTTTAAAAAAAGTCCAGCTGTCAGTGGGATCCTTTTTCTCTTTTTTTTTCTTTTCTTTTTTTCTTTTAAAATAACCATTTTAGTGAAAGATTTACAGTTTTCAAATCTACTGCCTTTGTTGCTCCAATTTTGTTTGTTTAAATGTTAAATGTTTTTAATTCAGAGGGAAGATTTGAAAGGTACTAGCTTTCATAAATCCTTCCTAGTGTTTCTTCAAATGAGTGTGATAGTAAGTACGATTTCCTACTGAAATCAGTTTAGAAGGTTGGTTAAATCTTCAGTACTAATTTAGCTCTCATTCAGCGTTTTAAACAACAGTTGTTTTCAACATTAATGAAATTATCTGTGCAAAAAAATCATCTGTTTAAATTGGATTGAAGCCAAAGGCTGGATGGTGAATTGCATACTATAGTTTCTTCGCTATTTCTTCTTCTGTCTTTCTCAATGACATTCTTAGAAGATTATGTAATAATATGACTCTCATTGCCTGAGATACCTTAATCAAGATACTCTTCAACCTTTCTTCAATTTCTGTGAATCCTCGGGAATTTCATGTAACATGCTGAGCTCCTTCAAAGTCTTCTCTGAAGCTTGGGGTTCAGCAAAAGCACCTGCTTCACCCTGCAGTGGAAAACAGGTATAGAATAATGCCTCACAGTTTACAGTGCCTGACATTACACTTAACATGTTGTTATGGATAAAAAGCAAGGATTTTTTGAAGAAGGAAATCTATAAATGAAACAAATTAGGTACTACCCACATGGCCTATTCCTAGCACAGGCTATATTTATATATATGTATTTAGAGGGCTAATCAGCAGACAGACTATCCCAAAACATAGCCATGCAAGAGGAACACCGTTCCTCTTAAATTTACAGGCCTATTTTGAGATTTTTTGGGCTCCTGCAGAAAGCATTGGATAATTTCTAGAAATGTAGACATGTTTTCCAAACAAATTCAGTGAAGGGCTTAATTGGCACTTTACAGCTTCTTCATGTGAGCATACTGTGCCTGCTGAGACACCAAATATTAGTTCTAATTAAGCTCTTTTCCTTGCAAACGGGGAGAGAAGATGACTGTATGGCTTATATCATAGGTAATGGGAAACTGATTCCCAACCCATAGCCTGCAGCATCTTCAACAAATGCCAGACCCACTCAAAGCACAGCCTGTTCATAGCTCCTGTGGAATGGCAAATCCAAGAGTGACTTAATAGATTGGGCAGTTTTGCTTCAGAAATGATGCTGTCTTTTCAAATAAGGCTTACGCAGATAAAATATTGACAATTTTCATTGACTCGTTTTCTACAAAATCCATTACAATTTATTTTCTAATTGTAAAACAATCTGCCCCTCCTTCAAGATGCTGTCACTGGCTCTAGCTTGGAAAGCCAGAGAGAGGAAAGCCGCCACTGTGATTGGTGCTATTCCAGAGGACTCAGTTGCAGCCTGGGCAGAATGGCTGGATTAACCAACTCCCTCCCCGGTGTTACCAATTATTAAGGAAAGGCTCCTTGCAGATGTTGGCTGCGCCTCCTATTTCTCCTCTTTGAAGTGATGGACGAGTTACATTTACAGTGAAAAATGGTCGAAAACTCAAAAGCTTTTTGACAGCTAGGAACATTAACTGAGTGAGATTCTTGCTTTGGGTGAGCATCTCAAATTGTGATGCTAGCACATAAACCCAGATGGGCCCTTTTTGGCCTTCGTTTATCTCTGGGTTTGGAATAAACGGCACATGAGAACCAAATTAACTTACATGTTGACACTGGAAATAATCCTTTTTTTCTTGGTGCCATCAGTGATGTGCATCTTCTGCGGAGAATTTGTTCAAGCAATAGTGAATCATATGTCAAGGAGAAGGAAAGAACTTAAAATTTGATTATTAATATACTCTATAAAGGACTTTTTTCTATCGATTTTTTTTTTTTTCAGATTTGGTCAAATCTACGTTTAAGAGGAAATATCAAACAAGGCAATCTGGAGTGATAAATAGAGGACATCTGTTGCAGCATATGGCTTGACAGCTGCATTGAACTTTTTCAGAAAGTACTAAACCTTTTGAAAAATTCAGTTTGGCATATAATTTTTATCCTCTTCATCCTCACCCCCAAAAGATGGACTTTTAAAACACTTGGAGTTTAAAATCACATGGGAGTTTGAAATGTTTGACATTTTCAGCACAGAACACTTGAAATTTCATTTTAAAATATTTTTGTTTTGAAACCCACCTGAACATTTTGCTTTTTGTTTACAAAATGAAAATTCAAGGATATGCTAGAACATGTTGTTTCACTGAGACCAAACTAAATTTGCTTTTGATTTTTTTGGTTCAGAAGCCAAAAAAAGATCTTATTCACCATGCTGTCTTTAAATAAATAACACATGAATTTTAGGTTTAGTTACTAAGTAAGCATTTCATTTCTCTGAGAGGGCTTATAGTGAACCTTCCATTTTATGTTTTCCATTTTGCTTTATAGAGGCCTGCCTTGCTCTAAATGGTTCTTGTGAGAAAGGAGTTAGGTACTTAAAGTTGTAAGTTGATGGTCAGTTGCAAGTGTAAAATTTCTGTTCTTTGTATTAAGATCTGTTACATTTAGGAGTTGTAAAAAATTCTTCAGTAAAATACATGTGTAAATAGGAAGAAAAAAAAAAGCCTTCATGTGCCTGTGTGCCTCCATGCTTCGCTTCCTGTGCAAGGTATTTTCTAGTTAGGTACTAGACTAGATAAGTGCAAATGACATTGTCATTAGCAATGGGTTAGGATGAAAGCTGATTTCAAAATGTTTTATTTATTTTTTCTTGTGTTTCTGTCATGTAGAAATAATTGCGTTTGGTTCCACTTTTATGGCAGTGATACGGAAATCATCAGTTAGGAAAACACTAATATCTCACCACAGAAACGTATTTTGGCTCTTCTGCTAGTTCTTCTACTATCTAACAGTAAATCTGATAACTTCTAAACACACATCTCTGATAGTTCTTCCTCAACTGGTCATATGTTATACTGAGATCAGCCATGTTCTAGGCCAAATTCTGCCCAATGAGTAGAATAAGGACTTTTCAATTAATGCAGTAGCAATTGGACAGAATTTGTTCAGGAAAGTATATGCAAACAATATTATATTCAGTGCCTCCTTTTCTACAGTCAAGAGCAAACTGTGTTCATTTATAGTTTTATGTTCCGTCCATGACGATTTTTCCATCGTGGGGCCATGGATGGCCGCAGTGGGGAAAGAATTAAATTGGTTGCTGCTGGCAGTCCGTTCATTTTTACCTGCTTAGGTCTTTCACTGCAACACATTCACTCTCAGTTTGCACTTGTCATAGGTTATCTCTGCCCACCGGGTAGATATATATAAATGCATCTTTGTGCATGTAAATAGGTCAGTTGTATAAAGGCATACATAGGTAGTCATTCAGTAACCACATAAAACATGTTTTCAGGAACATTAGTGCCACTTCCTTCTCTGTCATGCCAATTTTAAAAGTTTTGTTTGTTTGTTTTTCAAGTGTACTTGTCAGGAGCCCTCCAGGAGCTCTGAGTTGTTCAGCTCCCAGAATCCATTAAAATGGGTCTGAAATTAGCATTAAATCAAATTCTTTTTGTTTTTCCTGGTAAAGTCTGTTACTGTGATCAACTCCTTGTCTTGACAGTTGAACTAACTGCAAAGTGCTCTTAACCCTTAACGTGAAGAAATGGTGCCACGGTCGGTATTTGTACCTAAGTTTAAGTACGTAAGTTTAGTTTTCTTGAAGTTGTATGTAGCTCCTGTACTTCTTAAACACCCATTGAATTTAAACAGATACACAGTTTTCCACAGGATAAATGATTTTGTTTCTGTCTCTGCCCTGAACTCAGCAGAATTGGTGTAACAGATCAAGCCCCCGCTGCCACAGAGCTGATCCACCTCTGTAGAGCAACATGGCAATTTCAGCAGGTCCGACTGTCAATGCTTCAGCGAGACCCAGCAAATGACTTTACTAGCACTAGAAGAGTGATCTAACACTTCATAGCTTATGTTAGAATGTGCTTTTCCTAAGGACTTCAGCCTGTTCCTGGCTTTTGTGCAGCCACATATATTACATGTATTAAATATTGTAAGCATTTAGCATTCAGATTTCAATTCTAGCTGTCGCATGTATGAAGGAAAGTACCTGTAGCACACGAGTGCTTTCAGCATGCTGGCAAAGCTTTGCCAGTTGTGTTCACCCTTGCAAAGATGTGGAGTCTCTTGCCCTGTCAGCTTGTCCTCTGTATCAGACAGGATAGTTGATCCTGTCTGGGATGAGTTGGAAGACTCCTCAGATTTTATTTTTAACAAAGAGTGTTAAATAAGAAAAGTTTCAGTGTATTTTTCAGACTGACTTAAACATGCCAAATTGAGGACCATGTTTGTTTACTTGCATTCCTTCTACCTTACTAGGTGCACATCTTTTGTAGCACAGTCAAACATAAAATGTCTAATAGCAGCATGGCAGGGATGGTGCTTTTGGGAAAAGACGACTTTTCTAGTTCCTTGACCTCCATTTATATTTGTAATTTAAGTTATTGTAAGGGGGTTGTTTATGTATGTAAAAGTCATAACATAAGACATCATTGAATATGAACTGAATAATCATTTACACTTGCCTCATTCTGCACATGGGCTCTTGCTAGGGTGGTATGCTTTGCATGGACACTATCCGTGTTTGCTTAACTTTGAATGGACTAAGGGTGGCACCTGGCTTACGAGGTCTAGAATTTTGTCTATATCTAAGGTTCCAAGTTACATAGGGAAATATGAGTACTAACTCAAAAAAAATGGCTAAAACATGCATTGAAGAGTTTAATCAGAATGTGGTAGAGCTTTAGCCTGACTCAAAACTGCCAGATTTTTGGCTCCCTTAAACTGAGGGTCTTCAAATTTTGAAATTGCTCCTTTCTGTTAAATTATGCCGTATCTTTTGCTGTAGCATGACTTAGTTCAGTTTATGTAGAAAGGCATGCTGTTACTAAGCAGAAAGTGTGGTGGGTAACCTCTGTTTGCTTAGCAGTGGTAACATCCCATCAGCCTGGATTGTGGCTCCACATGGGTGGCTCCTCCTCACAGTCTTCCAGATTTTAAGAGAAGGATTAATCAAAGCTTTTCCTGGCACTTTGCTTTCCCCTCTTCCAGTGGCAACAAGTAACTAATGTTTTAAATTACCTTGACTAAGATCTATGCAAAGCTTTCTGTACAGTTAAAAGATCTTGGGGGAGCATCAGTGCTTAGATGTGTATTTGCATTGTATCAGCATCCTAACTTCTGCAAAGGAGGCGAGCAAAGCAAAACTTGTTGCAATGGGAATACATGTGCTCTTGTTCTTGTCATGACACTAAGGATTATACTGCTTTGATGCTCTTTAGTGTATAGCTAAAAAATTGTAATAGGTTCGTCCCTGCCCCAAGGGAGAATACGCACAAAAAAAACTTGCCGCTAATGACAGTAATTGGATTTTAAGTTTTTTAGTTGTTATGAGTTGCAGAATGGCCTTGAAAAACTCGTCTATTAGATTTTTCAAAAGTTATAACCAGTTTTAAAAGTTGATTGTCCTTATATACAAAAAGCATATAAAAATGATTAATCTGTAACATGTTAAACTTAGTGGATGTATGGCTTCTGATGATCTAGGAGTAGCTCTTCCAGAATATTGAACCTACAAAGAAGATAATAAAAACATGACTTATATAATAAGACAGTCTCCTGACAGAGGTAAATATTTTTAGAGGGAAACCAAAGAACATGGATCAACTCCTCTCCTTTAAAACAGCGTGTTAAAGAAGGCCTTGAACAAGTAGTGTTCCTCTTGCTGTTCATATCTATAAATGAATGAGCCTCTGCCTGGAGGGTCTTTAGCTGTTGCCTTCTCCCCAGCACTCCTTTGGGTTTTGACACTGTACTACAGGGGACTGTCATGATCACATATGCAGCCTCTTTTATAAGATGTTGATCATATTTCTCGTTGTCGGATCAATATTTTCAGAGGCTGCTAAGCGCTCACAGTGCGAGGGGATGCAGGGCACAGCCACTGCCTCAGGCTTCCAGTCCTGGCAGGGTCTTCTCATGGACCCTAAAATTAAACCTCATTTCCAGGACTCCTATTCAGGTAGAGGAGGGAGTGAGAAAACAGGCTCCCTTTTACTCCCAGGGATTTCTTGCTTCCTTTCTGTATGGCACATCTGTAAGAGCCCTGATCTTTGTGGCTGCCCTCAGAAGACTAGTTCTGAAATGAAAATTGCTTTTTATTTTCTTTTGTGCATAGTGAATTTTGAAGAAGCATTTTTTTTTATTCCAATAAATTGTCTTAGGAGTTGCACAGTGAACTTTGTTGGTTCTGTACCCAAGCAGTAGTATTCTGTAACTGCGAGCAGAAGCACATTTACCAAATAAAAAATGACTTGTTGAAAGCCAGACCTGTACTAGACTATTATATGACGTGAGTTGTGCAGGGAACCTTTTTGCTTGTAACACTCATTAGCCCAGAGAATTACATGCGTTACAGTGGAGATCATAGAAGAAGTTGGGGTGTTGCTTGGTCTATATGCAGTTATCAACAGTGCTAGTCTCAGCTTAAACCAGAGCCTGTTTCCTGTGGTTGTTTACTTATTAATTTCACTTAAAAGGAAGAAAATTAAAGCCGAAGCTTCTGCAAAATATGTTCCTGCATTCCGTTTGCGGTTCCCAGCATCGGTAGAGCTGGGTCAGGACCAGCTGCTCACCTTGGAGACGTAGCTCAGAGATGTTTCCAGCTGCTGTGTCTGCTTGCACCACGTCTAACACGGCGCTGGGACACGTTCAGGTGGTGTTCAACTCCATTCAAAATGTAGGCTTGTATGCAGGCAGAAACAGGTTCACTAAGAGTAACAACACTGTGAAGTGCTTTTTTGGTTTGTTTTTGTTTTGTTTTATGATAAAAAAAAGAGTTACTCGAGCTTTTCTCCAAAAGTGTTAATTACTGGTGAATTATCTTTTGTAGGAGTTCTCTGGAATCTATCTTCCTGTGATGCACTGAAAATGCCAATCATCCAGGATGCCCTCGCAGTGTTGACCAATGCAGTGATCATCCCTCACTCCGGATGGGAAAACTCTCCGCTCCAGGATGATCACAAAATCCAGCTCCATTCCTCACAGGTGCTGCGCAATGCCACTGGGTGCCTACGGTGAGTATGGCGAAATATTTGCTTTACCTCAGTGATCTTGCTTGCTCTTGAATTGTTATTCCTCATTCTTAGGCATCTTAGGCATCTATAAAATAAATAGTTTACTTGTGTGTCTGCAAATAAAATGACTTCTGATGCTGTAGACTTAAAGTTTGAATTAATTAGAAAACCAGCTTCAGGCGATTCAGAAACAATCTCTAGAAGCACTGCTGTGGGTTTTCCTTTTTTATTCCTGTTCTTAATGGCTTTGACCAATCCCCTCATCAAAGCTTGCTTAGTACAGATGTTTTTCTTGTTATCTGTCAATATGTACTGACTATTACATCCAATTTAATCAGCACAAAAAGTAACAAAGACACTTACACAAAGTAACATTATATTGCCTTGTGGGTTCCAGATGCCATTGGCAATGGTGTGATAAATAGATAAAGTAGATTTTTCGTGCTCTGTAAAGATGAAAAATAGAGTGCAATAAGGGACCAGCCAATTTAAATCTGTGCTACTGGAATACCTAAATAGATGTTTAACGAGTACCGTATGTATATGTATGCAACTTGATGTATCTGTTGCTAAAGGAACTGGAGATACGAGAATGGTGGCAGGATGAGCAAGGGACATTTCATCCCACTTAGCTTGGCAGGGACAGGACACATGGAGTGTTGAACTTACTTTTGCTTCACCCCAGCAAGAACTTACTTGTTTACCTTTCTCCAGTTGAAATTGCTCTGGACAAAATGTGAAGTTTGAGGTTGTGGAAGGGAGAGAAGTTTAAGTTGATTTGTGCAGTGCTGATGGGAGTCTAGCATTGCCTTCCTCTAGGGTGATGGGGCTGTAGCTTAGAGGAACCTGGGAAGAGAAGGTGAGCTAATGTTCCTTCTCACTGAAGCTGCTTGGAGCAGTGCATCCCCGGCGCAGTTGTACGTTACTACGCTGTTTCGCTCCTTAAAGTTCCCTCCTCCATTAACTCTTAAGAACTTCCACATTTTGCACTTAGGACTACATGCTAGTCTCAGATTTCCGCTTCTTGGGCTCACTGGATGGGGAAATAATGTGAGGCAAGAAGATGTAATAGGTTTCCTGGCAGAGCCGTTGCTTTGCGTATCAGAGAAACAGAAAGTGCCTTGCCATCTGCTGTGAGAGTATTTGCTGGAATATTGGGGACTCTGTGGTTTTCTTTTTTTCCCTTTTGCTTAATTTGGTTTGAGAAGGGATATTAATATTAGTTGCATCAGGGTTTTGATTTTATTTGATGATGCTAAACATCATAGCAAAAGCTCTGTTCTTCAAAATCTTCAGAAAATGTTTCTAAATCCCTCATGCTGACAGACTTCAGAGATGTCAGGTGGTATTACATAGGATTTAATCCTAAAAATATGCTGGGAGGATTTTTTTTAATCTTCTGTGCTTTTTTTTTCCTGATGCATTCACTGTTGAAAGCTTTAAATAATGAGAGATGCTATACTACAATTCCTTCCACTAAACAATTCTGATAAATAGTTTACAATGGGAATTATATAAGTAGTCCCTTTTTTCTGTTTTTCACTATCTTTTATAATTATTATTATTATTTCTACCTGTCTTTTCTTATTTTTGCTGAGAGTTCTTCATGTCTTTTCTGTTAAAAAAAATAACTTACTAATGGCAGTTTTTAGTAAGCTTCCCTTTATTTTTTAATTATTATCCTTAAGCAAGTTGTTAATATATTTTTTTAAAAGATGCTAAGTTGGCCCAGTGCTTCATCCTCAGCCACACAGCAATCCAGGTCACACGGATGTGAAATCACATCAGAGAGCAGCAAGATCAGGCCTCTTCTTCCTGTTATTTTCTTCTGTTAAAGTCTATTGAAAGACATTATTTACAAACTGCACTCTTACACGCTTTTGTGATTTGAAAAAAAAAAAGGAAAATAGGTTTAATAAAATACTATACTACTTAATTTCACATAAATAGAATATTTTGAAATTGTTTAGATAATTCAAAGTTCTGAGCACTGCATTGTGCCTATAACTTATAAATTTAATCTTAATGTCATCTTTTATAAAACATTGCACAACCTAAGTTGTGATATGTATTAGAGTAATTATCCCATTTGCTTGCCTCCCTGCTGAGGTGCCAGTACCTTACCTCATTAAGCTCTGTGAAAGCTTTTCTTTTATTTTTTTTTCCTGTTGGATTTCAGCTGATATATTAAAATGTGTTTTTTTTTTGTCCCCCAATACGTAAGCTGATGATTAGAAATTGTATGAGAGAGTAACTCAAGTAGTTTTTGTTTATAAAAGCCAAAACTTTTAAAATTTTCACACTTCATGTTTTCTCACATATCAAACCTTTCACAGAATTCCAGGAATTACTTCTTTCAAGTGAAAAAAAAAACAATCTCTCAGGATAAATATGCAAAAGGAGAATGTGCTTTTAAAACACAAAATGAACATAATTGGCCCAGTAGTTGGTTTCTGAACAGATTAACTTTTGGAAAAAAAAAAAAAAAAGACGAATAAAAAACAAACACTGTGTGATAACAATTGGTGTTAGCTGCAAAGTATAAATTTCAAATGTTTTCAGCTGTTTTGCAGATGAAGATCTAGTTCACATTTTAAGCTAATTATTTATCATAGTTTTAATTTTCTTCCTGTTCTTTCCTAAGCATTGAAAGGTTATTGTTTCCTATTCTTAGAAATGTCTATAACCCATCTGAATATAACATTTTACTGCATAGAGGCAAGGGAATATGTGGGAGCGGATAAAATAAATAGCACAGATTATTATTCATCATCTGCTCAGTTTCTTAATAAACAAATTTATCTATATATATATAGAGAGAGAAATAGAAATAAAAGTATCTATATATATATAAATATACATAATAGGTTGATATTAAAGCTAAAATATATTTTCATCTTTATTCACCAGTGCAGACTCTGAATGAGCAAAATGAAGCTGAGTAAAAATGAAGCTGGCTCCTTACTGTAGGACCATCATGTTTGCTGATAATTGTTTCTTCTCCCATGAGCAGAACCTTAGCAGTTTTTTCACAAGTTCATGTTGTAGTGAGTGTAGAGGTGTTGGGCTGAGCAACCAGTCTAAGTATCTCCCTTGCTTTTTCTGGAGCACAGAAGATAGTTCTCAGGCTGACATCGCATCAGATAAAAGTCCATGCTCCAAATGCTTCTGGAATGAAGAAGTTTGTCAGAGTCCAGACATACACAAGGCCACGGGCCCTGCTGGGATGCACCCACAAGTGCTGAGGGAGATGGTGGATGTCATTAGAAGGCCAGTCTCAATCGTCTTAGAAGGATTATGGTCATCAGGAGAGGCTTATCAGTGATCGGGATGTAGGGAAAGGGTGCAAATTTGGTGATGACACAAAACTTGGAGGAGTGGCTGGTACACTAGAGGGCTGGGCTGCCATTCAAAAGGACCTCAACAGGCTGGATATGGAGAGTGCGAAGTGCTGCAATAGAGGAGGAATGTACCAGCACACCTGAGGGCTGACCTGGTGGAAAGCTGCTCTTGAGGAAGGACCTGTGATTCCTGGTGATCAACAACTTGACCATGAGCCAGCGGCGAGTCCTTGTGACCAAGAAGACCATTGGTCTCCTGGCTGCATTGCCAACAGGTGGAGGGAGGTGACTCACCACCTCAGCCCTGGTGAAGTCCCACCTGGAGCTCTGTGTCCAGTTGTGGGCTCCCCTGTACAAGAGACATGGAGCAAGTCCAAAAGAAAGCTACTAAGATGACAACGGATCATGTGTCGTATGGGAAAGCTGGGACTCTTCCGACGGGAGAAGGTGAAGGGGGGATCTTATCAATGGGTATAAGTTTGGGGGATGTCAAAAGGATGCCTCCAGACTGTTCTCAGTATTGGCCCATGACATGATGAGAGAGCAATGGGCGCAGAATGAGACACAGGAAGTTCTGTCTGAACATGAGGAAAAATTTCTTTTCTGTGAGGATGACAGAGCACTGGAACAGGTTGCCTAGAGAGGTTTGGGAGTCTCCATCCTTAGAGGTACTCAAAATCCACCTGGATATTGCTCCAGGAAGACTATTCTAGAAGACTGTTCTTGAGCAAGGGGGAAATAGACTAATGATGTGCAGAGATCTTTCCAGCCTCAACCATTCCATGATTCTGTGAGAGACGCAACTACGTGAGGGATTCTAAGGCAAAATTAGGCACATGTGGAGAAGTTGTCGTCCTAATCAACTCAGTCTTTTGCAGACCTATCTGATACTGGAACAAGGTATAAACACTACTCGTCTGTTGAATATATATGATTTCTTCGGAGCTCCTAAAACTTTCAAAGCTAGTAAAATTACAACCCAAGCCTTGTCAGATGAAGAGATTTATGCTAGTTACTTGCTTGCGCTCAGTAAATATTGTGGTGACAGATGTATTTATTTTGTGGACCTACATACCATGCATTAAATCTCACTTGGCTGCAACTATATTTTGAATCAAGGTAGAGAGTTTCTCAACATTGTACTGATGTGTTGGTGCTTCAACACATACTCTGTGGCACCTCAGCATGAAGAGAATTTCTCCAGGAACTAGAATTGGAAGAGAGTGCAGACGAAAGTCTTCTCCAGAAGTTAAGGAAAAGCTTAGGTTTTACGCTTCTGATATGTGGTTCGGGGAATTCAGTCACTTTCACTAAAACCATAATTCTTAATGCTGTATCATTTATGCCTGTGGTTTCCAACAGTGAACTAGGTGTGAGAGACATAGGAACTGATATTTGAGAAGGATTCTTGTTATGTACTGTACAAAACACTGCCAGATAATTTCTAATTTCATAAATACATTTAACATAAATGTAAATGTCTTAACCACAGCTTTTTACATCTTGTCTTTCTTTCCAGATTAGAGATGAATGGCATGTTAATATATATTTAATGTGGAAGTTATGTTGTTTAATTTTAACATATGAGCTGAGAAGCTAACACAACACATTTTGAAAAACTGCCTTTAATAAGCCTTGATAAAGTCTCCCAGTATATCATATTGGAAGAGAGTTCACAGGTTGGAAAATGAGCTAAACTTCTGTTTCTTGTTCTTTAAAACAAGTTGTAAAAGATTGAATTTTAAGTTTCGTTTGCCTAGTGGCAGGCATTTTAATCAATGAGTAGGTGTATATACAAAGTACCTTTTTTTTTAAAGACTGAGTATTTCTGAGTATCACTGACTGATCAGCTCTGAAAATCATTTGTGTTTTCATGTTAATATTTAACTGTGAATTTGAATGTAAGTGTCTATATTCATGCCCTTAAAGTCAGAACTTTCAGGCAAGCATGAGCATGCATATTTGCATTATATTTTTTAAATGATCTAAAATTTTCTCACTCGTGTATAAATACATTTTCATGGATGTTTTCCTGATCTCCCAAACACAAAACAAAATTGGAAAAATTGCTGGAAATTAATAAGGAGCCATTCTAATGTAGCAGACATATTCTGCCTGTTTAAGATTCTGAAAGAAAGATCTAGTCCAAGAGAAAGAGTCCCCAAACCAATCTGAGAGGCTACGCTACAATGATGGTGCTCCAGGAAAGCATAAAATTTAAGAGGCAAATATATACTGGATATGGAGATATTTTTCCTAATTGAATTCTATAATGATTGAGAAATGTAACTGAAATAAAAATCTAATGCTATAATTTGGGGTAGAGGAAGATTTTAGTATGAATTAATCCTTAGATTGCTGCTACATTATTCCTATTCAAAAGATACTCAAGGGAAAAGTACCAATGAGATTAAATATGTAGCTATGTCAGATACTTAAGCACCATACTTTTTCATAGAAATGCAGTTACTCCTATTTGCATATTCAGGAACAAATGTGTAAGGTTTAAACAATTCTAATAATTATAGCAAAATCAAAATTTTTCAGGATTTTTGGTAAAAGCTTTGGTAAAAACTTTAAACCATGAAACTGCCACCACAAAATCCACATAACTACAAAAAAAATTCATCTTGAGCTCCAGGTTATCAAAATCTCAACCAGAAATTTTATTTTAAAATTGTTGTTAGAGAATGTCTTTTTATAGTCTATGTTGATATAAAAAATACTGTCATAACTCCAAACACCTTTTGCTGTCCTATACTTAGAAATTGCCTTCTGTAGGATACTCACTTGTTCCATCATTATACCCGATAAGAGAAACTGCCTAAATCTACCTTCCAATGCAGTAACTCCCATTGTATTGATTGTGCACTAAGAAGGCCAAGAGATCTGTGCACCTCCTTCTTCAGAATATTCTATATATGATCCCTTTACAAACAAGGACATTTATTCATAGTTCACTGGGAGTATATGTTTAGCCACAGGTAAGAAGCATTATACCTGTTAGGCAAAGTTTAGAACCTGTCTGGAATTTAGTTTCTAGTTCTGCAAGTAATATCTTTTATTTTTCCTACTATGAATGTATGTGATTCTTTTAGGAAAAAAAATCACAATTTAAGGGGATGTCATACAATTATAAGTATTTACCTATTTGTATCACAGGAGCTTGTTCTCCCTTTGATTTATTAGTTTAGGCATATTGGAAATTACCACATATGTCAAAAGAATAAATATGCCTCATTACCTTTGCTTTCATCCTATGATATTCTTAGATTCAGCAACAATGACTATTAACTGCTGCTTCTTAGACTTGATCGCTTAATGTGTAGATTAGGCCTCAGGTTAGGGATAAAGATCTTGAGCGTGTTTTGAATGACTGATTATTTTTCCAGCCTTTTGATATTTTTTTTCAGGTTGAATGCTTGATGTTACCTAATGTATAACATGAAAATAAAACGTCCACCTCACATCTGTATTGTTAGGCGTTGTTAATTTACATTTTATGACCACAGCGTGGGAAGCTGAACAGGTGGAGCCAAAGAAGAGCCAATTTTCCCTTAACTAACTCAGCCCATCAGTCAGAAGCACTTCTATTTAGAAGGACTCACAAGGTTTCAGAAAGGTAGCAGGTTCAGGTGTCGGTTGCAGTGTACTTCTGCTGGTGTTTTCCTGAACGTCCAAAATCTTGGATAGTCACTTTTGAGTGCTTCTTTATAAAAGTGATCTGGTCAGGCTCAGGAAAAGATATTATTTGTCTCAATATGACAGAATTACTGATTATGGCCATTCATTAGCACCAACCATGATTACTGATGGTAGAGAATGCTGTACTGCTTACACAAGGAAAATGAGAAGCACAATCTGCCAGAGTTTATGTGCCCACTGAGTTCATTGAGAAATACTGAAACAGAATTTTGTAACTCCAAAGAGGGTTGAGATTCTTTGGTGCCAATCACTTGACTTCTCTATTGATTATCTTTTCTCCTCTCAAAATTACTTGCATTACTAAGGAATGTCAAAAAGAAACATGTGAAAACACATAGTTCTGCCTACTGAAGAAAAGGTAGGGCATGCTTGTGCAACTTGCAGGATACACTGCTTCAGATCTGAAGAAGCTTCCCTTAGGAGTGAGAAGATCATTTGGTCTCTTTGCTCAGTCCAAGGATTTTCAATATGAATATCTGTTTGAAGTGTGCTGAGCTTGCCTCATCCTTTTGGATAAGCCAGCCAACATCACAGAGTAAACATTTTATCACTCTGTTTCAGAAAGTATTGAGCATGTGAACTCTCTCTTCAAGCACATCATAATGCCAGTGGCTCACGATGAGCCAGTGCTCAAGTCTTTTGCTGAGAGAAAGCTTTGATAGTATTCCAATCTTTCTACAGATTGTGAGCGCCTGAGAGCTCCTGAAGATTTTCTGCAGAAATATTCTTAGTACTAATGCCCTGAGACATTCAGCTCCCACTAATCACACTTACAAACTTTGTTCTTGTACTTGCTTTGGAAATATTTTTCCATGAAGCCTCTCATTAAGTAAGTAAATAATAAATAAATAAAAATCCTGCTCTCTGGGATGTGGTGAAATAGGCTGCAGGCTGCTAGGCTTGCCTCACTTCTAGTGCAGTTGCAATGTCTGGACTGGAGGTTGAAAAGCAGCAGATCATTTTTGGATGTCATATTTTGTGAAACTTGGCCTGATGAGTGTTGGTCTTGTATTATTATTTTCACTATACATCTGAATTGACAAGTTTTGAAGTTTTAGCTCATTGTAAATCTTTTCCTTAAGGGAGAGGATGTGTTAGTAGGCAATGGTCAGTCTACTAAGGAGGGGATGGTCTAGCTGAGAACGCTTTGAGAACAAGAGCAAAGTCTATTACAGCCAGTTGGGTTTTCCTATTTCTGAAAGTATTAGTATAGTGGACAGATGATTTGGGGTAAATTGAGACTTTCATCCAGGTGAAAGGAAAAAGCATGTGACACTTGTCGCTAATCCAGTTTAATCAACTTTATCCAATTTGGTCTTTTCTCTCAACATGCTAAAAACATCTTTTACACAGAAAGATTGCTGCCCAGCAATGGAAGAGTCTTAGTTCCCATTTAATAACAGAGAACTAGGAGAGAGGTTTTCTCTGTCTTGTGTCAGCAAAATCTGTTGGAACTTTCTGTCTAATACGACAGGTAGGGTGGAAGATTTTCCTCTCATGCTCTTAAAAATTAGTTAAGCATTTTAGAGGTTTGGCTTTTTTTTTTTTTTTCTTTTTTTTTTTCCCAGTTTAATCTCATACTTTATTTTCAAGCTCTGTATTTTCACATGTTGCTTTTGAACAACAACAAAAAAAAAAAGCTGTAATTTACCTGCACCTGTGTGCACTGTATAAAACATTTGAACATCTGTGTGGCAATATTTTTAGCTAGGGTTGCACATGTCATACATAGGATTTCAGTGACAAAGTACTTGTGAAGTATCCATCCTAGTGTAGCCTTTTTACTTTCACAGCTCATTTCTTTTCGCTAGGTGCTCATTTATTACAGTTAGTTGGTTAGAGCTTCAGCATTTTCTCTTGAAGGACAGCAGTGGTATGAAATACCTCCTCTCCTCCCCCAGCTGTCATTCAGCTGTCTTTAGGTGCAATTTGCCAGGCGCAGAAGGATAATACTTGAGAAGTCTTCCAAAAGAGATAGTCATAACAAGCTTTGTGTGTGTACAATAAGGATTATTTTTTTAATCCATTAATAAATTGAAATACATAATGAATTGGAAAACAAATGTATTTAATTTATATTAAAATAAGTGTATTTTGTTTATCTAAAAATGGCTTTGAATTTCCTGGGTTCATTTTACATTCTTAATTTGTATTAAACATGTTTTTCAGTAGACTGGTTAAATAATATTGATTGGTACCAACTGTCTTTAGTTGTCAGACTTTAATAAGGAATGTCTTCTAATCAGCACAAAAGTGAGAAAACGTGCAACATCTTCTGTATTTTTCATAGTTGCTCCCGTTTATAGTTAGCTGCTTGTGCTCACAGTCTGGATAGCTTCTAGTGTTTTCAGTCAACTGATATTTCTAAGGCTGTCTGGGCTTGGGCACAGCTTGTAATCTCAGAAGTATTTAACTTTTGGTGCCCCCCATGAACAGGGAGATGTCTTTGGTACCCCACATGAAGAGGGAGTTAACGTGTGATGGGGTCATGATGGCTTCTTGTAGGGGGGTTACTTAAATAAGCACCTAAATTAAGTGTTGTATGGAAACACCTACCCTTGCATCACTTGTGTGTTTATGCAGATGACCTTCTCTAGTTAATCAACTTGTTTCACCATTTCCTTCTCCAGAACTACAGGTACTGTTATTTTGATATTATGGTCTAGAATGAAAATATATCATAATTTCTTGTTAATAAGCCAGAAAGATTAGTGCATGTGTGTATGTGTTTATATAACTGTATACTTTTTTGAGGTGGGGGGAATTGTCTTTGGACCAAATAACAGCAGTTGAAGGTATTTCTTTTAAGCAAGTGGAAAGTGTGACTGCATTAGTAGTAACATTTCAGTTTAGAATCATTGCCCCACATATCGTGAAAGACATGGATGGCATTTACTCATTAAGTACCCTCCATAATTCTCTGCCATAGCTCTGTCTAAGCTATAGTGTCTGCAGCTTTGCTTCTGCCAGGGTTACATTCTGCTTGACCTTATTACAGGCATACAATATAATTACTAAATGGGGACTAATTTGTAGAAGCAAATGTTAGTTATGCGTACCATGAGCCCTGTCGTTATGTTTTACTGCTAGTGGGTGTATTCCATAGTCATTCTTCAAATGTTTGGGTAGATTGTTGTTGTAAATGATCTTTATACTTGAACTCTAAGGGTTTGGACTTTACAAAGTGAAAAGAAAATGTAAATGTAGATATGATTCCTGTTTCCTTTCTTCCATTCAAAATCAGTTGACGGTGTTTTAGCAAAGTAAAGATATCTTGGGTGCCGAGTACTGTGATTATTTTCTAGTTAGTACAATGTCTCACATTGTCAGATATAATAGATGAAAGTAAAAGATGTGGAACTGGAATATCTTTGCTTCTTTGATCATTGTAATGTCCTTCCCTTATCAAAAAATGTAGAGGTAGCTGCTACACAGTAAAAATAGTTGACTTTCTTTGCACTCTTTGTGCTTGGTTTCAATTAATATATGTATTTTTTATATAAGATGGAGATTGACAATGCTTTCAATGATGTTTGAATAGCCAGAGAGTTTTTGGTGTAGACAGGCAGCAGTTTTGGGAATGGGCTTCTTGGCAGGCTTCTAAGCTTATTCATTCATTTCCTGCTTACTCATTTATTTCACACTTCTCTGTTGGAGGTCTGTCCTTTGGGCTGTTTATTTTGTGAAGTACATGTGTACAGTCAAACATAAATGATTCTGTCATATTATCAGTAATAAATGTTTATTCATGCCCCAAATCTGCAGTGAGAAACAAGAGAGGGTTTTCCAGCAGATGCCAGCATGTACTTTGCTCTGCTCTTTTAATAGCTCAAGGGCAACGGTTTCGGTGGCTGCAGCACAATTCCTGTTAATGCCTCTCCAAAAGCCAAGCCAAGACAGTCGGTGCTCCATGTCCTGGTGTGGAACAGGGCTCACGTCCACAGAGCAGCTGCAGGCTTAGCCTGTAGCATGGGGTGGGTGTAGCTGCCTCTGTTCTGATCCTCGATAGGAAGTTTTGGCTCTTTCCTACGCGGGAGCACATGACTGTGGCCCTCAGGAACCTCCCCAAATGCCAGGAGGATAAACAGGTGCCTCACAATCATATCAGCCCACTCCTCTTCCTGTACCCTTGACTGAATCCCATCCAGTTTCGTGGATTTTGTTATATATAGGGTATATATGGAAAATTGCCTGCAAGGGGAATATGGATGAGGGTTTACATGCTGAGGAGCAGGAACTGGAGTCTGGGATGTCGGTGAAAACCCCAAGTTGTAGGCAAAGGCAGGGTGCTGTGAGGGCGACAGAGCCCTGGCACAGGCTGCCCAGAGAGGCTGTGGAGTCTCCTGCTCTGGAGATCTTCCAAACCCGCCTGGATG
>JAWLRI010000002.1:6468642-6518615 GCA_034781795.1 Crypturellus tataupa | reverse complement strand
GCCACCCTGTGCCACGTGCTCTGGGTGTCCCTGCTGGAGCAGGGGGGTTGGACTAGATGATCTCTAGAGGTCCCTTCTAGAAGTGATTCTATGATTCTGTGGTCTCCAGAGGTCCCTTCCTACCTCAACCGCTCTGTGCTTCTGTGCTCCATGTAAGAGAGGCAATGGAAATGCAGTTAAGGAGGTGAAGATGGAACAGAAAGAAAAACCTCTAAATAGCCCCTAGGAATCCAGATGTTACCACTCTTTGCTATCGATACCAATTTGGGAGGCTGCTGGATTACAGTTTGTCATCATACAGCACTATATATATCTATGCCAGGCAGAGCTTTATTTTGGTTTCAGGTACCTCTGGGAATGTTTGGCACTTCTGCAGATCAGAGGTTTCTTCAGGAAATGGCTATGCAAGGTACTCTCTGGAGCTTCTGTATGGGAGAAAGTAGCACAAGAGACACCCAAATTTTAAAGAAAACTCACAGAGAATTTTGGAGGGAAAAAATGTGATACAGGAAGACTGGACATTTTGGCAGAGGGCTCATTTGGACAAGCAAAAGCTTCTTCAAGGCCAGGAGAAGGGAACTCGCAAGAAGAGGAAAGCAAGAGCAGCAGCAGGAGTGTGACAAGGTGCAGAAGGGCTCAGCTCTGCTGCAGTTAGCTAAGGACATAAGGGGTCCCAAGAGGGGATTTTACAGGCACCTTTATGGTAAATGGAATGTGAGCCCATTGATGAATGGGGGGGATGAAGCATCCTGGATAGAAGGGAAAAGGCTCAAGTATTCAATACCTTTTTTTGGTTTAATGCCCTGCTCCTGGGCATTTCAGTATTATTCAGGAAGGAGAGGGAGCAGTCAGCAATTGGCAAGCAACAGATTAGAGACTACACATGTATACCCTATATATAACAAAATCCATGAAACTGGATGGGATTCGGTCAAGGGTGCAGGAAGAGGAGTGGGCTGATATGATTGTGAGGCACCTGTTTATCCTCCTGGCATTTGGGGAGGTTCCTGTGGACTTGAAGAAGGCTAAAATTGTATCTGTGTTTGAGAGGAACAAAAACGAAGGTCCAGGGACCAGCTTGAGCTCAATCCCTGGAAAGGCCCTGAAGCTTGAAATTTTGGGATCCATTTGCAAACATGTGAAGAGTAAGAAAGGATTCAGGAGCCATGGATTTACTAATTGTAAATCATGCCTAGCTAACCTGATTGCCTTCTTTACTAGAGGGGCTGGCATTGTGGAGGAATGTTTATGTGGGGGAAATATAATTTGATATACCATTATTTGATATACCATTTATTAAGACTTTTGACAACATTTCTCGTAGCATTCTTTTTGGTAAATTGGGAGAGAGTGGGCTGAATGAATGGATGGGTTGAAAATGGACTGGACTTTGCTCTAAAAGTACAGCAACCAATGGCTTCAGGGCCATATGGCAACCAGGAGCAAGCAAAGTATCCCAGGGATTGATACTGCTCAATTCTTCATCAGTGACCTGGATATGAGACAGAATATGCCCTCAGCAAACCTGCAGAAAATACTAAGCCAAGTTAGGTGTGGTGTGTTTATGTGATGTAGTTATTCTCTGCCAGATGCTTCAATCCAGAGAGATCATAAGATGTGATCCAACAGAAATTAATGAAGCTCAGAAAAGTGGTGATCTGGCATAGATTAACTCCATACATCAGTGTGACCGAGTAGCACCCCTGTTGAAAAGGAACTGAGCGCTAGAGGGGATGTCCAACTGACTGTGAACCAAGCATGTTTTAAGAAGTCTCGTTGAAGGGACTTGTTCAACTTTACCTGGAAGCTCTGAAACAAAATCTGGGAGCAAATCTGATGCCCAGGGGCAGAATCCAGCCCTCTCCCTTTCAGGGTCATTCTTTCTCCACTTTGTTCACAAGGTGCTTTCTGAGAGAGGCAGACAGGATAGCAGAAAAATGGTCTGTTGTGCAGTATAGCTGTGACTCATGGCAGTGTAAGTCCATCCTGTGCAGGCATGACTGAGTAGACACTGTATCTGGATCATTTTGTAAAAGAGGGTTGAATTACAGTTGCAAAGGCGAGCTTAATTTGGGTATTTGCAGTGCTTGACTTTGTAACCCTACTATTCCATAAAATATTTTGTATGTAATTACATAATGATTAACTGATTAGCATTTGCATTCAGTTGCTTTCAGAAAGTCAACCAAACAGATAGAGAAACATTTGCATTTGAAACATCTTTTTTAATTACAGTATTGTAGGTTACCAAGTGTTCATTTGGTGGTTCTCTTAATTTTTGTAAAGATTGATTTCAAATGATGGAATAGTTTATGAAGAAAATAAAAGTCTGTGCTTTAGAAGTCATTTTTGATGGGCTTTTAAATTGAAACACATTGTTATGACATTGGACGTATGTAATAAGATCTTGATTTAAATAGACTCTGTTCCACACACTGCAGCATTAAATAATCACCATGGCTTGAAACTAACAAGGTAGTTAGAACTTGATCAGGTTTTTAAGTAGCTTTTAAGTAGCATTTAGTTCTCAAACAAGCATTCCTTTCAGACATTCAGTAAGTAGAGATCTGCTTGCTTCTCCATGCTTAAAGGCAGTAAGATCTCACTAACAAACTATTCCGTTGTTTTCAATGACACTAACGATGAAAGGACTCAGAAGTGCCTGGAGATGTGTTGGGAAGTTTGGATGTGGCGGTTGCAAACCGTGTGGACACAGCAAGAGCGTTTGCCCTTGAGCGCGCAGCAGAGCTGCTCGTGCAGAGCCGTAGGCCAGGAGCCGCCTTGCGCTCCGCGGGGTGGATGGGCGGTGGTGCCCTCTGCCCTGGCGGAGGATATTGCCAGCCGGGTAGTGTAGCCGCCTATCGATTTAACTAAACTTTTGTTCGTGTCGTAAGCAGTATGCATTTCCATTTTAAATAAGATTCTACTAGCTGTCTCGTGGTGGAAATCAAAAATACGCTGTGGCAGTAAGAAAGAAAGAGGATCAAAAAAACATCAGAAAGACACTGATGAAGCAAATTTTTTGAAAGACTGGTCAGATATTAACTACCAGTTTTCCAACTATGTATTTGTTATGCAAAGAGTACAGTCAATCTCAGAATTGCACTTAGAAACTGTTCTTCATAATTTCTGACATGAAGATGAAATTATAGTCAGAAAAAGTTATTGGCTGTTACACAGATGGTGTGAAATCCAAGTCTCTAAAATCAATTGGATTCTGAAACAGGGATTCAATTTTAAAATCCTGTGTAAAATATTAATATGAGTTTATTTTTTGAAGGAGTTGTAGGGGAATCTCAGTGGATTTTTCTTAATTCATTTTTGCAGCTGCTGTAGCTTTGGAACATTGGGTATTATTCCTCAGTGGAGCTCATGGTTTTGGCAGTTCTGTGGACGTATATGAGACAGTATGACAAGCTGCCTGAATCTTCTGGCGCAGATTGTAAAGGCTCTCTCCTCTTGGATATTAGATTATAAATGTGTAGGTTGACCACCTGAGTGCTCTAAAGCAGTTTTGCTTGAGGGAGGGCGAGGGAGACATACTGAGTGTCATGAAATGGTGACAATATCAAACAAGAGGCTATGTCAAACAGCACATGCGAATGGGTGAGATTTCACCTCCTGGTCTGCAAATGTTAGGTGTTAAACAGCTCCATGTGATGAGGGTTTTTCTGGGAGAGCAGTTCATATTCCAGAGTCCCTCCATGTGCCCTTGGGTCGCTTTGGCTGTCTTAGTCACCACAGTTGTGCAGGCTGGAGCAGCTCGGCTCGGTGACTGGTGACACAGGTGAAAATGGGCAGGCGAACACTGAATTCCGAGTTTTTCACCTGCCAAGGTGCAGAAGAGGTGCTGTTTGCCAAGGAGGTTCTCAGAGAGGCAATGACATTCATGGTGTCAGTGTTGTATGGCTTAGTAAAATGACACCGGGGATGATATCGTAGGTAAAATATTGAGGCAAGAATGCAGGTATGGTTAGTGGGAGATGGGCTTTGGGTGTGTTAAGGGCTGTGTTTCAACCAAGAGAAGGTGGAAAGTTTTGCCTTATAGACTTCCTTATGCCTGAAACAAACAGAAAGGAAGAAAGCAATTTCAGAATAGTTACTTGTCTGTAACTCTTGCTGTGCATACTGTTGGGAGGACCACATGTGCCCGATGGAAGCTAAGACAGAATAAAGGCTGCATTTAAAAATCAAGTGTTTTTTTCAGCAAGCTTCCTACAACAGCAGAGTCTGCATAGTGTATGTGCACTCCCAATGGCTGTGTAGCAAACGTGTGTGCTAGTGTGTAGTTTTGGGAGTGAAGATATACCACTCTAAGCTAATGATGTCTAAGAGAGGGTGTTTTATACATCCCAAAAGTCTTTTCTCAGCTCCAGTTCACCTGTAGTCATCCTGATCATTTGCAGGATCACGCTGCCGTTGTCAGCACACTGTGTCAGCGACTCGTCCTGCACCGAACAGACGGGGAGTTTGTCAGCCCTGAGCACATCAGGCGGCCGTGTCCGAGCGTGGGGAGGCCGCCTGCCCCGGGAGCCGGGGATACTCGATCCTTGCGCTTTGCATCCTGTTCCAAGGTCGTTTTACCGGAACCCCCTGTTCCGCAAGGGAAAAAAGGCGCTCTCCACCGGCATTTGCAACTAGCATATTTATTTTAGCAAACTTTGGCAATGGAAATCAGATGAACTCCGAGCTTGCTAAAGTTGTGTTAAATAATTTGTACTCTTTTATACTTAATACAGGAGTTTTTACTGTAATTCTGGGAATTGTGTTTGCATTATACCAGCAAAAGCTCTATTGTCGAGTAACTGACAATTAACTGAGAATGGTAAAATAATAATTACAAAATTAGAATGAGTGTTTATTCATAAAAGAACAGACACCTTTATAAGCTGTAATTATCTTTTTGTTAATTTGCTCTCTGGGTGGCATACAAAGCACACAAAGGATTAAGCTCTTCCCAGGCATAAAACCACTACAGCCGCGGCACCGTCTTGGAGATGAGCTCTGTGCTTTGGGCAGGTTCTCAGCGCAGGTCACCCATGGGAGCAAGGCAAATGGTGCTGGATATTTGTCACTCGCTGTGGGCTAGAGAGTGATCAGAACTGCAGAAATCACTTAGCGTCATAACAACCACAGGGAGCTTGCAGGTGCATATTCTCACAGTATCAGTAACTTTGTCCTTGAAAACAGCTCCCAACTTTGTCTTCAGTTTGCATCATCTTCTCCTTTTTTATGTACACACACATAGTACAACATATATATGTGGGTATATACATATAACTTTGGACTAGCAATGGGTTTATGGAGCACAAATACACTGCTCCCTTGGCCCAAAGAATGCATGGGGCCTGCATAATATGCCAGTTGTTGGAAGTAGGATGCGCAAAAGGGACCACAGCAAGAAAGACCCCAGCAGGAGCCTCCTGAGAGCCACTGCTCAGAGAGAGGCGCCCAGCTCTTGTAAAGTCCTTTGTTTTCATTTCTGAAATTAAATGAACATGCTCTTCCCTCATTGCATACAAGAGTTTTGGTTCTGTTTCTGTGATGAAACAGGACGAGGCAAACAAGGCGAAAACTTGTTAAATGAATACATTGAGAGGTGGGAGGGTAAAATGATGAAGTGAAGAATGGTAATATGTTGGGCAGCAACGGGAAGGACCAGGTAGAAGAGGAAAGCCTGCTGATCGCACAGGAGTTTCATGAGCATCTTGGAGAACTTTTGGGAAGTGTGAATTTGGTGTATGGTTTAACAGGAACCAGTGAATTGACACAAAGGGAATGTGTCAATATGAAAAGAGAAAAATGAAACCTGTGGTGACAACCCGTGTGGTTATTTTGACACAGAATAGGGTCAGGCACTGAGAAAGGGCAGCATAGGGTTTTGTGAGAGGTTCCTCTTGACAGAAGAGCTGTGTGGTCAGAACTCATCGCTGGGATATAAACCAAAGGGACAGAGACAACTGAACGTAATAGTGCAGAGCATTTGTTCATTGTTTTATATGGCATGGACTAGAAGGGGCTAACTAGGGTTGTGGTAGAGTGATTGCCTTCTCTTTTTGCAGGTTATTGCAAGCAGCAGTGATGCACAG
This sequence comes from Crypturellus tataupa, assembly GCA_034781795.1. Lineage (NCBI taxonomy): Eukaryota > Metazoa > Chordata > Aves > Tinamiformes > Tinamidae > Crypturellus > Crypturellus tataupa. The sequence continues at coordinate 6,512,526 of JAWLRI010000002.1, read as the reverse complement.
TGACTCGTTAGGCTGAAGGGCACGCTAGAGGGTCAGTTCTTTCATCATCTCTCAGTATGCACATTAAGCCGTTTGGAGATAGGATGAAGTGACATAATCTGAGGTAGGATACTCTGGCACTTTCAGGTTGACTGTCATGAAAATAGGATGTGAGCGTGCACATTCATTTCTTATGCTAAAGGCACATTTAGCTGAAGTACAAGGATTGAAAATTTATCGCACATCAAGTGTCCATCCATACCGTGATATTTTTAATGGAGATAAAGAATAAAAATTAGAAAAGTAGAGATTGTGCTAAAAATAATGGAATGCAGTACTGCAAGAACAATATCATGGCAATATATTATGTGAATAGAAGAAAAAAATACGAGCAAATAATAAGTGAATATTGAGGCACCCTACTGAACATTATGAGGGAAATGCTAATAATACAGAACATGTGGGTAATGATGATAAAATAAAAATGTAGAACTAGGGACTGGTACCTAGTCTAGACTAGGAACAAGGAGAAATGGCCTTTAAGACAGCATGTATAAGAATCTGAAGTTTGACAGAGGAGAACTCCTCCTCTTAGGTTTTGAGGAATCGTCCAGCCTGAGAAGTGTCCGGAGCAGGCAATTCACCGAGAGTGTCAGCGTGCACATGGGCAAACAGCACTTGACTTCTGCTTTGCTGTGCTGTTCTGTAACTGTTTCTTTCACACAGAATATACTGTTGGGTGTCTAATATTCTAATAAATGTTCTGCTTTGTGACTTCTTCTAATCGCCTGTATAAAAAATTCTAAGTAGCTGATCAGATTGTGCAAAGCTGATTTACCAGCCCTTGTTCTCAGGGCTCTGCACTGAGAATGTTCTTTTGAAACTATAGAATAGGTGCAGGAAGGCACCCGAAACCCAAGTGGGACAGAGAGATTGCTTTGTAGGTCAGGGCACCATGTTACTTAAGGAACTAAGATCCTATTTGCTTGTTCCTCTTGGCTGATAGGATTGCATACTGCAATGTTTTGCCATATATGCTGTACTTTTTTTTTTTTTTTTTCTGGAACCTTAGCTTTGTTGATAGGACTTTCAGTCTGGTAAATATAGCTATAGACAGAGTCTGATTTGGATGATTATCTTTTTCATTTGAATATAAACCCAAGGCAAAAAGAGTTGCCTTGCTATAGTTTCTGTCCAATAACTTGATTTATAAGTCATGAAAAGAAGACGTTAGTACTAATATTTCTGAAAGGTTCATACTTAAGAAGGGTACATGCAAACAGTCTTACTGAGCATAGGTGTCTAATGCAGAAAACTAGAGGAATAGAGAGTATGTTATCACATATGATCTGGGACTTCATTTTATTTTTTAGATTAGTGACAGCAGTGCCAATGTACAAATCATCATAGCAAATGGATCATAGCACAATTCCACAATTTTATGTCAAAACAGAACCAAGAATGCAACTGTAATGGCAGTTATTATTTTCATATTTGTACAACAATTGCCTGCTCAGTTTTCATCTAGCCGAGGGAGAATGCTAGTCGAACATGGGAATGAAAAACCAAAGCAACGCTGTCACGAAATCCTGCCCCACAGTTTAGACAGGTTTACCCTCATACAAATGCTGCAGTACAAAAGAGCATTTCTGAAGCAAGTAAGCAAGATGCAGCTTTCATTTTTATTGTGGGCAATTAAGAGATTGGATGGATAACTACTGAGACTGAGTTAAGATTGGAATTCTGGTTGACTCAGATAACTCAGAAATTTGAAGTGCAGGTAGGTGCCTTCAAGCCATTTTCATTTCTTGTTTCTGTGGGGTGACACAGCACTATTCTTTTAGAGAAGACTGGGTATGAAAGTGGTGGAGAGTATAGTATAAATGTCTGATTCGAATGGGTTAGATGATGATTCCAGCTGAAGTGAGCAGGACACCTTGGCTTTGTAATTTCATGACAGAGGGAAGAAAGAATATACAAATGACCCTTTAAAAAGGCAACGCTAACCTTTGAAGAGGAACAATCCAAAGTGCTCCATCTGATTTATTTTTTTTAATTTGAAAAACTACCCTAGGATTAGGTTAAAAGAGAAAAAGTAAGAAAGTTTCATTGACTTGTTTTTGGGAGCATTTCATTCAAGTACCAAGTTACTTTTTTTTTTTTTTTTTAAAACCATCATGTTTATTTTTAACTGTTAATTTCATGTGATGGTCTGGTCATGTCATATTAGTCCAAAGGCAAATATATCTTCTCTAGCTAGGACATGTCTGCTAGCACGAAGCAGCTCAGGGTAAAACCTGGAAATGGGACGAGGATACATTTTGACCCCGTGTTATGTTGCACTTTTATCCTAATCAAATCAGGCACTCCAAATATTTCTGACAGTACAGTAAAGTGTGCGGCAGATACTCCTGAAACCTGCGTGAGCTGCCCTGGGAATGAGCCAAGGGGAAAGAGCTGTCAAAACCCAGAATTTTTATTTGCGTTTGCTAGCACTAGTTGCTTTTAATCCAGAACAAGGTCACACACATCAGAGGATGTTGAGAAATTTCACACGCAAAGTGAAGTTGACTAAAGTCCTTTTCACATCTCATTCAAGAAGGCCGATCCCTTTTCCTAGCTGCCACAGATGTCAGAATTTTGGCTGAAGGTGAGCAATTTTTTTTCATTACAAATAAGAAAAAAGTTAAAATTATATTAGGGAAGTAATACTGGAAGTATTCTACAAACTGATGTTCCAGCACAGTGTAGGAAGTACTGAAATATGCTGTCAGAATATTGCTAAATGCTTAGAAAATTCTTGTTTTTGAATTAAAAGTATGTTTCTGTCATGCTTATCCTGAACTCCTTAAAGCATTTTTCCTGCTGCTTTTCAGTCATTCTAGTGAATGCAGTTGTGCTATGCCTTTCCTGACAATATTTCTCATGGCAAATAAAATGGGTGTGCTTTTCTTCTTGCTTAATAGTTTTTGCTAGTGCAAGTCATGCAAGACAGTTGTTCCCTCGGGACTGAATAGGAAAAGTGCCAAGTTCATTTTTAACTGGAGAAGAGAAGGAGACATGGAAATGGTGAACAAATAGCCTGTGTTTTAATACTTTAGGAATTACTTGAACAATTAAACAGGCATCAAGTGTAGAGAAAGGCAATTAAGAACATCAAAACAGGCCAATTTGTAAGCATTTGAAGAACATAATCTAATAAATAACATGTAGAATGAGGTTAATGGAAAGCCATTTATGTCTAATCAGCAGTTTTGTTGGAATAAGATAAGAAAGTGATCAGGAAAATAGAAAACAGAAGGGAGTGTTTTAAGTTGCTGACATATCTGACACAATTTTGTTGATTTTGTGGTGACCACAGTGGATGGCCGGGGAAGAATATATTAGAATAGTCACAGGTCCTCAGAGCGTGTTCCCAGCTGCCAGTCCCCAGTTACCGCGAAGGGGCTGGGTTTCACCACCTCAGTGGGATCCTTCCCGGTGAGTTTGTCCGTTTGTTCTTGAGCAGGTAAAATTTGCAGTGCCTTCTGCAGTGGGAAGGCCCGCTGACCAGAGATAGGCGAGCTAATCCTGGAGCAGGAGGAGTGATGGGTCTGCACTGTGGTGGGAAGACGGCTCGTTAGTAGTCCTGGGACTTGTTCAGCATTAGTTTAGGTGTGTCCCCGACCTCTTCCTGGCTTTGAGTCTTTCTGAAGCAGATGAGATTCTGTTATTTTTAATAGTCAAAGGATTTCTCTTTCATGAACTTCAACCCATGTGCACTTTGGACATTTTACAGCTTCTTTTGGAAGGATGCCTGTGGCCCAGCTTTCTTGTTTGCTTTAAACATGCCTTGTGCTGGTTCCATCTGGGGACCCGCTAGTTTTTCAGCTGAAATAAAGAATGAAAAACTGGTTTCTGTTTACCTTCTCTATACCCATAATTTATGGATTTCTGTCATATTCTTTTCCACCCATTATCTGTCACTCTGCATTTCAGACTGATGCATTCCATGTGGAAGCTTGTAGCCCTCCCCTGACTCTTTTTCCAATTCCATTAGAGCATTGTTTAAATTAGGGGCCATAATTGTACACAATAAGAATTGTGGGACTGGACTGAGAATGAATGCAGTGGTATAGTGCTGTCCTCTCTGTTTTATTTTGTGTTCCTTGCCTTACAAGCCATTTTGTTCTTTTGGCTGCTGTGGAGTAGTGAGCTATATTTTCATGCCGCTATGTGTTACAATTCTTAGGTTTTAGCAGTAGCTCTGAGCTCATCGTATTGTAAGTGAAATCAGGAATGTGTTTTTTCCTCTTATACATTACTTTGCATTCATCTACATAATATTTCAAGTCCTTCTGCAGTACTTCCTTGCTAACACTCACCTTATTACTCTGAATAACTTAGTACCTTCAGCCATTTTTTTATTTCATTGTTCACCTACCCTGTCCATTCTGATAATATACGGATAAATCACTCTGCCGGTGACCACATACCATTGTGACAACTGACCATTCATTTCCTGTTTTTAACAAACAACTCTCCATCTTCCCCTACTTTTGTTAAAGTCCTTTGGTTAGGACCCTTGTCTTTTGAGGAGTGAAGCAAATAATATCAGTCAGGCTGTCCCTAACTAATCTCACATGGGTGGCAGTTTTGCTTAGTCTTTCCTTGTCAAGTAAGGATCTTCACAAATGTGCCAGCTCCGGGGGACGAGTGTGGAGGAAGACGTGTCCTCAGAGCATTGCCCTCAGTATTGCAGGGCTCTTCAGTGGCAGGTTGTTTATTTTAGAGAGTCAAAATTTAAGTCTTCAGGCTCTTGCTGTAGATTCTTAGAAGCTTCATAGCTTTTAAAAATTACTCATTAATTGACATCCTGTGTGATTCAGAACTGTTCCTCCTTATTCTCTTCATTTGTGTTATATATCCCCTCACAAGATCTCATTTCAGATCAGAGAGTTGTGTTTGTCCCAGAAAACTTCTAACAAAAGAGCTCATTTTCTGTGATAATTATTTTTTTCAAGACACTGTTTGTAAAGCAGATGAGGGATTTTGTTCGAACTCAAGAATTTGAGTTAATTTTTAATTTTACCTTTTTACCTTTTTTTTAAAAAAAGAAAAAGAACAAAAACAAACAAAAAAACCCAGAACCCCATCCTGTGTGGAAACTTTAGCTTTTCCTATGCATCACTTGTTTATATTCACCGTGATTGCTACCAAAAGTGTAGCTGAAGCAGCCTTTCATCCTATAGAGAGGTGTTGACATAAGTTGCTTTTCCAAAGAGCAAGAATTGTTAGACATCTTGCAAGAGCAGGAGGAAGATCTCAGAGCACTCCTAGTTGCTGGCAAGGTTATGTGATGTCAGCAGCTGCTATATATTTGTCTTGCCCCATTTACTTGGAGGATTGCAAGAGAAGCACATGGCCAAAATAGTTCTTTTAACTGCATTTGTTGAGCTAAGTAATACTAGCTTTTCTTTCAGCAAAAGGAAGATGTTGGGCTGTTATATTCACAGCTTTCCCAGTGAGAATTGCAGCCTTTCATTCTCTTCTGCCTTTGCCACGCTGTGGGGCAATCTTCCTTCAAGGAACTCTGAGCTTGGCATGTTGTGCCTTACTAAATCCTAGGGAAGAGTCAAGCTGGAAATGCTGCAATTGAAATTGGCGGGAAATGTCTTACCATTGACATCTCTAAACTGTTCCCACTGTGACCTTCTTGGTCTGCACCAAGGCAGCTCCTTCCCCAGGGCAGGCAGTGACGCAGTAATTCGTCTCTTCCCAACCGAGTGGGCAGTGTGGGCAAGCTGGCTTCCAGCTCCTGGAGGTAGTGCAATGGAAGCAGTGTGTGGATGAACAGCTGAGCTGTAGGAAGTACACGGGTTTTGATGCAGCCAGATACTGCATGTCAGAGAAATGAAATATCAAATCAGAAATTTGCTGGGCATGGAGTTTTTTAGCATAATTTAAAATACTATATACAATATCTATATCATTTATGAGATAAATGGAAAGCCATAGCAAAAGGGAATGGAGGGAGAGGATTTTTCTAATAGTATATTCTAGCAGATTTTTTTTGTTAGAAATTAGATGAGATTGTCTGTTTCTTTCAGATAGAAATGTGTTTTATTAAGCCATGAACCCCCATAGGAAATATTTTATCCCATAATATTTCATTCTTTTCTTTTAGAGAGACTTGCTTCTTTTAGGATATTATTTATGGCACTGTATGCTCTTCTGTTTCCTGCAGAAATCTTTTCAAAATTACTGAAGTAGACAAAAGTGATGTTAGGTGTCATTTGATTTGCAGATCACACATGGTGGTCATTAAGAGCAGTAGTTTTAAGCTTAGAATTGGAGAGGCAGATGCACAGCTACCTATTGATGCTTGCCTTGCTAGGCTAATTGCTGTGGTATTTTGAAATGGAAGGTTCAGCTGAATAACAAAATCACATGGTCATAGCATCTAATAGAAAGGTTAATAGCCAAGATTGTATCCACATTAAATTGTCTGATGTTTGTCTAATTGCAAGTATCTTTTCAAAGTGAAATTAATATCTAAGAGCTAAAGATCTGGGACTAAATTCTTTGTTGATGTAAATTGATCTTTCTTTAATCACAGCTGTGCTTTGCTGATTAATAGGAAAAAATTTGCCCCTAAACCACATTATTCTTAAGCACATTCACGGATACAAGGATCAGCAACAGGGTTGGTTTTTGTTTTTTTGTTTTTTGGTTTTTTTTGGAGTGGGGGGGATATATTATTACTAACCAGAAGGCCAATAAAATAAAGAAGGCTATAATTAGTACTCAGATCACTTAGCAAGAAGGATTCTTTTTGCTGACCCTACTGCATTCATAGTTGTATTTTGTACCACAATGAAATGTCCTCCTTTAAAATGATACTGAATGGAACTGTCATTCAAATCAGGCAAAATTGCAAGGTGTACGTGTGACAGTGATTGACAAATCTATTTCTGTCTACTCTTACTACTCTTACGGAGTTTTTGTGGTTGCTGAAAGCCTAAAAATTAGAAATTCTTATTGGTGGAGATATCTTGTGTTTTATTTTTTTCTTACTAGTTTGTTTAATTTTTTTGGTTATCTGAGAAATTACTTTTCTCATCAGCTAGTTTAGTTTTTAGCACTCAGGGATGATTGGAAAAAAAGTTTTAATGCACAAATAATGATTTGTAAAAATTGGAATTTGTCTAAAAGCAGTGAAGCACTAGGTAATCAGCTTGCTGTATGTCCAAAGGCTGCGTGGAATACTAAGAGATAAACCAGTGTGACTCAAGGTCTTACTGCACTATAAAAAGCACTTAAAAATTGATCGTTGTCAGTGGACTGCTAATGACCATGCTGGATGCATGCACCCCTTGCTGGATGAGTGCGCGGTATTGGCTGCTTTGTTTTGCTGTCTCTATTACTATAATAAACTCTTACAACAAAGAGCCTAAACACTTACCAAAACAGCTGAAAGCAAACAGAAAAAAATAATAGCTCTTATGCGATCATCTGCTACGCTGCAGACCAGCTTAAAGCATCATCATCTCTCACTGCAGCCTCCCATGGGACGGGAGCTGTCAACTTGCTGCTGAGACAAGGCTTTATCACTGAAAAAGATTTTTTAACCAACTAGATAGAAATAAAGCTGAGTATCATATAAGCGAGCATAGGTAGAGGAGGCCAGCAGCAGAGAATTGGTGTGTGTGTGTGTGTGTGTGTATGTATTTTTATATGTTTCCTTGACAGAAGAATATATAGGGTGATCGAGAATCTGAGTTTCAGGATTGGATTGGATTGGATTTGGCAGGGACATTACTGGTTTGAGCACCATGAGGAGATTTTCCAAGCCCTCTGGCATTTTATCTGTTATCAGCCTTCAGCAGAGTTGACTGGGAATTGCTCTTGACTAAATTAAAAAGTGATTGAGAGGTTTGCTTCTATATGGCTTTGTTTTCTGCAGAAGAGGTCTGGAGAAAATTTCCTGGAAGTGCAGGAGTGAAGAGCTACTGGGATGAACTAGGGAAAACATTGTGGCAAGTTGAGGGAAATGATTACTCCTCTCTACCCAAACCTGTGAGGCCATATCTGGAGTCCCAGAACTGCTCCCAGCACTCCAGATGTGGCCTCGCAGGCCTGAGTAGAGAGCACACAGCACTCCTGGTCCATTTCAGTCCCTGAAAAGGCCGCTGGGATGACTATAAGGGATTGGGGCATCTTTCACATGAAGATAGGCTGGGAGAGCTCAGAGTTTTAGCCCTGAGCAGAGGAGCCTGAGCTTATCAATGTGCATAAATACCAGATGGGAAAGGTGAAGAAGAAGCCAGAAGCTTGTCACTTGTGCCTGGTGACAGGACAAAAGGTAGTGGGAAAAAAATGAAGGACTTGAAATTCCGCATAAGCAAAAGCTTTTGTACTGTGAGGGTGGTCAAACACCTGAACAAGTAGCCCAGAGCAGCCCAAACCCAAATGGAAAAGGTTTTCAGCAACTTCTTTTAGATGACTCTGCTTTGAGAAAGAGGGCTGGACTGAACCACCTCTTGAGATCCCTTCCCACCTGAACTCTTCTGTGATTCTATAATTTTCATGTTCAAATTGCTTATCTTCAAAGTCAAGTACAGGTACCAGTCAGAGACTCAGTTGACAGCATGTGGCATGGCACTGTTGGTACATTGCTGTTGCACAAAAGTTTATTTTACTCTTCTGCTGTCTGTACAGATTTATAGTGAAATGCACTTTATTTTTCTTTTAGCTTTAGCAACAGTGCTAAAGACATGTAGACCCTTATGCCCTACACGCACCAGACTAGCAACATGAGAGGGCAAAGCCTGATTTACACAGTTTCTCTCAACAGTCTGGCTGTACTGGAGTGTGTTTTTATTACATACTCTAAGCAGCAGCCTCTCCAATCTCTCATCCATACAGAATTTTTTTTTCACTGGTGGTTGTTTTCATGGTCTTGAGTACTCATTTCAAGTAGTTGTCTTGTTGCAGAGAAAAGGAAGAGCTTGAGTTCTTGTACCCTGGTTGTATAGCTGGATGCATCAAGGTAGCTTGTTTCTTGAGGCTGCTGCTTACCGCATGTACTTTTCGGTTGCTTATCTAACAGACATCCGATGCTGTTTCTGTGTGGTTATACGATCACTCCTGGGGATGATGGTACAACCAAGCAAATGTTTTGGTGCATACGTTCTTCTAAAACTGAGTCTGTGGGGTAGCCTTCATTAAGAAATGCTTTGGGGGTGAGCTGTAGGTGCCTTCATGTCATGAGGTCTTGGTTCTGCCAAAGACGCTTGGTTGTGAATCATTGTGTTGGAGTTGGAGCATGGGCTGGAGAGTGGAGCTGGACTGACATATACACTGCAAATGAAGTTGTGCTGTGGTCTGAAATGGCAGACAAAGCTCTGTGCTCATGTTGTGCAGCACGAATGAGGCCCAGGTCGTGCCTCTCTTTGGAAAGCAGTGAACACTGGTAGTGGTAAAAGAAAACAGCTTCTTGAGTCTACCTTCTGAGTAAATGTCTACTAAATGCTCTAAAGGATAGTCCTCCAACAACAAACAAGACAACCATTCAAATCCCATGTGGGAAGTTAAAGAAGACCACATTTCATGTATTTACTAGTATTGAGAACACTAGAGAGGCAATGTCTTTGTGCCAGAAATGTGCTCTCAGGGATCTGCACAGGTGCTTCTAATCCCTTGCCTTTTCCTGCTGGATATGTGACAGACTCCCTTGCTCCACCTTAAGCCAGGCTTGCTTTGGAGATAGGCCACACAGCTCGTTACCAGGGTAGTTTTAAGTACTTCTAGGTGATTGAGGCCAAACTGATCTTTGGACATCCTCAGCAGGTCCAGGCAAGTCCCTACATACTTTGCATTATGTTGAGCAGAGTTAATGCTGAGCAGCTCAAGGAAGGGGTTCTGACCAAGGCTGACTTCTCTGTGATTCACTTTGTGATGTCAGGGTAGCTCTCAGGACTAAAGCTCTTTGTGGTGTACAACCTTGGCATACCTGAGCATATATTTGTATCTGAGTGGACCAGACTTTCAGTATAAAATGCAGAACCTACTGAAAAGGTTCTTCCAGGTATAATACTGGTGAGAAATTATGTGGGAAAGATATTTTGAATGTTAAAATATGGGAGTTTCCGCTAGCTGAGTGTGCTATGTGCTGAATAGAAATCTCGGCCTACTGCCTCACTCACAGAACAATTTGGGGGCATTTTTTTTCTGCTCAATTGCAACTCAGTTATTCACTATGCTCCTGAGGGACTTTTGCTTATGAAACATGAACTTGGTTCTTAAAATATTAATGATTTTTTTTTTTAATTTCCTGATTTATATACACTTTACCCTCTCTCTGGGAAAACTTTTTTTTTAGTGGCTCTTATATCAATTAGAAGGGATAAAAAGATTGAAAGTATTAAAATATAGATGTCATGCACACAGAGGGCATAGGCACTTCTGGTAATCCAATCCTGGGAGCACTGATACACCAGGGGGCTGTGCTGCCATTGAGAGGGACCTGGCCAGGCTGGAGAGATGGGCAGACAGAAACCTCATGAAGTTCCACAATGGCAAGTGCAGGGCCCTGCACCTAGGCTGGAATAACCTCATGCACCTGGACAGGCTGGGGCTGACCTGCTGGAGAGCAGCACTGCAGAGAAGGACCTGGGAGTCCTGGTGGACAAAAGTTGACCATGAGCCAGCAGTGTGCCCTAGCGGCCAAGAGGGCCAGTGGGGAGGCGTTAGGAGGAGGGTTGACAGCAGGTTGAGGGAAGTGATCCTTCTCCTCTGCTCAGCCGTCTGGAGTGCTGTGTCCAGCTCTGTGCTCCCCGGTGCAAGAGAGACTTGAAGCTACTGGAGAGCATCCAACTAGCTTCACAGGGCTATGAAGACGATTAGAGGACTGGAGCATCCCTCTTATGAGAAAAGGTTGAGAGAGGCCTGTTCAACCCAGAGAAGAGAAGAGCGGGAGGGGATTTTAACAAAGGGGTGTCAAGAGTGGTCTGTTCTCAGTGGTGGCCCGTGACAGGACAAGATGCAGTAGGCACAAAATGAAACGCAGGAAGCTTCAACGAAGGTGAGGAAAAATATTTTTTTTCCTGTGAGGGTGACAGAGTCCTGGGGAAGGTTGCCCAGAGAGGTTGTGGAGTTTCCTTCTCTGCGGATCTTCAAAATGCAGCTGGACACGATCCTATCCAATGTGCTGTAGGTGACCCTGTTTGTGCAGATTGGACTAGGTGACCTCAAGAGATGCCTTCCAACTTCAATCATTTCTGTGAAAAATGTTGGGGATAAAGCTATAGTTTGGACTCATCGGAGGTTCCTTTCCAAAGATGACTTCTGAGTTTTGCTGAGTTTAGGATATTATCCTTCCTGAGTCTGTCCTTTCTTACATGACACCAGTCCACAGCAAAAAGGTAGCATACAGATAAGCTAAGTATTCTAATTGTTAAACATGCTTTGTGTTTTTATTTAGGGGCCTTGAGGAGGACCCACCTCAATTTCATCTTTGTCAGTAGATAATTTGCTCTCAGAGATGATCCTATGTGATTGCAATCAGGCCTGTAATGTGCAGACTTGTTGCTGATACAGGAAGGGTGAATCTGTTGGATGTGATCTGAGCACATTCAAGGAGGGCAGATGCCTCTGTAGATACCTTCAGTTGCGAAGGCCAGTGTGCTATAAGAGACATCCTGTCTGGATATGAAAACATTTAGCAAAATGTTGACATTGCTGTCCGTGTCAGCTCTGTGCTTTGTGCTTTCATATACTTCCCTACGTGTCCAACCACGCAATCAAATTCCTGCTGTAGCTGCTTTTAGGATGGAAAGCTAGATTGTTTTTGAAAACCTGTGCATCCTAGCTCCGTATCTTCTTGGAAATCAGTAAAATATAGTTTCACCTTAAAAATATTTGGTTGGTGACGCTGGCAGAAATACGTGCTTACTTAGTGAGATGTCTGACTGAGAGGAGGTAATACCAAGGCTCCAGTTTAAGGTTTCCACAGTGACCTGTATATTTACAAATGACAAAACATGTCTTACTCCCTGCCATACTACCAGCTACAAAATGTTGGATTTAAGAGCTACAAATAAGAAAATTAAGTTGGCCAAGTGTTTTCTTTGACAGCTCAAGGAAACTGCTACCTGCCTGCAGAACTACATCACCTGTATGTGATGGTACTAGAGGCCTTCCCTGAAAGATCTATTATGAGTCATTTACAGAGATGCTGATATGTTTCTTTCAATAAAGGAGAAATGGAGATAATTAGATAATAGAGCAAGTTTCTTTTTAAATAATCAAATATACATTTCTACCAAAATGTTGATATGAAGTTTGAATTTAATCTAAATTAATACACTAGATCTGGGGAGAGCTGTGGTGACTAACAGCTGTACTCAGAAAGCTGTGCTGAAGCTAGCTGGAGAGTTTTAAAAGAGGAGGAGAAGCAGTGACAGGAATTGATCTTGCCCACCTTATGATCCCAGAAGCAATTGGAGCATAATGGGCAAGAGTGATAAACGGGAACTGAGCTCAACAGCTCTTCGAGACAGAGCTAAGAAATGCATCTTCTGTGAAGGCTATCCCCCTAGTATGTTTGAATATAGACCTCATATTGTTTGTTTACCTTGAAATAAATGAGGCAGGCAGCTCTCAGGCTAGGGACTGTACAGATGTCTGTACTGCTTTCTTCTTGAGGAGGAGTTTCTGGAGAGCTTGGAGAAGAGCTGAGAGGATGCAGGTCTCTTCGGGCTCTGCAGAGCCAAATGTGACCTGCATTTTGCCATGCTAGAGAGGATGAGAAATCACCCCTGAGAAAAGATCAGGGAGGATATGTTTCTACTGATATGTAAGTCTGTACATTTAAAAAAGTTGTCCTTGGTATATGTAGCAGCAACAAATGAAGAAGCCTAGATAAATGATATTTATATGGAATGTTATGTCAAGTTCTGTTTAAAGATTGTCAATAATATTTCACATATTTCCTGGATAATGCAGCAAGGAAAAGTGCAGTGAACAATTTCTCAGTATCATCCTATTCTAATTTGTGCAGTTACTCAATTTGCAATAATCTTTTAGGGCTGGGTACAGCCATTTCTTTATATTCTTGGGAGGTAGGAGAGTAGAATTTCAGAAGAAGTAAATCCTCTTGCCCCTTGACATGCCCTTGCACCCTTGGATTTTTCAGATGCAAGACAGTGCCTTTGCTACGTGTTTGGCAGCTCACGTGCAACACAGAAATTTCAGGCTGAGCTGTTGTTTTTAATATGTGCCTACCTACTGAAAATGCATCTCAGCCAGAGTTTCCAGCCCTACAGATGCAAGGCATGGGCGCAGTTTCCTTGAACCAGAAAGTAAAGGTCTCCATCACTTCAGACAGGGAGCCAGTGGAAGACTTTTTCCAGTTGGTGCTCTCCGGACCACACTTTCTAGATACAACAGGGTTCTGAGCGCCTCCTTCTAAGACGGAGGAAAGGTCTATATCTGCTCCTGTAACATCAGAGAGAAGAAGCATTGAGCCTAGCGGCCAGAAAAAAGAACAAGACAACACAACACTTGCAAGTCGTCACAGAGGAGACCTCTCCTGATGTATAATGCAGGGTTAACTTAGCAGTCTCAAGGCGAATGGAAAGAAGTGCAACTATGTACTGATGAGTTAAAAAAATTATTTTCCATGCTGCTGGGCTATATGTTTTCATGGGTCTATCTGCATAGGTGAAGGGAGCAGTGTGGGAGAGCAGAACTAATTAGGACTGTATTGGGGTGGAAGTATAGATGAAAAATAGTGTGTGTTTAGGGAGCAGAATCAATTCGGAACCTGCATTTTCGAGTGCTTTGTGGGACCCGCGATGGTTAGGATAGGAAGAAGTAGGCAGAGCAAAATAAGAACTGAAAGTCAATCTGTCCTTAATTTTGCCTCACCTTCCAAAATTAATTCCCGCTTGTCCTGTTTCCATCTTTAATGCAAAGACAACTGTATAAGGGAAAGAAAAAGCCTTATGTCTTTCCCAAGCCAAAGAGCCAATGCTCTCCCTGCCTTTGACATACATTGGTAGTACCTAGGGCTGGTATGAGGTATTTGTGTTCTTCCTTTGTATTAACTTTAGGAGTCTGGGGAGAGGGACAACAGAGGAGTTTGCTTATCTAAAAAGTTTTATCCCAAACTTTCCTAAGATTGCAAATTCAGCCTTTCCAAACTGGAATTGCTATGCAAATTTGAATGCATTTTTGTCTTGGAAAGCTTGATGTTAGCCACTATAGATTCTGCATATGTGCACATTCACACATATGCCCCCTATGAGTAATTTTTTTGAGTTTTATAACTCACAATGTTATTCAATATATTTTGATTCAGCTCTGTTTTTATAAATATGATCAGGAACCCCTCTTGCTCTTTGAGAGACAAGAATTTTTATAGTAAGCTAATGTTTTAAATTTTGCAACGTAAAACAACTCATAAAATTACTCAAAGAGAAGATTGAGATAATACTGTTCTTCCAAAATGGAAGACAGAACCCCTATGTAAAATGAGAAACAAGAGGATGGACACATTACCATTCCTGAGCAACACCAAGTGCTTTGTGTTATACTGTGATAACATGAGTCTCTGGATACAAGCTCTGACTGCTGGGCTTTTCAAATCCTAGGAGACTTTTCCTTGGCGCAACCTCTAAACTGATTTTTATGAGCACAATGCACTTTTTCAACACACATTCTCACAAAACCTGCTTTGCTCTAACCTACTTTAAAAAAAAAGTGTGGAAAGAAATATGAACTGCCAGCCCTCTCCTCATTCTGGAGGGCTGTAAGTCTTTGAGCTCAGGTAGGGCCATCCTGCCCAGACCCTCAGCACGTTCTTGCAGGGGAGCTGAAATTTCTATTTATTTCCCTCCTGTTTCCATTATCCCTCTCTGCCTGAGCTCATTCACAGCTGTCTTCATTATTCACAGTTCCGAACCGATGTAAAGAGAGAAAAGCAAATGTTTTCCGTGTGTGTTAATTGGGAGCATGTTCTGCTGTGGGAAGCAGCAGACGCTGCCGTTGCGAGAGCCGTAACTGTTGCTGTTGCCTCCCAGGAACGTCAGCTCGGCGGGAGAGGAGGCCCGCAGGAGGATGAGGGAGTGTGATGGCCTGACAGATGCATTGCTGTACGTGATCCAGTCTGCTCTGGGGAGCAGTGAAATTGATAGTAAGGTTTGTCATCTTCGTCTTTTCAGGAGAGAGCAAGGCGGGAACTCAGGGTACCTCAGGACTGCTAAGTACCCCATAGGAACTAGAACTAAAGTCAGTGTGGTGGGCTTAGAAGGCAAAAAAGAGTGGAATGATTGCCATTAAAACACAGTGGCAATTAATAGACAATTCTACATCGTTACCAACATTACGTCTCTTCTGAAGATCTTTTCTGAATGCTTTTTAATAATAGCTGTCTTAATTCAACATAAAAATATATCTTTAGTTCTCTGAAAATCCTGTAAAATGAAAATGCTTTTCCAAAGGTGAAAGGCACCACTTACATAAAATGATTTCAAATATTTACAAATTGAAATTTTCTAATATAATATGTATTAAAATATTTCATAATATGCATTGTGCATATTATGCATTAAAGTATTTCAGAGGATAAAAATGATAGTTTTGGGTAAATTTTGCATTGGCTGTATTATTGGGTATATATGGCACTGAAGTAAGTGCAGCTGTTGCTCCAGAACAACATTCATCCATTTGCCATCCCCTAAGAATTTTATAGCAAGAGAAAAGTTTTCTTTCTTCACAGCAAAATACTAAAGCCCCCTGGGCTGATATTTCTGAAGTATTTTTCACAGGTAGTTGTCAGTTGACCTATATGGATTTGTAGAATGCAGGAGGAAAATAAGGCTTCCATCAATAAAAGTTACTGAGAAGTGAAGGAGAGCCCTCCACAAGGAAGGCACCACTCTCGAAAGAGACTTCAGAACAAACTCAGCTGGTGTCAAAAACCTCCCACCCCTTCCTGTCACCTCCTGCAGAGCCGCTCAGGGAACATGGGGAGAGTTCTTGCTTCATTAGCTGTTGGGAAAGGTGGATTGGGGACTGTTTCAAAGTTCCCTGATTCAGCTTGTGGAATAGGAAGTAAAATCAGGAGGCCTCACGAAAGCAGAGTTGAAGGATGATTAAGAGGGGACATCCCCTTCTCACAGCTCAGCTGCTGCAATTCCGACCCTATCTTTGCAGGTGACTAGGCTGACTTCACAATTGCTTTATTATTCAAAAGGCTAAATAAGGAGTGTGGTAATCTCTTGGTTTTGTCTTTTACCATCAATATAGACCATTGCCTTTATACACTATTTTGGAGCTGTTAAAACTTGTAAAACTGTAGGCAAAGTCATATGGAGAAGAAATAAGGACATGACAGAAAAATGGTTGTCCCTGCCTTGGTAGTTTAAACCTCCTGTTTTACTTTGGTTTTTTTAACTGCTTAAAATAAAACAATTCTGCAGTTAAATGCAAAACAGCAGTAGCCTCATCTCCCAAAGTAGAATATAGTTTTATTTAGACTACATATTTGAATAAGTGAACCTAAACCATTCTTTAATCTAGCTTCAAAAATGGTGCTATTTAACAAATAATGCAACTTTAAAAACAAATCGTAAGTTTTGTTTTCCCAATGCTGTGATAATTGTGCTATTAGACACAATTATAAGGTTGCTAGTGATAAAAAACAAAACATTCATCGCTGCTCTTGCAAATATCGAAAGAGGGCATGGAACTCACAAGCCTGTGCAGAATTGCTGCTACGGTCGCTCCTCATGTGGGTAAAAATAGGAACGCCTGAGTCTTCACAGCACTAGGAACGGAGGTTGTGGGACTTATGGTAAACTAAGAAGAAAAACCTATGATACTTCAAGTTGCAACATTAAAAATAATAAATTAGATATGTTTTACCTAATCCTTAAACTGCATTTGATTGATTAAATAATACTGTTGAAGTCATATAAAGGCCTCTTACGGTGACCCTTTTAAAAACTCCCCTAGGTCTAACAGGTACAATCCTCTTCAAATTCAAAACTACAAATCAAAGAAGTGTAAAGTTTGATTAGGTATGTGAATTGAAGCAGCTTTATAGGCTTGTCCAAATTCATCTTCATGAAAGTGGTGTCTGTTGCATGTACGGCCCAGATGTTTGCATCTCAGCATTTAGTTTGAGGCAACGTTGTCCTCACAGTGGACTCCACTAATTTGTTTTTGATATAGATGTGGATTTTTAGTGTGAAGATTATAATTCCTAAAGAGGGGGACCACAATTTAGCATGCTAATAAACACATAATTCAGTTTCTGAAGATTATATCTGAATAAAAGTAAATATTCACAATTAAAAAAAAAATTCAGCGTTTGTAGCATTTTTTGTCTGAGATGGACGTTAGCTTGCTTTGTGTGAGAGCTTAGGTTGTCTTGATCACACTTTTCTTCCTCAGCTTCTGTTTTCACATTGGACTGCAGCATGAAGTTCAGAAACATGTTAAAAAAATAAGATGAAAAATAGTGTCCAAACTGCTGTTTCTTCCATAAAAGGAGGGTGTGAGGTTCTGACAATATTTCTGAATCTTTCAAGCAGTGGTTGCCTAGGAAGCAATCAGAAATGTGTAGAAAAGAATTGTACTGGGCCAAAGTGCAAATATAATGATATTTCTTCTGCTTTGTATACAGAGTGAACAACAGGTAAATTTTAACCTTTTTTTCTTGCTTTCTATGCTTGTTTATGTGTATTTTCTGTCATTCTTTTCAGACCGTTGAAAACTGTGTGTGCATTTTGAGGAACCTCTCATACAGGCTAGCTGCAGAAACATCTCAGGGACAGCAGATGGGAACAGATGAACTTGATGGATTACTGTGCGGTGATACCAATGGAAAAGATGCTGAGAGTTCAGGATGCTGGGGGAAGAAAAAGAAGAAAAAGAAATCCCAAGATCAGGTAATGAGAGCAACTTGCAGCTGCATGCAATTAGTTGAAGTACCCACCTTTAAAACATAAAAAGTTAATGCACTGCATTAGAATTAAATTGCATGATGCACAGTATGTGGAAGCATTAGTATTGTTAATTAGCTGCGAGTTTAAAGCAGAGCATAGTTGTGAAATAACTTTATAAGACATATTTGCTCAAGGCTTGCACGTTACAGAGTGGCACTTAGAAACTGTAGTCATGGTTACACTGTGAGTGCCATAAATAAACACTGTAAATTGCTCAGTCTGTTACAGGGAGCTATTTATATTTTAAAGCGAAAAATCTTTAAATTGAGATGTAATCTGCGTATAGTTTATGCTCTCTATGTACTGTCACATCCGTGTAGAGTGGTCCTAATACAAACATCAGGCCTGTACATGCATACATATATATATATAAAAATAAAAATGTGAGTGTGTATTTGCTAACTTTGAGTTAGTTTCATACGCTGCCTCTACAAGTTAAGAGAAAACTGTACAGGACTGAATCAAAGAATATAAGTGAAAGCAAAAAAGAGCACACACGGTTGGATATATTTAATGTTGTTACCAAACAAGGGTTATGAGAAGTGCACTCTTCATATATTCTTCAGTTTGATGCTGTGGGTAGATTGGTTGGGTGTATTTATCTCTTTATTTTGGTACTTGAACTAAAAATTTGAGCAATGCCCACAGAGTCATATTACAGAGGAAGACCTTCCTGTAACAGTTGCACATACACAATGGCAATGACCACTGGCTTACAAACTTCTTTTCAAAGACCTCTTTTGGCAGATGTTTTTACATCTCTCTCTACAGACTTAGTCCTTTCTATTGTCATTTATTTCTGCTTCAGATGACTCAAAGGCAGTGTGATTTTGAGCCACCAGTTAAGCACACAGGGATTTGGAATGAACTATGTGAACCATTATTGAAAATATTCTTGAAGTTGTAAAGGCAAATTCTGTTAACGCATAAAAGTTATAGGGACATTAAAAGGTTAAGATTCAGGTATTGAAAAGTGCAGCACTAGGAGCTAGTGATTTTTACCTGTACATTTTGCATTTATTATTGTCTTTTGTTGAGTTTCATGTATTATGCTGCAAAGAAATCAAAAGTGTCAAAGCAACCTAAGAATTTTATCACACAAAGCAGTCATCATCTCTTTGCCTATATTAACAGGTCCCACAAATAATGCCTGCAGTTATCCAAAGTGTAGGTCCAAAAACAGCATATGTGAATGAGTATAGGTCATATTGTAAGAAAACCGAGTACAGTTAGGTTTGTTGTTGTTGATGTTTTCTTCTAAGAAAAAAGGTCTTTCTTCTTCATTGGGTCTATGATAATGCTGCAGTTTTTTAGTATCTGCACTATGTTTGTTCTCTCTGGAAAGGTCCATCCAGAGACACCTGAACTTTCTCTCCCTTTGGACTGTGTTGTAGTCAGGAATACCCCTTTGCTGCTTTTGTGTGCACTTAAAGACATCAATATTCTTGTGTGTTTTATACCAAGTCTTTAACAACGGGATTGTTTTGTGCTTCTTGGCCAGAATTTCTCTTCTCTGAATTAAGCTTCTCTGTGCTTTCTGCACACTTCAGGATAATATTTTCACATCTCCTTTCACAGTACATTGCTTCCCTGTGTGCTGACTGATCCCCTGTGCTTTACACACGCATACATATTCTTTTACATTAATCTCATCTTTTTTCTGCAAGATTGGTAAATTTTTCCAGGAATCTGTCTGTAATTGAGCTGTTAATGGACACTGTTCCACCCCTCACAACAGAACACGTGCTCTCCTTGTGATAAGGTTTTTATGGAGTTCATTCCTTTGAAAGCATCAGCAGGGATGCTTTTATTCTCCTAAATACCTCCAAGTATACTTCCAAAGATCTCTCTTGTGACCAGCAGAGTTTTATATCTGAGATGTCCACATGGAATCTTAAAAGGATGCAGTAATTTGAAGTATGCGAAATACTTAAAACACTGCGATGAAACACTTAATGCACTATGCATGGCCAAGATGTTACGTTCTGTGGAAGGAAACCTCAAAGAAGAAATGGAAGACAACATAGATACAAAGGTAGTCAGTTACACAGTTGCCTCATAAAGACATTGATTTTGAGCTTCTGATTGAGCTGATTGAACTTCAGCCTGTTTTTAATGAATTGTTCTTGGTGGACAATGTGTATAGACCTACATTACTGCAAAACATAGTTACATAGCCTGGGAGTCTCTTCACAAATAAAAACTTTTATTATTATTGTTGTTATTATCATTTATGGATACAGAATTTGACCTCAGGCAAATCTTAGATCAATTTAACCTGTTGTTTTACCTGTGTGAATTCTTTAACAATCGTCAGAATTTTATCTTTCTAGTTACATAAAAGAGGAGATTTACAAGAATCATGATACCTCAGGACAGAGGAGATGCCCTGTCTGCAGCCTGCTGTGGTCTGTTTCCCTAGGAAATACGTGCTGATGCTAGATGTCACTTGCTTTTTTGGCAGTGCCATGCAGTTCTTGTATAATAAAACTGGATGTTTCTCCATGGAAATCAAATCTGCATAAAAATGTGATTAAATGCTTAAATTTTAATGAGCTCAGTTGTGAACCTTTCCTGTTATGGTAGACTTCAGTCAGTAGGAGTTCTTTTGCTTACTCTCAAGCATGCATTTTCTTGCACTCTTTCTGAAGGGAACAAATGTAGGGATTTGTGGGGCCTAAATTTTTAAAGGAGAATATTCAGATGACCTAGAAACTCCTACTAGTTATCAAAGCTGCTTGAAATGGGAAATAATGCTAAATATACCATTTTAAACATTAAATGTGGATAAAATCATAGTTCTCTGTATTTTGGAAAATTAACCCTATGCACAATTAGGATTGTTTCCAACATCAAGATTGTTTCCAAAACCAAAAAGCAGGAGAAACCTTAACCATACTACAAACCATACAAACCATAATACGAAAATTGCTTTCTCATTAGTCTTCTATGTACAGAAAGTAAAATTTAATGTGTCTGTTTTATGTTGTAAGACATAATTATCTGATTTTTTTCTTTCATTTATAGTTGCACATAGATTTCCTGATGAAAAAAAAACAAATCTGAGCAATGATATAAAGCATACCTTTCTTTTAAGGGTATTTTAAGAACAAACTGGAAAGTAATATTCATTATTGACATCAGTAGTTTATACGAACTACAACTCTTCACATCAAATGAGCTTGTAATTTGGAATCAAGTACAAGGTGTATCTTTTACTGATAGTTGAGTCTTAATGACACTTTCAAGTGAACTTAGGATCCCTTAGGATCACAGAAAACAAATGTTCTCCTTATTTCCAAATAAACAGTGTTTTTGTTAAAAGCATCCAAACTCCTTCCTCTGTTGAATTCCTTGCCAGAGTTCAGAGAGATTCCTGAGGAACATACCACATGAGTCTACTGTCCTGTCCAGAAAAACCAAGGATTTGCAGTAACACAAACATGTATGGTGGTTGGTGTTACCCATTGGAAAAACAGAAATCAACATTTCACTAAAAGGGCTTCATGAAAGAGAAGTGAGACTCCTTTGTATTTACATAGGTCTCAAATACCAAGGCCTGCATTTTCTTCCTTCACAGCTGTTCTGTGTGCGCCCTCGCTGCTGCTGGCCTGTGTTCAGCTCTTACTGTGTTGGCAGCACGTCGAGTTACCCAGCTTCACTCAGCCGCTGCAGCCATCAGCCGCTCTGCTTTGTAGGGTCTCACTTTGCAGACAGAGCCGAATGTCTCCACCTTCAAAAAATGTTGTCACTTCCAGTAGTATTCTCACTTCTCCCCATAGGTTTATTCTTTCAGCTGCATGAGCGACAAGTATTATGAGGAAAAAAGAGCAATTAAGAAAAATAAGGTTACAAATTCAGGAAAAGAGACAAGCATTTGCCATTAATTCTCATCTGGTTTTTTTTCATGCTATGCAGTATTATACATTTTTGCACTATTTTATGTTTTTTTTTTTTTTTTTTTTAAATAAAAAAAAATGAAGACACAATCTCACTTCTTGGCTTTCTTATACACGCTTCAGCCCCCTCTTTTGAGATCCTCATCTGTGATGCCTGTCAGTCCAAAATCTATCCCCAAATCTACTTTTGATTGGAAGTGGCACTTCTGAAATGAGCCTGACCTCTTTCACCTTCTATCAGGAGCCTTGAGGTATAAAGGCACCATTTCAAGTAAAAGTTCTGAATTGACTGACACCCTTCTTTAGCCAACCAGCTAAATAGGCTGAAAATCCTTCTGTTCTACAGCAGTGAAGCCACAATTTAAGTTTATCTTGCAAGGAAATATTTGCTTTCACTAATTGAAGAATCCAGGTAAAAGAGCATGCTTAAGACAGAGAATAACATTTTCAAATGAGGAGAATAGAGCACGATTTGAGTGGTGTTGTACCACTTGTGGAAGTGGTCAGGGACCAGCCCGGTCAAGGCTTCTGTGTAATGTTTCAAGCTATCAGTCATTGTCACAGCAGTCAAAGTCATTGAAAAATAGTTTGATCTGGCGTATAATTTGGAATTATTCA
Organism: Crypturellus tataupa; assembly: GCA_034781795.1. Classification (NCBI taxonomy): domain Eukaryota; kingdom Metazoa; phylum Chordata; class Aves; order Tinamiformes; family Tinamidae; genus Crypturellus; species Crypturellus tataupa. The sequence continues at coordinate 6,490,034 of JAWLRI010000002.1, read as the reverse complement.
TGTCTTGTATAAATAATAAAGATTTTGATACAGGTATTCTGAAAGCATTCCAAACACCTTTCCCAAAGCTGTAAGTATTGCTGTATCAAATGCAGGAGGCTACCATTATATCCAGAAATCACACCATTTTGTGTGACTACATGTGACTGAATTGCAGCAGTTTTGCCCTCTTCTACTTATTTAGACTCTGTGTCATTTGGCACCTTTGCTTATCTTCACCACCTTTCTTTAGGCTTGAAGTTCAGCTTGGTTCAAATACAACACTCTGGTCTCCTTGATGTCAGCTGTATGGGTTCTCATCATCTCCCAAAGCAAGTACTTGATGTTGTTGCGTATTTGTTGCTTCGAGTTAGATTTGTGCTCTTGAACAATGTTGTTTTCCCAAGGAGGTGGTTGCCCTGGCAAGCCAAGGGACAGCTGGTGCAGACTTCCACAGCTGCATCCACTACTACGTGAAGGATGAGAAATAATAGCCCTCCTCTTAGGGGGCATGTTTGGTTAAAAGTCTTTGAAATTTCATAAAATTCATAGAAATAGTAAGCACTATTAAGTTTGTGTAGGAATTTTATTGCAGCTAACACAAAGAACATAGCTACAACATTACCAGATTATCTAAAGCTCCTAGGATTGTCAGGCATTGATGAAGACAGTTTTGTTTTGTTTTGTTTTCCTAGATATGCTACTTTTAGTAATTAGTGGTGATGTGTTCTCTCATAGTCTGGTGGGAAATAAAAGAGGTACATTTAATGACTGAAAATGAAAATACTAGCTGTTTGATATCAGTGGGAAAAAAAAAAAAAAAGCTATGGTCATGAGATGCTCCTTGATAACAAACCAAACCTTCACCAACTTGAGGGGATGTTGTCAGTGTCAGTGCAAAAGATGCAAGTATAAAGAGTGCACTTCTCTTACGTAGTAGAAACCTTTTCTAATATTCTGTATAATCACACCATAAACATTGGTTTTGCTTTCATTAAAATGAGAAATAGGTGGTTAGATAATAAACAAAGTGTCATGGGAAAGTATCTAGGCGAGCAACCTTTCTTCTCCTCTCAGAATTCTCCATTAATATGAAAACTTCAGAAATTTCTCAGAAATATTCTTACTCCCTGAAGTTTATTATTCTCAAAGATCTTTATATCCAGCTTATTATTCTTTTTGACGTTCTTCCTTTCTCTGCATCAGTTTCAGGAAATGAGAGATTTATATCTTGCCCCCATAACTTAACAGTTTGTCAGCTCCAGCCACAATGTATGTGGGTAATTTCAGCTGAAGCAGCGAAGGCTGGAAGGGATATTTGTTTATGACTTTTTTTTTTTCTCCTTAATATAAGCGAAGAAGAGTAATTGCATACAGCCTTCCTCTTTTCCAAAGGTTCCTATTGCATCCACAGCCTATCTCAAATAGAGCTTATTGATCATTCCTGATGGGCTGCAACAACGCAGTGACTGTTCCAGTAACTCACTGGCTGGACTCGTTTAGCACGCAGCCTCACTTCATTAATATTGAGCGAGGTGAACTACATGCCATGCTCTAGCCACACTTTGAGAACACGTACCGTAAGAGTGTTGAGCCTATTACTATACTTTTTTTTTTGAAAGGTAAGACAAAGTACAAAGGTGAAGGTCATGCATTTAAATTTACTTTGTGGTAGCTTATTTTATGACCCGTATGAGTCCTACATGCCCCAGCAACAGTGGAGCTGTTCAGCCACTGGCACTGGTCTCAGCAAAGAGGAAGATGCCAGAAAACATTAAGGTTTTCAGTGCAGGTTTGGCTGAGATGATTGCGCACGCAGCAGCACAGGAGAGCTAAAGCATGGGGAGACAGGACGTGCAGGAGAGGTGCAGGGAGTGCTTCAGATGCACCAGTACAGCATGAACACATTTTAAATCAGCTATATTTTATATTTATAAATCAGCTTTATTTATATCAGCTGATTTTGGCAGTACTTGAGATTGTGCAAGTGTAAATTCTTGGGTTAAAAAAGTAACAGTACTCCCACATGTGCATGAAAAAAAAATGTACTGGGTAGATCTGATACAATTTATGCATTATAGATACTTCATCCCTGCAATAGTACAATTAATATCCCCCACAAAATCTCTTCAACCGCATAATGCCTCCACTGCATAAATCAGAATGAAATGGATGAAGACCTGAGTTTGGGCCTTTGGACACATTCAACAGCAGATTCATAAAGCTGCTAAGCTCAGATGTAATGCAGGCTCAGATTTGTCCTCTAAGAGATGCTTCTGATTTGTTTTTTTAATAAGATTCTAACAGTGCAAGTCTCTGAATTCCAAGAGTTAAAATAAGAAGCAGTCTTTAATGTGTTTTCTATAAGCTTGTGAGAAGGCATTTCTGGCAAGAGTGTTGAATTATAGGAAGAAAAAGGGAGAACTGAGTCACAAACAGTAAAATCAACCTATTGGTTTAAGAGCAGAAAGGTATGAAAAAAAATTCAAAGGCACAGCTCTATCCCGGTGTCATTTAAAGGGATTTTTTTTTTCTCCAGAAGGTGATTTTTCTTGTTTCTCAACCACTACAGGGGACTGCTGTTCCATTTTGTTAAACTCCGGTAACTTCTGTCCAATGCAATGAGTTTTATATTTTGAGCAACTGCTCCCACGTGTTAAATGTCTAGCTTTAAATATTGGTGTTCTACTTTAATTTAGTAAAAACAGCATTCTGGGTTCTCAGTGATAGTAAAGAGGCTCAAGCCTGTTAAGATGAATTAAACTTTATTAATTAATATTAGATAAGATTCAATTGGCCATCCTTATATTAAATAATATGTAGTTTTTTTAAGTTAGCTTAAATAACACTATAATTGGTAATTCCTGAAAATAAGAATAGTGTGAATTTATTTGTTGTGCTGTTTAAATCATAACTGATTAAACCAATTAAATCAGATAGGAAAACTAGCTATTGCAGATCTAAACATGGAATTAATTTGGTCTGTGCTATCTCTGGATGTGTAGCAAATATATAAGGCTATGACACACTTTTTTCTTATCTGTATAATCGCAGCAAGCTCCAACCCAATGCATTAAAAGGTTTGCTTTGTATGATATTGTGTAATCTGCACGTCAAAGATGTTAGAGAAAAATTGAATTCAAAAGCCAAGGATTATTTTTAACAGTTGTATTAACACTGAATTTTCTAAATCATTTTATCTGTACAAAGCAAAACAAATGTGTGTTTATTATATATAGAGATAAGAATCACATATTTAATATATTATTAATATTGCATTCCACATACTACTGCTGTTTAAAAAACAAAAAAGTCTTCAAAGTTCCTCCTTCTAAGGAGTTTCTTGCTCAGGTGCACTCTGCATCCCAGCAGAAAGGTGAATCACTTTCTGCTGGAATAAAATTTCTGTTTCTAGCAGGAATATGTTGGTTGTGCATATCCTGTTTGTTGTCCGTATTTTAATATTGCCTACCTTGGGCAATACCTGTCTACTATGGTAATTTTGGCAAGACTCCCTATTTGAGGAGTCAAGAATCCATTTTACAAGAGGTGGTTTTGCCAAATAAATTGCAGTCTAAAACCTTAAGGTTTGCTGACCTTATGCCTGAATGTCAGCAGAACAAGACGCCAGGAAAGGGCAGAAGTTGTGTAGTCAGGGAAAGCCCTGGGGCTCCTCAGGGGATGGCGTATTCATGTACTTACATGATTTGGTTTTGCACAGTGGTGTTTCTTACTGGTTTTTCCTTCTGTTCCTGGAAAGAGAGAGAACACAGAGGTCTGACCAGGTAAAAATGGAAAATATTTTCCCTCTGTAAGTTGTAGATTTGCATATTAAGACATGTCTATCCATGTTCCTCTTCCATAGGCTTCTCTTTACAACCAATAAAATAAATGCAGTGAAAAGAGATTTTATGTCAGCTGGCTAAAACACTGTGCTTTTTGCCAGTGCTATGACTCATCCATAAAGATTGTTGGCTTGGAAATGTGGTTGGAAATGAGGATCTCTTGATGTACTTGAGAGTGATTGCTTGCCACGTGTACACTGATGTCTCTGTACACACACATATATGCATGGTGGTTTCATGTGAAATACCTCTCATGCTTTTCCCTGTTGCTGACACTGTGACATGTCTTCTCCAACAGTGGGATGGAGTCGGACCTCTCCCGGACTGTGCAGAACCACCCAAAGGAATCCAGATGCTGTGGCACCCTTCAATAGTCAAACCCTACCTCACACTTCTCTCTGAGTGCTCAAATCCCGACACGCTGGAGGGGGCAGCAGGGGCACTGCAGAACTTGGCTGCTGGGAGCTGGAAGGTAGGAACTCGTGTGTGTGTGTGTGTGTATATGTGTGGATATACATATGTATGTATGTAGTTTTGAGTTCAGAATCCCCTACAGATGACAGCAGATGAATGAGATGAATGTATGTGAGTGCTCTTTATAGTGGAATAACTATGCCTTTTCAGAGGACTATCTGCAGTCTTGATTTTTAGATTGTGTTTTAAGTCCCTTGAGCTGGTAGTGACAATCCTGCCGTAGGAAAACCTGGCTTACGGCAGCGAAAACCCCATTGGTCTCATGAAGTGTGAAGAACTGCTGCTGAAAACAGATATCCAAATGAGGACAAATAACATCTTTATGCTGCAGTGACAAAACCGTGAAAAAAGAGCCAAAATATCACCAGTGACAATCTAGGGAAACCCTATAGGTTTGTCAGTGCAGAAGCTGGTTGACTTTCTGTTGCTTATGAGAAACCAGGTGAGAGCATAACAAGGTGAAGTGCCACCAACATGAATAATCCCATCATCTACGTTTCAAAATCCTAGGAAATTATTGAAATGCTTTGTGAGTAAACATGTAAAAAAAGAAGGAAATGGCCCATCCAGGCATGTAATGTAATTCTGTTACTCAAATATAATTAAAAGATCCAGTTTTCCATCCTGTTATTTGCAGTGAATTCAAAAAAAAAAAAAATTTAATAATTTCCCTTCAAAAATCACTAGTTTTTGAATTTTTTTTCTAAGTTTAGAGCAATGAGTAAAATTTGTGATAACATTTTAGCGTGGTTTACTTTCTAGGACAATTTCTGTATCCCTTTCATGATGGAAAATTGGTTTGATGGGGTAAAAATGCTATCTAACCATATTGCATAAATATAATGCATTGATTCTAAGTTAATTTTCAGTGGGGATTTTTCACATTTACTGTGAAAAAATGCATATAATAGGGCATACAGTTTTTATAGCTGGGTCTCAGTATCCAGTTTGCTTTAAACATTCAAACATTCGTATTAAATATGTGAGCACTGATTTACTTAGGCCCTCGTTTTGAAATGTTATCCCTGAGGCTAATAAACAAATTGTTATTCCACCATCTTTTATTGGAAGGTTAGTTGGCACATTCAGCAGAACTTCAGAGGCATGTAAATTTTTTAAGCATAATGTTCCACCAACTTATAAAATGCCTTTGACCGTGCATCCAGTGACATAATGAAATGAGTAACAAAATCTCTGCCTAATCATTTTGCCTTGCAAAATGCTTTGTACATACTATGCCTGAAGATCATTACAGTTTTATTATTCCCATATTAAAGACCACATCATATTATGTAATCTTGGCACGGAGGTGTGGTACATGTGTTTTATTCATCTGGGAACGGGTGTAGCATTAGTCCAAATGAGAAAATAATGTATGGCACATTTATGAGCACTAATAGGAATCCAAATAGTGCCCTTTTCCCCATTTCTAATAAATCTGTGCCTGTCATTCTTTAGTTGCCAGATACATACTGTGAGCTGGAGAGGAAGGAAAACTCTGCAGAGCTCTTTTGTAAAAGATGTGTTAGAAAAACTGGCTTGAACTTTCTATACACTGGTATCATGGGGAAGGCTTGGCTTTTCTCTTCTTGCTCTGTTTTCCTAAGGATTCACCAATTCCATTGCAACTGATGTGCAGACACAGAATGAATATACTTAATTTCACATGTCATACTACCCATTTCTGTGAGGGGAGTAATCCTCTTTGGGGATTACATAAGCATTGATGTTTCCACCTTTTGACCTCTCTTTTCCACTGCTGCAGTCTCTGGACATAAAACGACTGAAATTAAAGATAACAAACTCTTAAAGGAAGACATTATTCCTAGGGGAGAATTTTATTTTATGAATTTCTGAAGGAATTGTACTTGTATAAAGATGAGGGGATGATTTTTGCTTGAAATCTTTCAAGAAGAACTTTGAGCATACAGTTTGAACTGTATAATAAAGTGAAAGAGAGAAAAATAAGAAATTAATTATATAAAAATAAATGATGCTGCTATTATTCTCTGTGCTCATAGCAACTGTGGTTAGTTCTTCTCTTTTTTTAAATGCCCTTATTTTCATGACAGATGAATCCCAGACAGTGTGAGGTGTTCAGTGCACTGTACATGTTCCCACACTTCACAAGATTTGATCTCTTCTTGAAAAAAATATAGTGCAGTTCTTGTCCTTACATGATTCTTTTCCAACTGGTTTGTCCTTTTGGTTCCTCTAGATATAAAGCTGTCTAATCTTCTGCAGTGACAAAGAAGTAACACTTTTAAAGCAGGCAATGCTTAACCAATGTCATTATGAAGGGGACGTGGGAAGATAAAAAGAAGCCTAGAATAAGTTAAAAAAAAAATAAGGGATTTAGATAAATGTCTGCCGTTAGAATTAACCATTGATATGTGTCTAAATCCCCTCGACTAGTTTTGAAATTTTCCAATACAAAGGGAAAGCAGCAGGATATATGTAGCTTTAAGGATTAAAAGCTGAGGGGCTGAATGTGGGACAAAATGTTTTTATTCCAGAGAATACAGTGATGCATGCATATAATGTCAACATATGCACGTGTGGAAAGGAATAAATCTTAGCTTGTAGGACATTGTTAGCTCTGTTGTACTTGCAGCAATTCCTTGTAAAGCCAAGCACTGCAAAAGAAATAATAATGAATAAAAAAGGTGGTACATAAATATATTTGCACAATATTTTTCTGGATCAGGGTGGAACACTGTTTAGACCCAAGTCTTGCCATAGATTACCTGTATGTTGACTAAATTAGCTTGCCATACTGGAGTCTGAAGAGAGCAAATCGTTTCCTTTCTTGAAAAGTGGCATGCACCTGCGCACAGGTCCCTTCTCCTTTGCCTTATGTCTCATCTGATGCATCTATGTGTGTTATGAATGGCCTTCCATGGAATGACATGTCCAAAGTGTGTGCTTAAAATGGCAAGAGTCATCATCCTATAAAAGGAAATCTCCATAGATGTTTTTGTATATAGTCTGGAATCAGTAGTTTTCTCTGGCCAATAGAAAGAAATGAATTGTGAATTGTTCTTAATTTTAACCTTGGTCAATAGGCTAAGCAACAAGTTAAACTACTCAGTGTGTACAAAGTTACATTCAAATATGTGTATATTCCTATATGTAGCAATATCAAAACTCCAAGTTTATGTCCTTTGTGAACAAAATTTTGCTCTCGGGAAGAAAGGAGATAGCACTGGGAGTCTGTTTATCTTTTATCTGACAGCTAAATTTAGACTTTGATACTTTATCTGCTGAAGAGTTTCAACTTATTGCTGTGATCTCATCGCTTACAGGATCTTCTTTTTCTACTACACGTGGTTAAAAAAACAGAGCTATCACCACTGCTGGGATTCCTTAGTTTTGACAAACCATTAAAAAAAAATCATTCATATGATCCTGATATATATAAACACAGGCACCAAGAGCTAGTCTAACATAATGCCCAAATTAAAATGTGTATTAAACCTGCTTTGAGCCATTGTGGGGCCCTTCTGTGCCTCTGCTGCTGTGTCTCAGTGGCTGTTCAGTATTTACAGACTCCCCTGGACTGCCTAGATGTGCAGCCTTCATTTTCCTGAGTATCCATTTGGTCCGTCTGCTCCGCAACATCGGAGCAGAAGCACCACATGGCTCCGCGCGTGTGGTGCTTAGAGCAGGACCGCTGTGCTCCTCAGGACCTCAGGAGGACATTTCACCTCCTTTCTTTTCTTTGCCCACGCTTTGTCAGGCACGGTGACACTCTCTCGACGGGTGGTTGCGCGTCCTTGACTGGGATCCGCAACAGGTACAACCGACATGCGAAGGGCTTCTCTGGACCAGTGGCCTGATCTCATGAGACTGTTCGCTGAGATGGATACCACTCTCTGTGCCTTAGGCACTCAACTGCGTCTACTTTCTAAATTTCATCCCAGAGAAATTTGAGTCTCATAGCAAAAGATTGAGCAAATTGTTTAGATAAAGAAACTAGAAACATAACAGGGACCGAATCAGTCACAAGGTCAATGCAGCTACTTCAAAGAGCAGCAAGAAAAGAGTTTCCAGCACTTTGCCAAATAGTTGCAGAAAATGAAAAAATGTTGTCTAAAGTAGCAGCCATCTAGTTTAGTATCTTCTCTTATCAGGCCAGAACATATTGTGGGTTCTTTGCCAAACTTCACTAATTAACTATTTGCATATTCACCCTTTAGAGTTTAGGCTATTCTAGGAGGAATTATTTGAATTCCAGAGAAAAGACTTTCATTCATTTTCTCCAAAATACTAGTATTATGAATTCTTATATTATAGAACAAAGATCACCACTTGTAATAACTTGGTCAAAGTTATTGTAATAACTTGTAATAACTTGGTCTTGTAATAACTTGGTCAAAGTTAGCAAAGGCAAACTTTCTAAAGAAGCTATGCGTTAATCTGACAGGAAATTTTGTCTGGGCTGGATCCCCAAATCCCCATAGATGAGACAGCATGAATCAATAGAGGGAAACATACTGATGCATCTCCTGTTAGCTCCATTGTAATTTAATTTTTTTTCTGTATATCTTCACACACCAGTTTTCTCCTTTCTCTTTAAGCTTGACTAAGGTCAGGGAACAAGAGGAAAGTAACCTGTGAAGATGTTCCTCCTGGACAGGCGAATCCCAGGCTGTTTTCTGTAGTCCCAGCACAGGGATGTTGAGCAGTTTGTGGTGGCCGCCTGGGTGGAATCGTTTCTGAGAAGGGAATGCTGCAGTCAGGGACCTGGGAGTCCCTGTAGAGGCTCCATTTCCTCACATATTGTAAAAACAGGAATTCCCAGAGCCTTATACACTCATGTGGTGGGACTCCACAATGGACTAACTCATGTGGCGTTAGCAGATGAGGAAAGTAGATCTGTAATTTTTTAACTGGAGTATAAAAATATTGCTTTTACCTGTCAGAGCCTTTCTAAACCTCTCCTGTGAAACCGTGTGAAACTAATCCTCCTGGTTCTTTGTTTTTGTTATGCTTGCTGCCTTCATTTGGCTTTGATTTTGTGGCTTGTGTCTTGGCTGTTCCCCTTACAACCTGATACCTGTGTAGAGTCTTTGAGACAGGATGTGGATCTGTAGCTTTACAATGCAAATTCCAGTTGAAATTTAAGCGCATTTGATGTCCAAATAATCTGGAGGTACTCAGATAATACTGATATCAATGGGAGGATAAGTGAATCCATTAAAAATATCAGGTTCAATGGAAAATATCTGTTCAATTGTGACTTTTTTTCTCCACATAATTAGTTTGGACACCTGTGAAGGTGCTTGGTAGAAGACTAAAGAAGACTATAATAGTTAATTGCTTATTTTTTTCTAAAAAAAAAAAAAAAGAATAGTTTTATCTAGATGAAGTATTTTTATGTAAACTTGCAGCCTACTATAATCTTAATCCCTAGAGGCATTCAGCTCCAAAAATGGTCCTTTATAATAATAACTGTGACAAACCTAGAAATAATTTTCTGGATTCCTGTATTTCTCTTTTTAATTATCATGACAAAAATAAAAAAGAAACCACTAATGAACGTGGACATTGAGATGCACTAGATATCTTCAAAGTGATGTATAGTAGTTATGCTCTGCAAATTCAATTACCTGTAAAGAGTATTCTGTCACAGATTATGGCTCCTGTGCCTGTCTCTGATAATTTAGCTGCAATCTCATGCAATAATAATTTTTTGGGGGCTTCTTGTTCCCTCTGAAGTGTAGACTGTTCCCACAGGAGTCCTTTTTCTTTACAAACTGAACAATTATTTGATCATTGACACTGCCACTGATTTGTAGAGTAACAGGGTGATTAAGTATATTGGCAGAGTGTCTCATTTACAGAGAGGCAGCAAACCTTTGCTCTCTCTTCTTTTTTTATGATTTTTCCCGTATGCATTTTATACCTCACTGAGCTCATCCTAGCAATTGAACTGCAATGTGGAAATGCGGGAATGTTTCGCAATGCCTGTAGGCAAACAAAAGAACCATCAGCATAGGCAAGAAAAGGTGAACCAATTTTTCCATTCTCCGAGAGAACAAAACAAGGGTTTTGCAGCGACGTCCCGACGGGAGTGTTCCTGAAACGCAGGCGGCGGGCACAGCGGCTTGGTCCTAGGCAGCACTTCGGGCAAGGAGACACAGTCGCTTCTTGATGCTTCCCAAACAGAAAGTTCGCCAGAGGGTGTTGAAACAATTAATCAACATTTCTGTATTTCTCCCTGAGGTGAATGTCTCGGAAAAACGGCTGTAGCACTAGCAAATCACAGAGACAAGCCTGTGAGCTTCTCCAAAGCGGACGGCATTGCTGTTCCCCAAAAAAAGAGCTTATGCAAGGCGGAGTAAAAGAAACGGGCAGGATACACGAGAGGTTTCCCACATACTTCTTTCACTTTCTCCCATTGTTTCATATACACGTGTGCATATGTGCATCTCTAAAACATTATATCTGAATTTTTCCTTTATGAAAATTTTGGAGCTGTATTATAGATTATTGTGATCAAATTAATGGCTGCACTACAAGTATTGAAGACTTGCATGTCATTTACCCAGGGAAGAGGTAAATAGTTTCTCTTGTTTCATTCTTTGTTATTCCAGTGTTTTTCCTAGAGTGTCTTTTGCTTTCTCTAGGATCAAGAAAGCATTTCTCATTTTGTTTCCTAAATCTGCTTGTTTTTTTTTAGACTTTTCTTCTGCAATGGGTGGTAAAATATGTTGTAACTGAGAAGTTTGTTGTAATCTTTTCATAAAACATTCATAAAAAAAGTCCTTGTGATTTCCCTTCATGGTTAGCTAAAGAAATTCCAAGGAGAAAAGTTTACAGGGATTTTTTTAATACTGTGACTAATCAAGGACATCTTCTTAGATCATCTTTCTCGTTGGGTAGGCATAAATGTGATTTTTTTACTATTGTTGCTATTTTTCAAGCAGTCCCACTGATTCCCTAGGCAATCCGCATTGAAAATAGTAAATCTAGGAGGTGATTTTACATTGAATATCAGCATCTCACAATGGACAGACTTCTAGCTTGACCAGACCAACTTGCTGCAAGTATCCTCCCCGTTACCTTCCTGCTCGCCTCGTGGCTGCGGCGCACAGTGAGGCCTCCCCGGGTGAGGTCTAGAAAACCCAGAGGTGGAAGTTTGTAAGTGCGGAGAGACACCGCTCTGCACACCCCTAGCCGCAGGTGACAGTGAAGCTAGCTGACCAGTAAACACATGGGTATTAAGAAAGAAGCTTAGGAACATTACTTTGGTGTTTTCATCACATTCCTTATATTTAATAACCCATTAAGAAATAAATTATTTTTACGTACATACTTTCGGTTAAAGTCACTGGTCATTAAGATTCATTATAATTGTCTAATGATTCTTCCTCCAAGATGAAATCCTACACTGGTTGTGGAGAAAAGATTAAAGGAGAAAAGAGTCCAGAATAAGATCAATCAAGAATCCTCCTGCAACTTGTTTTTTTCCTCACCCTAGAGCTATCCATTGCTTTGCTGCAGAAAGCATGGGCACATTTACATTTTAGACACATTATATTATTGTGCGCGATGATGCTGAGAAACTCACGTCCCATTAACCTGAAGAGAAAAGTTATTGTAACCATTATCGCTTTTGTCTCAGCACAGTCTTCATACTCCGTCCACTGGTTGACTTTTGTTATTCGCTGTTACTATAGAGAATAATCATACAATATTCATTATGTGCTGGTTTCTCTTGCCTTTTCATGATTTTCCCTGAATGACATTACCTAAAATAAGTTTGAAGTCCAAATATTACAACACTACAGGCCTTGCCTGCCTCTCTGCATGCTAGTGTTGCTATAAAATGGGTTTTGGCTTTTGCAGTGTGGGCATCTGTCTGTAGTATAGACTCTGAAGGGAGTAGTTCAGCTGTGGTTGCTGAGAGCCAAAGGTGGAGTTTAAAGATACACTTCACTTGGCAGTGAAGTACATTTTGCATTTTCTAATGCTATATTTTGGGGTATTTGGAAGGTTTGTGCAGTTAGCACTAGAAGCATGAATGTGCATGATATGCACTTCCCATATGAGAAAGCAAAGTCTTAATGCACTGTATATTATAACATATAATATGCTGCAATATATTATATTGTGTTTTTTACATTGTACCAAACAATTAAATAGTAACTAATAGTAACTAAGTTTAATGAAAAGTCTATCATATAATATAAACAAGAAGAGCTAAGACTCAAGAAATATTTCCAGGGAATTCAGATGATTTGCATAATCCACTCATTGTTTTCTTTCTGGAGTCCTTTTAAGATAGCTGGCTATATGCTTACAAGAGGTTTGTATTTACATAACGAGGATGTCTCAAATACAATAATCATTCTTCTAAGTTGATGCACACACCGAGAGCTAAATGAACGGGTACTATTACACGCTATAGAGTAATTGCTGATGCAAAACAAGTGTTCTGCAGACTTGGTCTGTGTAATTTTAAGTGAGTGTGCTAAGATTAAAGTCAATTCATCATTTAATGCTTTTGCCACCACAAAAGAAAAAAAAGTGGATTTCCGTATCAAGTGGTTGCCCACCAGCAACAACACGATAATTCCCTGTCTTTGGAGTTTACATCCATGTGCTTCTGTCACCCTTTCCCTGCAGCTATGAGAAGCAGCCCAAAGCCCTTGCTGGCTGCAGAGGCTCTGCCCCTGGGGCGCTCACGCTCTCTGCCCTGTCTCCACAGTGGTCGGTGTATATCCGTGCTGCCGTGCGCAAGGAGAAAGGACTGCCCATCCTGGTGGAGCTGCTCCGAATAGACAACGACCGGGTGGTATGTGCCGTTGCTACAGCTTTACGAAACATGGCCTTAGATGTCAGAAATAAAGAGTTAATAGGTATGTACTTTCCAAACCATTTATATGTTCTGTCTTCTTAGTTTACAGCAGGGTGAGCACGGTGCAAGCTATTCTTCCTTGTTCTAGCAGAATTCCTTTTAAAACTAGTTCAGTGTGCCCTTTGTGTTTGTATTTTATGTGATGACTCAATGCTATACTGCAAATTGTGTTTAAAATGAAGTAAATATCATGCAACATTTTTTGATTTGGCATACTGTAATATCCAGAAGAAAGGTAGCGGCTTTTGTTCTACTTCAACCCTTAAAATATCCCTCTCTAGATTAATAGTTTTTAAATTAAGGCTGAATTTTTCCTGACCCATATTCCGTGCATATGCTGAAAACAGAGTAGCACTTGTATCTTCCAGATCAAGGGCCTAAGCTGGGCAGCTACTCCTGATACTCATATAATATTGGAGAATATGAAGTGTCAAATCATAAAGACTTTAAAGATGGTGCCAGGAATTTACTGGCAGCTTAGCAGCTCCAGCAAAAGAACTAGCACACACTTAATTCACAAATGCATTTGTATTTTGGAAGAAAACTGCGACTCGCATGACTCGTTATGATATCTAAATTCTGATGGAATAGTAAGGAAAATTCTAAGATTTTCTGGTTTGGGATTTTTGTTTTTGGCTGAAATTCATTCAAACACTACTGGATTTTTAGTGTTATATTGTGTCTTTGAAAAATAGTCGTTGCCTTTGTTTTGGATTATTTCAACAGGCTTGACTGAATTATTTCTTACTTCCTCTGTACTTTATTTCTCTTCATTTATACTGACTTGTTAATTTATTATTATTGCAATACTTATGCTCCTGTACTTTTAATCACAGAGTCCTGCAATCCTAGTGCTTTATTATTTGTATCTATCTCAGGGCTAGTGGTTTGTTACAGTAATGTTGTGTAAGTCCTTAAAATAAAGCCATCGTTCTCCTCCCATATTGTACAGAACAGAGAAAATTTGCTGGCAAAAGGCTGTAAAGCAAACAGAGAGATTGGCAAATCATGTGAGTCTGGTGTGGTTGTTGAGGAATTGAGCTCAGGTTTACTGCCTTAGCTACAAGACCAGGTTTTGCTTGTGTTATAGTTGATAACACAATCCTCAACACAATTCTCAACAATCCGCTGAGAAATTTGATTTGTTCACCGTATTGTGTTCAGCTTTCAGGAAGAAGCAGGATGTGTATTCTTAGTGTTGAACTGCTTTCTACCATTTCTGAAGCAGACAGAACTGCTGAAGAAAGCATATCAGACCACCCGATCAGTGCAAGCAACAGACCATTCCTTTTTTTTTCCTTTTCTTATGATCCTACTTCTACTTTTTGCCTTCAGTATGTCTTAGTCTTTAATATTTAATATCTGATTCCTTCATATATGCGACTGCCTCTGAAGGGTTCAGCAACCACCACTTTAGGAGCTTTACTATAGGGCATACATACTGAGTTGTGTTCTCCCTAGTTACAGATGTTACAAAAAGCTTTATGTGAAGTTTACAGATTTTAACTGTGGTTTGTAATACCATGGACTGGGCCATTGATTTTGCTGCCTTTTCTGTTCTCCAGTTTTCCTTAATTGAAACTTTTTCCTCTCTAAATATGCACATTTTATTTAAGACAGTAAAGCTACACATATGAAGTAGATCTGTCCTTTAATAAGATGTGCCATACACAATACTTTGATAAATTTTGAATAATAAAACATAGCTTGTGTAAGCCCCAAATATTACAGTTTTATGGAATTTTCAGAGAACATGCAGTGTAAACAAATAAGAATTTTTGAAAGGTAGAAAAAGTCTGTTGAAAATAATGATCTAATAACTTTTTTTATGTACTGAATATTTAATGGCAGTGCGATGTTCCTCCGGTTGAAGGTATCATAGGGTTATTCTATACAACTCTTGACATTGTACTTTATAACTGGAATACAACTTCATTGCAGGTTAAAAAAAAATGTAATTTTGCCAGTAAGCTAGGAAAGGAAGCTAGGAAGGAAACAGGAATAGTAGTGATTTTCTCTTGTTCTTGCATTACTTGTAGCATACAGGCAGTATCACAGATCCCATGTTCAGAAATGCTGAACATCTGCAGTTGACAGGGATTTCAGCTCAGGTTGTCTGTTTTTATGAACATTTAAGTTCTACCTGTTTTAAGATATCTTACCTGTTATTCTGGAAAGGAAGACAGAAAGGTGGTTGTTAGACATTTAAGCATCTTTTTGCCTAAGCAGAATCAGCATCCTCTTTCTCCTTCCTCATTTCAGTTTCTGTTTGTGAATCATGTTCTTGGAGTGACTCACAACCCTGTCTCACAAATTCGCAGTTTTCTGTTTTTAGATTTTTTTTTAAAGGTGACTAGTCTATCTGTGTATGTTGTAAAGACTATATATGTAGAACTGCAATTTTCTTGAAATAAATCTGTAAAGCTTCCTTTGCATTGGTGCATTACCAGCTGCAGCTTTCTACTGAAGTATGCCACAGAACGAAGGGTTTCCTTTCTCATCCTGCTGGTGACAAGCAGCCCATAAATTGCAAAGGTTTGAACTGACCTGTACCAAGCTACAAAACATACAAATAAAAAAATCCCTTTTTAAATTACCAAAATTTTCTTTCTTGACTTTGTCTAGTTGCTCAAAGTATTTTGTTTTCCACCAGTCAATTAAGTGGGTTGTTATATTGCTACAGTTTGATGCCAGACTCCTCCTCTGATATTTGAGCCATCCCTATACAGCATTTTCCTATAATAGTGAAGACTTCTTCCTCGTTGTCTTTTAGTACATACTCCATGTGCTTGATATAACCAGAGAGTTGTTTTTCTTCTTTTTCTTCTCCAGCCCTTCTGAACTGTGCCAGTGTTTTCCCTAGCTGGAGGCTGAGACACAGGGCTGGTTCATCTTTCCTCTTTCTGAAACTAAATCCCCCTTAGACCGAGATACGGTAAAATTGGCCTATTAGGACTGACGCTAGGTAATCTAGTACCTGGTTAACATAAACATTTTCCAGTATGTTAAGTAAACTTCCTATAGTTCCTAAATCAGTTGATAGAGGCACTTAATTTTTCACCTAACCTTATATTCATTCAGGAGGCCATCTCAATCAGACGAGAGGCAGCATTAAACCCAGGCACTTGCTTATCATCTTGGGCTCTCAAAACCCTTTATCATTTCCTATGAGCTTCATGTCGGTGCTGCACGACTTTTCTGCTCAAATCCTTTTGTACCCAGTTTCAGCTATAGCGTCTCTAGAAATGTACCCCTTCTTTTATGCTCCCCGGCAGGTTTGACATGGGTCTTGGCAGTTACCTGTGCTGGCTGAATCCTCCCTTGAGGACGGGATGATTGCTTTAGACCTCTGCTAAGGCTGCATCTCTGCTCTACTCTTCTGTGGAGCAGCCCTGCAGCTACACTAGAGACCTCCAAGTCAGCTGAAGAGCAGACTTTATTGGCTTCAGTCATTCACTTAGATAAAAAAGATTCACTTTGCCCTGCAGCTCCTCCAAAGACTTTGTTGACAAGCTCTGTGTGGTTGTGTCATTTTTTGTATTGTTTTTTAATAATTTTTCTTGAGTTGGGGGCTACAAGGTGACAGTACTGAATTATTCCCAGTTACTGCTGCATCTGTTATGATCAAGCTGTAAGATGTAATGCACAAAATTCAAGGATAGAATTTCAACTGTCTTGTTACTCAGTGTGTTGGGACCTGCTTAATCTTGCTAGGCATCTGAAAACTCAGTATCCAATCTCAGATACAGGTGTTAGGCTCCCTCGTAATTGAGTGAAAAAGATGCTCCAAGAATGTGATTTATTTCATCTAAGATACAATAAAATAGATCTCACCTTGTATTATTGTCCAAGTATTGCTGAGTGATGAAAAAAGTCTAGGGAATGTGTAATTACCAGGGAGTGTATATCTTGCCATTTCATGAGCAATGCCTATGTATTTGGATATCTGAAATAACTGGATTATGTTTCAAAGTTTTATTGCTAAATGTAATGTTTGATAGAAACGCATATCAGGAGTTCACAACTCTGATGAATTGTTAGACCCGCAGAATAAGTCAGGTTAGAAGGAACCTTGGAAAGTCATCTAGCCCAGCCTTGTACTCAAAGCACTGTCAGGTATGTTATTTCAAAGTGTGATATTGATTCTTGTTTGGAAAACTTTCTTCTCAGTTGCTGGGCTGGAAATGTGTCAAAAACAAATACTTGCATTCTTACAGCAGAGTATAACTCTTTGGAAGTGTAGATAACTACAGCATATAGTCTGGATGGTATTTCCTATTCTAGAAAATGACTGTCTTTTTAATACTATAGTTGTGTTTCAACATTAGTAATAATCCAAGTAAAAATAGTGTTAATTTTTCTCCTTGCAAGAACAGCATCTATAAGTCCTAGTAATGCATACTAATAGGAAATGTAAAGATGGGAGATGCTTAGGTCAAATACGTAGCTCTCATCCCACTTAGAATGACTACATGCATTTTCATCTCCTTTTTATATATGAGCACTTCTGAATATGATCTGCATACCTCTGCAAGGGTCTGAAAGATACTGCTGTTTTTTAATTGAGTTTTTAATTAGCTTACAGTAGCTTAGTCTCTATAATAATAAATTGACATTACACAAGATGCCAGAAGTCATTAAACACAAATTGTAGATATTTGTTGATAAGAAGCTAGAGGCAGAATATATGCAATTTGTTTAAATTGTGCCCTTTTTTTTGCACTTGGTTTACTTTATTTAATAGTTGAACTACGCAAAACATTTTATGACAAATACCTGAAAAAGAAGAGGCTGATGTCAACAAAACAATCAGGATATATGGTCATGCAGAAATTGCTTGTGTTTCTTTCTCTATATTAGTAAAGGCAAAGATATTAGTTAAGATGGTAAATATTTCATTAGGCTCTTTGATTTCTAGTAATGTATACAAAAGTTAGCAAAGAATTCAAACGGGTAAAAGTTTAAATCTTAAATATTTTCCATTAAAGAAGAGAGCCCTGTACCAAGTGCCTTTGATCACTTGTCCATAACCTTTTGCCCCAGTTTATCTCAAATATATTTCCAACCAGCAGACCTGGTATTTGCAGAGGTTAGTCAAATTTTATTTTTATTAAATAACTTTATCAAGTGAAAGGATTTGGGGAGAAAAAAAAAACAGGCTGTTAAAATTGAATTCTTATTTTTAAGATCAAAGTCACGATAAACATGTTTTCAAGACCAGAGTAAAACATTTCTGCATCTGAATTTCCATATTGCGTAAGTATGGCTGCCTGGATTTTGAAGGAGCTGCATCCATCTAACATGAGACATGTAAAAATAAGGGGAGGTTTGGGCTAATTGGGCTCTGTCTAGACAGCTAAGAGAAACTTGCACCTCAGATGGTGAGTTCATCCCATTCATCTCACTTACCTGTGTCATTTCAAGTTTCAGATTTTAGGATGAGATGAAACCTGGAGAAACTGGGGACTAGATGGCTAACTTTTAGATGAATAAAATAGGCAGGGCAATCTTTCCATAACGCATAAAAAGGTACAGTCTTGCTGCCCTTCAGTTAGCTCAGTAGACTTTGCAAAGTCAATTAGCAAAAATAGCGCTATAATTTTTCATTGCCACTCAAGACAACAGAAATAATGGAACACAGGCTCAGATCTAGGACAGCCAAAAATGCTCCTTTTACAAATTTCCATTGTAATGTTGTAGTCTGAGAAACCCATGGTCAGCATTTCTTTCCCATAAAATAAGCCAGATGCCATAAAGCCCCCAAGCCACCTGATTATGAAATAACCTTTTCTGAAAAATGCCTACAACCAAAATCTTGAGAGAATGCTCTTCTGCACTGCATTTTACACGTAAGAAAGTACCCCAGTCTATTGCACCTTACAATATCTTTGAGATAAACAATTTCCGTTTGGTCTAGTTCAGCTGCATAAGCTATAAAGCAATTACACTGCAAATGTATCCATTTTCTCACCTCAGAAGATTGAAGCTTCAAACAATTTTATATTAATTTTCATCTCTGTTTCTCTGTGTAATCATTCTGAGAAGTGCTACTTATCCTTTGAAAATTCAGAGTTCTGATCTTACAAAGTGCATATGATTCAATTGCAAATTGCATAGAACATATAAAGGTAGAAATGCAAATGTCGCAGACTGGCAATGTAATTCTAAAAGCTCTTTTAATCCATGAGGAATTATCTAAAATCTGCAAAGGGTTTTGAAAATCCAAGTTTTCTGATAACTTTACAGTAACAGATAAGAGCATCGAAACAGATGTTTCGGCTTCAGTTCCTAGAACAGCGAGATAGTTTTACTCTCATATGTAAATAGCTTTCTTTTTTTCCTGAAATCCTTATCAATTTAAGTGATTTTCAAACAATAGAAATCATGTATATGGCTTTTTTTTATTTTTTTACTAGCAGCACTTTTCTTTGAAGAAATTAGGACTGTCCTATCTATGACACATGTCACTGAAAAACGGTAGACCAAGGCAAGTGAATTATCATTTGATAGAAGTAGCAACGCCTTTATCTCTGATGTGAAGGAAAGGGGCTGAGACACTGCAGTTGCAAAGACTGTTGCAAGTAGAAACAAGAAAAAAAATACAAAATGGAGGAAAGCATGTTGCTTATATTTGTTTCCTCTGTCTACAGATTGCTCCCAGACACGCTGATGTTAATTTTCCATATGCTCCTCCATCCTGTCATCCTCTTAAGCTACTGCAGTTGCTCTCACAGAATCTCTTGCAATCCTAGCTCACAGGTGGCTCTTGAGAGATGCTCAGGCTTTTACTATCCCTGCCACCAAAACTTGTCTTTTGCATATTTCAGAGTTGCAGGAGGTGGCCTAAAAAAGAAAGGAAACATTCAGGAGAAAACTCAACAGATCTTTCAAAGTTCAGCACCATTGAACTTTACAAAGCATTTCTATAAAATTATTTGAAATCTGAAATTACTAAATAAAATCTTCTTTTTATTTTCTCACTTTCTATTTGTTTCCTCCTGTGCTGTGTGATGCAAGAGATTGTGCAAGCATGAAAGCAATACAGTGACTACCTCCTAGAGTTAGCAATTTAATAATGTAATGTATAATAATACTTCATAATAATTGAACAGACTTCAGCAATATCTAAGTTTGATCTAAGAAAGCATTTGTATGTATTGCTTTTTAAAACCATACCTTTTGAGTAGATAATATTATATGGTTGTGCAAATGCACAGATCAGGCTGAGACAAAAGAATGCAGAATTTTGTTTTGACTTACAATGAAAACTTTTTTAAAAAACTAAAGTTACTATTTCAGATATGATCCCTCTTATATTCCAAAATGAAGATTTTGAACAAACTTACCACAGAACCACCTCCATAGAGACCATTTTCAGAATCTGCAGTAGGATGTGGAGCTCTGCCCTACAGAAAGAAACGGAAATAAAATCTGCCTTGTTACTGTTGTTATATAAATCTCAGTGAATGAGAAGGCCAACCAATTTTAGTAGACAACAAAAATCAAAAGTTACTTGCTTAATCAGGACTCCTAACTGCTAACTAGTTACCAGCAGTCTGGGATACATGTACCATGAAATTTGTGTGGGTGCTCGCTGAAATGTTTGAGTAAGCAGGTTTTGCTGTCAGTTTCAATTCAGTGGATGAATTAAGGAAAGGTGTTTTAAACTAGGGTAATTAAACTGTTCAAAAAAATTGTGAAGACAGTCTTAAATCCATATAAGATGGTCCTGTACCAGTTTTCCTCCTCTTAGTCCATTTGAGCCTAGATAAGTAGGTTATCCAGGTAACTTAGGTAAGTGCATTTAAAAAACAAACCCTCATTCTCACTTTGTAGGGAAGACTTTAATTGCACCAGAATTTGGTCTTACAGAATCCTGTGGGCTTGGAAGGGGCCCCTGGAGGTTCTAGTCTAACCTCCTGTTCCATAGAAGTCCAATAAAAGCAGTTTGCTCAAGACCTGGTCCAGCTGAGTTGTAGGTATCTCCAAAAATAGGATTCCACAACTTCTCTGGGCAATGTGTTTCAATGTTTTACCATCCTCATGGTAAAATTTTTCTTCATTTCATCTGATGATAATTTCCTGTATTCCAGCTTATGTCTTTTGCCTCTCATCCTTTGACTGTGCCCTTCTGAGATCCGACTCCATCTTCTGGGCCTGTTCAGCCTGGAGAAGAGAAGGCTGAGAGGGGATCTAATTAGTGTGTACAAGTACCTCAAGGGAGGCAG
>JAWLRI010000002.1:6443743-6468542 GCA_034781795.1 Crypturellus tataupa | reverse complement strand
CCAGAGAGGTTGTGGAGTCTCCTTCTCTGGAGATCTTCAAGACCCGCTTGGATGCGGTCCTGTGCCACGTGCCCTAGATGGCCCTGCATGTGCAGGGGGGTTGAACTAGATGACGTCTAGAGGTCCCTTCCAACCTTAGGCATTCTGTAATTCTATGATTCTCTACACCATCCCATTAGGCAACTGTAGACAATAAGATTTCTTAACCTTCTTGTCTTAAGGACCAGCAAACCCAGTTCTTGTGTGCCATGTACTCCAGCTCCCTGCCTGTATTCGTGACTCTCCACTGGATTCACCCCTCCTTGGCAATGTCTTTATTGTACTGGAGAATCCCCAGCTGGAAACTGTGCTCTAGATGCAGTGCACTGAGTGTTAAATAGAGAAGAAGAATCATTCTTTGCTAGACTGTCACTAATACAACCCAAAATGCAGCTCACCCTTCAAGCCCTGCAGCTAGCCCTGTGGAATCATGTTTCCAGCAGTACCACAGACCCATTACACCCAGTAGTCCAACCAGCTTTTCTACATCTACTTACCTAGTCCCTACCTTACCAGTTTGGCTCTAAGGTTTGGATCTAAGGACATTCAGTAAATAGGAAATGGGTGAGCTGGCATGCTTGGCATTTCAAGTTAGGCAGAGTAAACACTGTAATTCCCAAATTAGAAGTGGTCACACACCATTAAAATATGTTTAACCTCAGTGACATCATTGCATATATGTAAGTTACTGCAGGTCACGTATAACCCTATTTTTGGTGTGAGAACCACAATCAGATCATCTTATCCATATTGTGAAAGAAAGGTCATCATAGGATAATTGCCATTAAATGCACTTAGAAGCAAATGGTTGCTTCCATTATAGGAAAGAAAATTATAATAATAACTCAAACTATTGTGTTTTAAATAAGGTACTGTACTTCCAAATTTTCAAGGGAATGTCAGAATGTCTTTTATTTCATCTTTGAAATTGGCTATTTTAAATCTGTGAAATGAAATGTAGTTTCTTCTGGTGTCCAGTAGTTGTGCCTATAATTAAATTAATCTCATTAGTCATATCTAGACTACTAGATTCTGCTCTGATTTGATATCTAATTCAATTATATAGTTATAAGAGGTATTTTAAATAATTGCAGATACATGGAAAAAATATAATAGCAAATGCTCTTTACATCTAGAGGCTTTTTCATTCCCTTTTGTACTGTAATTTCCTTCACTTCAACTCTGTGTATTGTCTGCAAAATATCCCTATAATGATTTGTCATAAAGTTTCCTTAGCTTAATCTATATCTATACACACACAGATACACACACACATACCTACAAAATATATGCATGTGTGTGTGTGTGTGTAGTTTTTTATCTGATCTATCAATCATCTTCACCAAGTGTGTGGGGAAAGTGTTTTGAGGGGCACACATATATATAAGGTACTCCATTCATTAAAAAAAAAAACCTATTGTGGCACATCCACAGGAAAGTCTCCTGTCAGCTTCACGTGGTTCTCATGGAAGCTGAGGGGAATGTTTCCACTCAATTTCTGAGAAGCAGGATCCGACTTACAGTAACAAAGCAGCACCATTAAAAGGCAGGGAGTAGTCCTGCGTGCATACTAATCATCTTAGCAATGTGAAACAATATAAATAATATAATATAAATAAATACAAAGCACTGGAGTGTGAGAGCAGAGAAGGTGAAAGTACCACTTGTTTTTGCCACGTTAAGAGTAGCTAGATAAATTTTCTAGCTGCATGATGATGGATTAAGATCTGCATTTTCATTTTTAGTTGTGGAGTTGATATAGTTACTCTGTTTAGGCAATTATTATTCCCGCAGCTGAAACCTGGTAACCAGCCCCAAGTGGTCAGTGGCAGAAGATGCCCTTGTGCCCAGCCTGCCTCCCCTCTGCCCCGACACGAGCTCTGCAGGCAGCCGCCTGGCCGAGCCAGCCCTTATCCCTTAATGGGAGCTGCATGAGCAAAAAATTGCGATTCTCATTTACCGACAGGTTTTTGTTAAACACAACCAAAGACAGCTTGGGCAACTTCTTCTCGTCTTGACTAGAAAATTAGGCCAATGAGATAGAGAGGCTGTATCCTCAGCCAGCCTGCTCTGGAATGTGATCAGTTCAAATAGTTTGGCAAATGTGTGTGCATAAGCTCTCTGTAGGTACTAAATCTTCAGAAGTTAAAGGTGTTATCCTCTGTCGTACAATGCAGTACTGCGATGTCTACATCAAGCCCCAAGGAAGAGGACGTTCTCATTCTCTCTGGTGAGTCACTAACAATCCAAGATCCAGAGCACATCGTGAGCAAAGCCTGCGAGACGAAGCTTCTAAGGACGGATTTTGATCCAGGGTAGTTAAATCCATTCTTCTGCCTTGGGATTGAATACATATATGCCTTATACTGAAGAGCTCAGCCTCTTCCTAGGGAGACTGAAATTCATCTCATTCATTCAGAGCCCTGTTTAAGCGTCTTTCATTCTCTGGGACTACACTGATAAGCCATCCTGAGCTTACAGAAACTTCAAAGCTGAGGCAATGTGATTAAAAAGAGAAAGAAAAAGAACTGCACCTTTAGTTCAAACTTCAAATGAGGTAAAAATTGATTAAGAGTCAGAGATTAACATGGTTGTAACCTTCTCCACATTCTTACGGAATATCAAATGTTTTCTCTTTCTTTACCCTTTTTATTCTTAAATGTACTTTGAAACTCAAGTTATCTATAACCATTAGCCTGGCAGTCTAAATAAGACTTTGCAATTAGGAGTGCTGTGTCTAAAGCTTTGTTGTAGAGTTTCCACAGAAGAAAACAAAATGACTTGGAGGAATTAAATGGTTCAGAAAGCAAACACAACAAAATCACATCCATACTGATGGAAGTTGGAAGAGGTGGGGTTTTTTCTCTGTGTCTCAGCTTTTGATGAGCAGGTAAACCATTACATTTCAGAAGGGTTCTTGAGCTGACCAGTTGCCTGTCTCAGTTGCTTACAGAACAAGCAGTTATCCTTGGTCTTGTTGTTGTGAGGACCTGTTAACGGGCAGAGAGTTCCTTTTGTATGCAAGGGTCTGTATATTACCTTACAGCCAGTATGCTGTACTCATTTACTCTGCACCTTGTTTCCTGCTTGAACTCTGTCTGCTGTCACAGCTACTCCCCATGTTTTGCTCCTCTTTTCCTACTTTGGTCCAAATTCTTTCTCCTCTTCTGTGACGTTTTACTCTTGCTTTTTACTGATGCTTCTGTTTCCTGCTTCTCATCTGATACCTAAGGTAGTCTGTGTTGTGTTATGTTTTCCTTAAGGTTCCAGCTTCTGTAGCTTTCCTTTCACAAAAGAAGTCCATTCCAAGTCCAAAAAATGCAAGCTTGCTCCTGTTCAGAAACCATCACTGAAACATTTTATCTAAAATATTCACAGTTTCAGTGCTTAACTTTATGAAATGACCCCATCCTGGACGTGCCCTGGGGCTGTATATTCAGGGACCCAGCTTTGCTGACTGTCTTCTCTTGAGAGTGTGCAGCCTCCAACGGGCGGGTGCCTTCCCTGCCCTGGAGCTGGTCTTTCACAAAGGCAGCCGGCAAGGAGGATGTCACTGCATTCCCGTGCCACAAAGAATACAACATTATGCCTCATGTGCAGATTGAAGAGGTGTAGTTGGAGCAGGTGAGTACATCATTGAAGCTAAGATAGCACTGGCAGGTTAGCCTGTCTTTCTAGCTCTGACTTACTCTAATTGGTCCGTATGTTGCCTGAGTTCAGACAGGTTGTGGCTTACCAGGGTCCCACAGAAGATCTTCTGCCAGCAGTAACCATTAGTTATTCCTGCAGAGCTGCTTTTTTCATAGCAAGCCTTCTTATAACTCATGTCTATTTTGTGATCCTCTCAGGCTTCCGGGGCCTTTTCTGCAGAATTATGATTCCGTAGGTGATTCTTTGTTCAGTCTCTCCTGCGTGTGTGTAATATTCTCCTTTTGCATTTACTGAAATCCATCATGCGAACTCAAGAAAGCTTGAACTCTTAGCCAGTCCTCAAGTGTGTTTTCAGGCCCTAGCATTCTCTCTTTCATCATCTGTGATGCTTGACATTATAGACGCAGACTAGGAGGATGTGTAGAGAGTGCACTTGATACATTATCTACAGAATGCATGTGCTCCATTCTTCAATTTTGATTATGAACTTTTTATAACTATTTTGAGTAGCAGCTTCCAGACATTTGTCACCCCTTGCAGCAGTAACGTTAGCTTTCATGTGAGACTGGAATCTCCTGTAGACTTTGTGTCAAAACAAGTGAAATCCACAGCTTTTCTCCCTGAAATTTATGGCTACAGGATATTATCTTACCCACAAAATACATCCATATCACATAATTTACTGTTGTGCTTGTACTTTAGTAGGCACACAGAAGTGATTGGTTATGAAATAAGAGGTCTTGAACCCTTGTAAAGGGCACCATGTTACTGTCATCATGATTTTGAGTGGACTGCTCTGCTCTTAATTCTGCAGTTCTGTCTTGGTTGTTCTCCAATCATTCATTCCTGCATGGATAAAGACTAATGTCAAGAGAGTAAACTGCAGCTCTTTAGCAATGTTTTCTGTTTTGGGACATCATGTTATGTCTGTTTTTCTTCCAAATTGCAAAAATATTTTAAAAGTAGCAGGAAGGCTCAAATCCTGTGGCAAAAGAAAATAACATAGTTTTTTTGAATAGGTAAAACCAGTGATTAATTTAAAATCTTAATATAGTAGCTGTTACTGTTGAAGACAATGTAGGTTTTAATGGGCCTCTGCAGTTGTTAGGTAGAAAAATTAGGTTACGTGTGTGGGTGTGTGTGTCACATAAACCCATCTTTCCATTCCAGTTCTATCAATAAATCCATATTTTCTGTCCTGTATTAGCTAATCATTCCACTTACATTGACTTGATTCTTCTCCCAGAATATATATGGACATCATGAAGAGATCATTGTGGTCTTCATGTGGCAAAATTCAGTTTAAAAATTGTACCAAGGAGAATAGACTAAATGCACATCTGCACACATAAGGAGAACATTCACCATATTAAAATATATATTTCAATAGGAGCAGTAACCATTTTAGCAGAACTGCACCAAGGGAAATATATGTCCTATACAGAATACTATGTCCATTATATCTAATACATATATTATTTTAACTGTCTTCACTTACTCGTATAGTTATCTGTTGTGATATTTTTGAGTTATTGTAGTTTTGCATTTCCTTTGAGCAGGCAGTTTTACTAGAAGATCTCCAGAGGTCTCTTCCAATTAAAACTACTTTATATTTTTAAATGTAATTACAAAAATGGCTTGATGTTAATATAAACATTTTTCATGCATTTACTTGTCCAGAGCCAAATACTTCTATGAATTATAAGGAGAACATTGTTTGACTCAGTTATTGAAAGGAGAGAGAATTTGAGGGCGAAGATAATGTGAATGTAAATGACACATTTTTTCCACGTTAATGTGTTTTCAGGAGAGGATTTCATAGTGGATCAGCTTCCAAGATATTCTCAGGGATGTTTACTTTTAATAGTTGAAGTAAATATGTACTCAGGATGTATTTCAAACATTTTGAAAGATAAGCATATGCATGCCAATAAATCTGAAAGCTGAGAAATATTCTACAGAATATCATACATAATTAGGGAGTGTGTGCTTTGTGTTAATGATATTAGAGGATAGTCTGTTTTTCTGCTATAGATTTGATACAACACGCCTGCAAATATTTCTGCATTGATGATTACATTAGATAAGGGTTTCATGTTAAAACGAACGTGTGGCTGCCCAATATTGCTATTACTATACTTCTCTCAAAAGCTGAAAGTAATTTCATCCCTAGTATATGGTCATATATTATGTCAGTGCTCATATTCCCTCAACCTTTTCACCATTTGTCTGAATGGAAATTTTCTGAAAGAAGCACTATAATGCTTAAGATCCATCGAGTTTAGTGATGACATTTAAACAAAAGGTTTATCATAACTACGGAAGAGAAGACCAATGCATTGCATCAGATCCATTCTTATCCTTCACCTACTTTACAATAACTGTGATTTATAGGAAGAAAATTTTATTGGCTGTTTCTGCTAAGTCAAGTAAGCTGTGAACCAACTTTTGCCATAGAAATTCCATGGCTAATAGAAGCAAAATCTTTAAATTTGTCATGCAGTGAAAACTTGCTTGCTTGACACAGTGAAAAATGAACAGCCTTACCTCATTGCTCCTGTTCAACTTTATGAGAAAAAAGATTACGACAAAAAGGCATGGTTTCTTGGTAATAATAAATATTTCTTGTGGTGGTTGATTTTCTTCTATTACAAGATTATTCATTCTTTGTTTCTGTAAGCCTTGCACAGAGTTATTTTGCTTTTCCTCTGAGAAGCAGCAAGGTACACAGTGCAGCAAAACTAAGCAAGGTGCCTACTTCATGCGTAGGTAGGTGCTTCTGCTTTAGGTGCTTAGCCCTTTGAGGAGTGCGAGCACAGGTCGCCTCATCTTCCTAACATAGGGGCATGAGTCTGAAATAATATGTGAATGAGTCTGTTAGTCAGTGACTAACAGAAGATAAATGCTCTGGATTTCCTTCTCTTCTGGAAATTCTCCTAAACCGCCAGAGAAAGAGGCCAATTTGTTAAACATCTGCTTTGTTTGCCAATTCTGCAGCGTAAGACCTTAGTGCATAACAGAAATTCAAGGTTCGCTTGCTGTTTGGAACATCAAATGTGTAAAATGAGGAAAAGAGAGTGCTTCACGACATGCTCTTACAAGAGAAGTTGGAGGTTGTACACAAAATACTCCTAACCGGGTGATTCTAGCAAGTAATTAAAGCCCTGATTGTAATTGAAGGAGAACGCGCAAGATGAGCATGAGTGAGCATACGCCGAGCCGTGCGTTTGTGTGCAAGCCTGTTGAAGGTGACACTGCTCAAGGGCTGCACGCGCAAAGGGAGTGTCACTTTTTAATTTATCCCTTGCAGAGGAGCTAGATCTCACGTTCATTAAGTTACCAAGTGCTTCCTCGCCCTTTCCAGAGGAGCACAAAGTGTATTTCAGCTCTGTGCCATAGTCTTTCTCACCCATGTACTGTATTCATTCTTTAAATTATTGTTGCTTCAGGTGAATTAACACACAATACAATTGTATGAATATTGATTAACATAACAATATATATATATTTTTCCATCTGTATTGAAAAGAACAAAAAGCAACCTCTCAAGGACAGAGATTACACGAGACAAAATGGTATTATCTGAAAAATGAACTAGACTTTTAACAAACATCCAATCAAACCACATAGCTCTCTACTTTCTACATGACTTATATGAGAGACCTCTTCGCTGGTAAATGTCCCTATAACCTTGGTATGATCTGTTAATTACATTACTGAATTAGGAGGTCGACAGGTGGACAGGGCGTCTTCATGACGTCTTTGCTAACAATTCCTAACTGCAGAACAAAAACACTATGTTTTTTTTTTTTTTTCCTTTTCATAGATAAATTGTTCTTGAAGAGTTTAGAAGCATTTTTAAACAGTAGACACTTTTTCAGCTGACAGTCATTTATTTGATCCTTTCCTTTTTCCTTTCCCCAAAACATCTTGGAAGCTAGTGAAAGGTTTCGGTGGGGTTCAGGTGCCAACCAGAATTTTCTTACTACATATAAATAATTTTAATCTATTGTACACAGTAGAGAAATATGAAATAATGATCGGTATTTTGAGTGTTGCTATTTTACTACTGTATGCAAAATAATCATGTAACTCTTCCATGTCAAATTTTTATTGTGACTACTTAGGAAATGTTTGAACATCATAACAATTCAGAATTTTATAGACATTGCAATATGACCTGGAATGGTTTTGATATTTTTTGGAATGATTGTTGAAAGACAAGAATTGAAAAACACTCATTTTAGCAAGATTTGCATTTAAAGAGCTAACACATTTTAATCCATGCACTTTAAAAAATATATATATATATTAGCAGAATTTATGATGAGGTTGCTATCTATCCTAATATACTAACATACATCTTTAAAAAGAGGAGAACTTTTGTATGTTGTCCATGATATTTTTGTGACTGCATCTAAGAGCATGCAAAAATAATCTTTCAGACCATTCAATGGGGAAAAATTCAATCATGAGTTTCAGATAATATTCACAGCAAAATCAAAGTAAAATAGCAAAACTGTGTCTTTATATATCCTATTTAATGCCCTCTGACATTGGTGGACAGGCTCATTACTTTTACTTGGTGTCAGATCAGGGCCTAGATCTTGAATCCAAATCTTGTCTTTCCAAAAATAGATTACATTCTTATGTCCTCATTATGGCCTAATTTAAAATCCCTTGAACCAGACTATTAACAAGTATAACCCTATTTCAGAAAATAATATAGATAAATCTAAAATTCCATTCAGCAGTCACATGGCACTTTTCCTCTTCAAAGCACTTTAGAAATGCTGATTAATAATAGCATTCATTAAATGACTCGATTTTTTAAAATTCACGCTTCCAAAAGCTGTATTCTCTGCAGGGAGGGGGATAGCAAGGGAATAAATCCAGCTCAAGTAATCAGAACACTTAGCCTGCAGCAATTAAACTGAAGAATCACTTCCCTTGCAGAATCTTTCTTTCCTTGGGTTAGTGGAGAGATAAAAAGAAAGATGACAGTGCAGTCTAAGCAAGAGAAATAAATTGGTGGGCCTGTAAGGAAAGAGCTGATTAATTGCATATATTTGCACTACTTGGGTTAATAGGTTGGCTAACAGCTCCTGTCCCTTTTCCAATTTGTGTATGTGACAAGAAATGTATGCAAAGTGAATGGAAAGGGGAATTAGTTGAATGACCAAAAGATGACAATTTCGGTGATTTATAGGTCGGATACAGGAGACAAGGGCTGATGGCGAGATTTCAATGCATTAGCTCTGACGGAGCCAGCCGAAGTGTCTCTGCATGCACAGCCGGGACACCGGTCATGCTTTTTGACCCACATTAGGACAGATACACGGTATGAGTTAGTGTATGGTTTGTGGTGAACTGAAGAGCCCTGGGTGGTCTTCAATCTCCAGGTCTCAAGCCACAGTGGCCAAGAAAGTAAGAGGCAAATGGCCTCCGTCGGTATTCGACCGGAATGTTCATCTTCTTGGCGTGCAGAAGAAATGGAGAGTGTGAATGCATTCTGTTGAAAGAGGAGTAAAATAACTATTAGCACTAATAGTAGGTTAAATATAAATATCCACATGTAATTGCCAGCTATGCTTGAGGCAGCAACGGAAGGCGAAAGCTCAGTGGTAAAGAATAGCAAGGTTGAGAGGGTGCAGTAAAGGGACTGCAAACATATTAGTCACATAATAGAGTGGTCAGAGAGCATTCCTGAGAAAGTGAGTTGAAAGCAAGAAAAATGATCAGCAGAGGGAGTCCGGAAATACATGAAAAGGAAAAGTTAAGTTTCTGGAAGCAGAGAAACAGGAGGAGGAAATTGGCTGGGTTAAAATGTAGCTAAAGGAAAGAGAATCTACCAAGGCTCATGGATCTGAGAAAGCAATTTACTGAAAAGCTGTGATTGTATCACACCGCAGTGTGATTTTCCATGGCATGCTCAGAATGAATGTATCAAAACACTCTTTTCTTGCTTTGCCCAGTGCTACTTGCTTCCAAATACATTGCTCACAATCCTTGTTACAGCTGTGCCCTTTGTCGTTCCTAGTTCTTTTCATATCCTCTTCTTGCAAAACACAGAACCGGCATTTTTCATCTTTTAAAGAAATAAAGCCTCTGTATTGGTTACTCTTTTAGATATTTGCTGCACCTACAAGCAGGATAGCAATTGATATTGACAGCAGCAATGCTGGTGGTTTGCGTACTTTCATCGCTCTTATTAAAAGTCTGGCGTTTTCTTCCCTGAAACTATCAAAGATGACTGTTCTGCTCCCTGTAGGGCTTTATGTGTTGTAACTACCTGTAAGGGAATTTATTCTTAATGAGAAGATTTTAAAAAAAGAAAACCCGGGGATGGTTCCTTGCATACAGTGGCATCAACCAGGATATTGTTCCTCTCTTTGTCATGGGCCATGCTGAATAGCAGCCTTGTATCTTGAAATATTTCTGCCTGTCATCAGAAGTGGTGAGAGAGGGAAAAGGCAAGTGATCCTGCACGTCAGGCTTGTGAAGGGAAAATGGCATGGGAGACTCCCCGCCTTTTTTTTTGTCCTGCTGCAGCCGTTGTGAGCAAAGTGCATCTGTGCCTGCAAAGCGCTTTATTCTTTCCATATTCCCCAATGATAATCTTTCTCCACAGAGTTTTAAGATGAGTTTAGATAAACATGCAAAGAGGTCAAATTCAGCATTGTTTTCTAGCCTGTTGTCTTGATTTACCTGTCAGGCCAGGCTCTCAGTGGGAAGCAGCTACGGCTGTGGTTCCAGCTCGCAAGTTTTGGGGCGCTCGCTTGGAGCAGCCTCAGTGTGTGATGCTGTAGCAGCCATGCCAGCGCTCAGCCCTTGCCAGCTGATCGAACCAGGCTACTTTCGGGGAGAGGGATGGTTAGAGCACGGCGGTCAGGGAGCTCTCTGTGGCGGCATGTCTTCGTGTGCCTGTCCGCTGCAGTGCCAGGGATTGCACGTGTTTGTGCCGAGCCCTGGCAAAAGAGGGGCCTTGGGTGCCTAAACGACATTTGTGGCTGTACCGTAGGAGTGTGATTCAGGTGCCTAAAGGGAAATATGAAACATTCAAAAATACACGTTCTGTTGTTTCTACCTGCCCTTGCAGAGAGTGTGAGTCTTCCATAGGTGCCTTGTGATCTCCACTGAAATCTGTGCAGACAGAGATCAAAGAGCATCTGAAGCAGTGTTAACCATTACTGGTCACCTAAGAATAAGTAATGAGTTGTTTTTCATGCCTAAATTGCAAACTCTAATGTAAAATTTTCAGGTCTCTGCTATTTGCTAGAAGTAGTGGGGCAAATATTTTAGTCCAGAGGCTTTTTCACTTGCCCTATTCAGTACTACTTCATACATAGTGGTGTTAGGACCAAGAAACTGCTATGTTGTGATGAGGAGCATCATGGTCCCTTAACCAGCTGATGAGACTGTGTGGATTTGGCATCTTTCTTGGCCTTGGGGTTAGATGAGTCTGCTCTGTCATCAGCTTAGGACAAACTAGGAGTCATTAGGCTCCCAGAGGAAAGTACAAACTACTGTGACTTAGAGTTCTTTCAAGTGCAGCGTATGCCAACTGCTTGCAGGAGAAACCACCCCCTGTGCAAGCTAACAAACCCTTATCCTCTTACATCACGTGGAAGTTGGGTTACGATGCCCCACTCTTGCATCTTGCTTGATATTAGGACATTGCCAGTTCTCAGCACAAGGCAGGATTCTCCTGGCACAGTGGAACCTGAACCCTGAGAAGCACCTCCAGGTGCTCTACTAATGCCAATAGTGAATATCATTTATTCTATGTACCAACCGTACTCAGCAAGGGAAAATGTCATGTATCAGCGGACTATTTCTCAGATACAGGAGTGGTATTTCTGTCGCTGCTCTAATGTAATGAATACATTCAAATTTATTAGGCTGTCAGTTGAACACAGTGACTCTTACAATCCAATTTCTTCCATTTGAATGAAATAGGCAGTTTTAGCATATTTATTAAATAATCATTGAAAGCAATAATACAAGCTCTCCCAATAATGGTCTTTCCTAAAGGGCTGTGAATGATCTTAGCCAACAAGAGTAGTGAAATGCATAGAACAACATGTACGTCTGTAAATTTAAATAAAACACGTTAGGACTAAAAAGTACAAAATTCACATATATTGTGACATACAGGTACCCATGGTTCTGGAATAGCCAATCTAGCATTACAGTAAGGTATAGGATCTATTCATTGCTATCTAGCTACAAGGCATGAACTCATAGGTAACTGAGAAAAAACAAAGTGATGCATTACTTTTATTAGAGCAAGATCTGGGACAGTGTTCTTAGTTTGAATTAATATCTGCTTGAGGTTTCCTGTGTTTATAATAGCTTAATTTTACTACTCATGTTCTCTCAAACCAAGAACTCTGCCACTAGTATTTAATAACTGTGCAAAGTGGCGAGTCATTTTTCAGAGAGGAGTGAAAATGGAAATGAAGTCAGTGAGGTTACATTGGCAGTGAATTTGTCTCAAGGCAGCAGTGGAGAAATACTTCCGGAAGTGGAAACTTATCTGTGATCGTTTTATTCTTCTTAATGTACTGGAAGAAGAGTTTGCTCCACTGCTTTGCTCTGAAGGCAGCATCTGTCTTAGAACAACCATCTATCAGCTTGACTCTATTAAAGAAAAAATTCCTGAATTAAGTAGGCAGACATGCACATGTGTTAATGAAATCTTATCATGCAAAGGAAAAGGTGTTAAACTTGCTTCGTTCAATCGTTAAATAAGCAAACATTGCCATCTTCGAGTGAAAGATTTATTGTGTAGTGCTAACCTGACTGATTCTGCCCTCAGCACAAAATAGTGATGGAAGTCTTACTTAGAAAAATAACTTCCAAATTTTCCGTGTCAGGAAAATCTTAATCCAAATACTTATACAACAAACCTTTCCCATGACATTACCCCCAAATTGTGTGTGTTTAATGTCTTCCTTTATGAGTTAAAGTGAGCAGATAAATACAACTCTTTCTCCTTGTCAAGCTGATGGTTGTGTTTAATCTTATTATGTAAATCCTCTTTAAAAGTATCAAATCGGGTTTGGGTCTTACAATGTGTAATGTTGCTCAAATAAAAATCAATTTATGTGTAGATCAAAGCAGTTCTGAATGAACCCTGTATGAACCCTGATGAAAATTAGCAATGACGTTTATTTTTGGTATCATTCTCACATTCATTATCCCTTCTTCCTGCGACCCTCACGAGTTCTCACCTCTTCAGCTCAGGGAGGCCTCTGCAGCTTATGTGCAGCGTGTGCCCCCAACCTTCCTATGGGTAGTGCTGGATTAAGCTTTGCTGACCCTGCAAGACTGGTTTTTAGTATATATTTCAGTCCCTCAGACTCTCATCTTCAGTCTCCGCAGACATCTCATCTCACCATTATCATAGTGTATATATTATTCATACTTTTTTTGTATTCCATTCATGAAAATGCATATAGACTTAATTACTAATTATATTTATTTTTTCCAACTTTCCTGTCTTTCCCTTCCTGGATGATAGACTTTCATGATAATTACTCTGTACAAATCGCTATTACAGCTGCACTGATGGTGAATCTGGTTGTTTCACTGACCCCAGCAACCACCTTATCAGGCCCTTCCCTTCTCTGTTCTTGTCTTCAGCATGAGAAAAGATGGAGTTGCCATTTTACAACAGTAGGGATCCTCCAAAAGTGGTGTGAGGCTCCTCATATAGCAGAATTGGAAAATGGGTTACCCCTGCTCTGCTTTTATATATATGTGTGTGTGTGTACATATACATATATATATATAAATTCTCAAAACTGCTTATCCCTCACTTTCACAAGTATGACACTACTTTCTAGTTCAACCTTTCAATTTTTTTTTGTTCATTTAAGCATAAAAAAACTGTAATAATCACTTTACGTAATAATCACGTTACAATCATATTCTCAGTTCAACATGATCATCTTAAAATGCATTCTGAGTTCTGGCAGTTGGTGTTATATAAGTAACTCCCACTAAATATCAGAAGGGCTCTCCTTCTGGTCAGTACTACGCATACAGCTAAGTCTAAGGCTGGAAAAGGGCAGTGGCATTCATGAGCATTGAATATTCAGGGCAGTCAGAGAAGTTCTAAGAAATCCATTACGTGAAATTGGTCGTTCAGAGAAGACTTCCCAACCAAGAACAACAATTTTGGTGGGTTACATTCACTGTGATGACTTTAATATCTGATCTGTGTTTTATTTATAGTAACTTGAGCTATGAGTTCTGTGTTGGGAGATGAGGACAAGGCCAAGCTCTTAAGTTGTGATATCATTCAGGCTATCATTATACCTATAACAGGCCTTTAACATCATTGTTTTGTTCCCATAGACATGATGTAGCCCATACCTGAATTCTCCAGCAGATGCACTATGGAAGTACTGACCAAGTCTCTAATGTGTGAAATGCTTGAACATGTGATTGTATAAATGTGGCTTGCTACGAAATAATGCCAGTAGCTGATTAGATTAAATGACATCATGAAAATGGTGCTAGTAGAGTGTGCGTGTTTTCCCTATGCTTCTCCATCACTCTTTTCTTAGTGTCTCTTCTGAATTGTCCCTTCATTTTTTTTCAACAAAGGCAAGTATGCCATGCGGGATCTGGTCCACCGACTGCCAGGCGCTAACAACAGCAACAGCTCAGCGAGCAAGGCCATGTCTGATGACACCGTTACTGCCATTTGCTGCACTCTGCATGAAGTCATCACTAAAAACATGGAGAATGCCAAGGCCTTACGAGACGCAGGCGGCATTGAGAAACTGGTTGGCATATCTAAGAGTAAAGGAGACAAGTATGTTTCGCAAATCGCCGTGCACCTTTTGTAACCCCTCTGGTAGATATCATTAGTGCTGAATGTGTTTACCTCTTCTGTGCAGTCATGAGTTGAGTACTTGAGTTCCATCAAAAACCCAGTGCCCAGGGTGAAAGGTGGCAAGAAACAGACTATGTTAGTAGTAGAAGTCTCTGCCATGGTTCATTTCTGACCTACTTTCAGCAGGTGTGTGCAGTTTAAGGAAGAGTTATTACTACAATAATTGCTACCTCTGAGCACTTCCAGAAGATCCTTATAAGCATTAGGTGCGAGACATGATGTATTAGAGCTGACGGATCCACTCTGCAGAAAGAAGGGATGGATCCTGTGAAAGGAAGGAATCTCACATAGGTTGTGTTATTGCTGCACCTGTTTGGAGCCCGAGCGACATAAAGTCACTGTCCCTCCTTACAGCACCCTTTCCCCAGCCATTGGCTGTCTTGTAAGGTGGGGTGTATTAGAAAAGTGGATCCAGGCACTTTTCCAATGCCTTGCTTATGAGAGAGCACTACGATATCTACAGGCTACTTGGTGAGGCTCCAAAGCATGCAAAAATCTTACACACAGCTGGGACATTTTCAGAGCAGCTGTGGTTTCACCCTGTCTGTTTTCTGTATAAAGGGTTCACTCTTCATCCTTCTCCTACCTAAAGAGATGGTTCTCGTATCGTCAACCAGCAGAAGTACAATGCAATTTTGTTTGAAAATGAAAAGCCTACATTCACTGGTAGTGTTCAAAAGCCCCCCAGTCCACCTCCTTGATGCTGCCGGCACGCAACCTCCTGCAGCATCAGAGCTCTACAAGAGTGCCGCAAAGGCAGGGCCATCACGAGAAGGGAGGATTTATGCACCCTACGTATGGAATGAAAATCTACACTGGCCTGTGTGACTGGAGCATTGATAATGGAATTTAATCACATTTCTTCTCCTCTACAGTCATTCTTACTGTAAGAGTTAAGAAGTAACAATATAAGAAAGCATGTGATTCCAGTTGTATGAGCTCCCATGCTCTGTTAATTTACTTAATTTGCACTTTTAATTATAGTTAAATCTATTTAAAATTTGATGCTTTTTTTTTATTGTCTCAAAGGTATGGATACTGCAAGCAGCTTCACATTCATTTCTCTTTAGTTGAGTGTTTTTTTGATCAGAATAATGCATTTATCTTCTATGTACAGTGTCTGGCAGAGAATCTTAATACCTCTTGAGTCAGGAATTTTAAAAGTGTTTTGGGCAGTTTCAGGAGGCTCAAAGCACCTAATGGCATGAGCATGACTGAATGACAGTATTTGACCAAAATCCCCCAATTCCCTCCAAAATCACGATACTTGTCCCATCTCTAAAGTACTTTGAGTTACAGTCACGCTTTATCTCTATTACAGGTTACACAGTTCTAGAACAAGAAAATCTGTCAACTCACAGTGATATAAATCTTAAAAGAGAGGGCTTTTTTTCACCTTTTAGAATTTGGCACCATTGTTTTGGTTTGATTTCGTATAGGAAATCTATTATTTAAAGTTCAAAATTGCTAGTTGATGGTCTGACAGGAAATCTTGACTCAGTCTGATTAAACAGAACCCTTAAATAGCCTGGAGTGATGCATTTGTCTCTGGATACGAGCCTGGCTGTGTGTGCTCATAGGAGCCGAGGGCACAGGCCGATCAAGGCCAAGATTGTCCTGGTGGCCCAGCTGGCCCTTGGAGCAGGCCCAGGGCTTCAAGCTTTCCCGGGTTCCTGTTTCTCCTCAGGATTCCCAGCACGATTGGCACCGGTGTCTTCGTGGTTGCTGTGTGCTACCAGCCCCCACCTGCCGGTACAGCCGGGAGGGTAGTGAAGGGATTATCCTTGGAAGAGTTCAGCAAATTCCCATTTACTCACCAGTTACCCAGCCACTGCTGTACTCTGGGTGAGAAATGGGGAGAAAATATCAAATGAATTACTAGGGAAATAATGTATAAGTTAATTGAATCACCTCTGTTATGAATATTATTTTACAGCTTTGCTGTCTGTGTACCTGTGACCCTTCACAGAGGCCAGAGGAGGTAACAGGACCAGACACATACCAAGACTTGCTGCCCAAAACAGTAACATAGGTGGCTGGTTTTCTGGTTTCTGTTTGTTTTTGCAATCCTTTCTTTTTCTAAGTAAAATATGAATGAACTCAAAGACTGCCCCAGGCTCCCTCAATCTTCACTTCAGACTTTGGCCTTTGCGAGGTTTTCTAGGGCTCTGCTGCTTCATATGTATTACTGGAACAGCATAAGGACTTGAGTGCCCAATGTGGACACTCAAAAAAGTGGGCTCTTCTCCTGTCTTCTCCATTTTGACCCTTCCTCACTGAGCTGAATACTCCCTACTTTTTTAAGAAAACATATATATTATCCCAGGAGGAATATATGGTTCCAGCTGTCTGCAATAAGAGTTTAGAGCTTTTTTGAAAGTTTTCTGAAGGGAAAGTCGATGCAAAGTTATATATTTCTCCTAACATGAATGTTTGCCATCATTCATGTGTAATGGTGTGTGCAAGATACCAGTCCAAATTCCTATTCCAGATGAAATTCATGATGTGAGTGTATAGTCATCTATATTTCTGTGTCTTGACTACTTGGCAGCTGCAAATACAGTGCTCATCACCCATCTGATGTGTTTCTTCTGGCCACTGGAAGAGGCACTACATGCCTTGAGCACTCTGCCATGACTTGAAGTTTAGCAGACTTAGAGTGTGGCTATAAATTCTTGTTGCTTATGCCAAAAGTTGTTTCCAGGACATCTCCATGGATGTTCTTTATGCCAGTTGGTTCGTCAACAATTTTCTGTTGCTACCTCTCCTATTCCTCCTGTCCTGTTCTCAACATGAATCCTTGCTCTCAGTGTATTGAAGAACATACATATTATACCTCACTGGAGAATTAATAATATGGAAATAATGTGTATTATCCATCTTTAAAAACATGTTAGTCTCCAAGATGCTAAACAAAAGGTCTGACAGCACTTTGATAACACAACTTTAAATGTGGCTTTAAATCCATAGCAATGTATCTGAAAATTGGGATGAATGGAGTCTTGTGCTTAACAGTCTCTTTCTCACCCTTTCTCTCTCTCTCTCTTTTTAATATATGCATACAACAGGCATTCGCCAAAAGTGGTGAAAGCAGCATCTCAGGTCCTCAATAGTATGTGGCAGTACAGAGACCTGAGAAGTCTCTACAAGAAGGTAAGGCTTGGGTTTTTTTTCAGATTTGTCTTTTTTTCATATGGTTACTGAAATTTAGGGGCTGAGAGACTTCAGACCAAATATTTGTATGAACTGGAAATTTACCTAGTTTAAAATTTCAGATACTTTGATCTATAGGATTTTTTCTCCCATTTCTACTGGTAATATGATCCTATGAAACAACATCCTGTTGAAAAATAAACATCTGCTGACTAAATGACAACATATCAAAATAATTCTTACAGAATATTTACTAAAACAGAATCACAGAGCAATATAACCATCAGCCTGCAAATTTTGTTCTTGAAGCTCTTTTTACTACATGGAATTTTACAGCTATCAAACTGATGTTTGTATTTGTAACCTCAGCAAATAGACCTGAGACTTCATGTGGCACAAGAGTTCGTGTCCTGACTAAGGGCAGGGCATAAGGATGATGAAATGAGGAAAAGTTCACAAATGGCAGAGTCTGAGCTATACGTATTTAGCACGAGAAAATAACAAATAACTTATTTGTGGGAAATGTATGCACCAAATAAATCTCAGGCTGGCTCAGGCTGATCTTTCGTGTGAAATACTGTTCTTTTGTGTGCCTCCGCTCTTGCTTGGCAGATAAGGAAGGTTATTGCTGAGTCTCTCCCACTTCTCACACCCAGTAGCTTCAATCACCCCAACAGCCCTAGAGATATCTTGGGCACAGATGTTCCAAGTAAGGAGATGGAGTCCATGAAGAGCTGCGAGCACCCCTGAGCTGGAGTCTATTTTTTTGAGGCAGTAACTTACTTGTGTGCAAAGTCTGACCGCTGCACATGCGCAGGGCTGCCCTATAGAAGTTGCACATCATTGCACCTAAATCTTTCAGCAGTTTGTGCAATGTCTGACTCCTTTCCAGCCTTTTTGACTACCTATGCATGGAACCGAAAGGCAGTTTCTGGAGTTGCTCCATGTACCATCTAATCAATACTCTGTATGGCTTTTGGGTATATTGCTGCATAAAGAACCGTTAGCTGCCAAAGTGGGCCTGGTAATGCTCTTCCGTGTTTGGCATGCTTGGCAACTCAGTACATAGCACACTTGAAAGAATGTGTTCTGTAGCCACAGTGAATTTAAGATCCTCACGTTTGTTAAAAGACATACAATAATCTTTATGAAACCATACTATTTATTAAATTTGCAAATGGTAGGGTGATTGTTACGCTGGATGTCTATTTTTCACTAATGATGGGGAAAAGAATTGTTTTTTATATTAGCAAAAAGTGCAATTTTGCATTTTTGCCAGTAAGGCAGCTAATTATGTAATATAAATATACTTGGTCAGTGCAGTCTTTATTTTGTCCCATTAAAATACT
Source organism: Crypturellus tataupa (assembly GCA_034781795.1). Classification (NCBI taxonomy): domain Eukaryota; kingdom Metazoa; phylum Chordata; class Aves; order Tinamiformes; family Tinamidae; genus Crypturellus; species Crypturellus tataupa. Next base: position 6,449,441 of record JAWLRI010000002.1, on the reverse strand, counting down.
TAGGTCAGTAGAAATGAGTGAACATACAGCTAATCTGTTATGATCAGCATTTTTCAGTGTCCTACACTTGCATCACCATCAGCAATTTTTTCATGTATCCTGAAATACCTGTACAATTACTTTCAGAGAATTGGTGGCATTCAGAGAGGCACAATTTTCTATTGTAACACAGGCAAATGGCACTGTCACAGTAGAAGCAGTAGCACTTATTTCTACCATTTGGGGAACAGTGCCACTAAATAGTTTGAACTGTGATACATTTTAAGAGCTGCATGTTTACAGTAGAGAAGGTAAGGAAAGATGACAAGACTAGACAATTATCCTTTCTATTAATGAAATGAAATAGTATATTTTCTGCTGGTACAATAGTGATTAGTATATTTAGTCCAAATACATGGCTGTATCAGAAGAACATGACTCATGCACTCTTCTAATTTTGCTCAACTTTACAAGCATCTGCCATCCCTGGCAGAATATAAACTGCGTTACAGAAAGATCATCCAGAGCTGGGGACCAGTGTGGTAGGTCACTTGATGACTTGCCATGCCTGTGAGAGGAATAAAAACCAAGAAGTGCCTGGGGGACTAAAAGTCAAGATCAGCAAGCTGGGCCTGTCTAGCCTGGAGAAGAGAAGATTGAGAAGGGATCTGAGCAACGTGTACAAATAGTTGGGGAGAGAATGTAAAGAGAATGGGTATACATTGAAATACACGAAGATGTACGTCTTGATGTGAGGAAGAGCTTCTTTCCTGTGAGGGTGACAGAGCCCTGGCACAGGCTGCCCAGAGAGGCTGTGGAGTCTCCTGCTCCAGAGATCTTCAAGACCCGCCTGGATGCCACCCTGTGCCACGTGCTCTGGGTGTCCCTGCTGGAGCAGGGGAGTTGGACTAGATGATCTGTAGAGGCCCCTTCCAACCCAAACTGTCCTGTGATCCTGTGATCTGCTGCACCCTGGGATCCCCAAGATCCTGGAAAAAAAAGGAGGATTGAAGGTTTCTGTGTTTCTTTGGTTACTGCTTGCTGGAGCAGGAACACTGTATGACACTTCTCCTACAGCAGTGCTGGTGTCTCTTTTAAAATAGCTTTTAACTGTGTTTGCAGAGCTGTGTCACAGTTGGTACCCTCCACCAGCAGGTCTGGGACCTCCTGTCAATAGCTGGGTAGCGGCTTTAATTGGGCACTCTGCCTTGCTAGACTGAGCAGAAGTGAAAGAGGTGCAGGAGGGCAATTCAAGTTGACATTCAGCTCTGTGAGTGAGGTGGTGGTGTTCGCCATGCACTGTAGGCTTGTGCTTGTAATTAAAATTAATTAAAAGCATAAATGTTTCCTGTTGCTAAAATCAAAGAAAAAATCTTGTCGGAACAATGTAAAATGAATGCAGTCTTGAGGTGAAGGAGTTTTCAGCCATCCATCACTGTTCCCTCAAATGTCAGGGGTCTCCTCTTCTGCTCTACAGCAAAGTTTCTACTCTGATGTTTTGGCTGATTCTCAATTTTATCTTAAGCAATACTATTTCAGGAAACCAAGGAGTGATAAGAAGCCATGAATTGCCAGTGCAGTAGAACTGAAAGGGAGAAATTCAAAAAAGTGAACATTTCACTGTGCTTCTTAAAGCACTTGAACTAGAGTCTCTAAACAAAAGATTCATACTCCTGCCCTCTAAAGAGGAAAACATGGTTCGGTCTCGTATAAACGGTGTTTAAATGGATTAGTGTGATTAGTTTATAAATACTGCTAGAGCTTTGCAAGGGAAAAAGAAATGATCATCGTAATTTTTCATCAGTAGGTGAAATATTGTTTCCCCCAAAAGTGACTTAAAGGTCATGTCATTTTCCTACTTCTTTCTGCAAATAAGCTTTACATCTTCATAGGCAGATAAAACAAATGATCATTTATGCTCCAAGTGAGTAACACTGGCTCCCACTCCAAACTCTGGTGTCCTAGCTGGTTGAAAATATGGGGACACCTTGGAAGATGTGGCCATGACCGTAAGAGAGCAGGTTTCCATTAGCCACAGATGGTAGATGCTGTCTCTCTTGGTGCTCATGAAGGCAACCAAGTGCTCTTAAACACAAACAGCTTGTTTTACACATGCAAATATTATCAAACCCCAGAGCAAAAGAGATGGGCAAAAAGGAGGCCGAAAAAAGCTAACCAGAAAGAAAATTTATTAGCTAAAAACAAGCTTCAATTAGCAGTAAGTACATGTAGTACTAAAGGGTAAGAGAAACTGTCACTAAGAATATGTTACCTATCAATTAGTCTACCTTGCCTAACTGCTTAGGCTACAACAAAATATCTGTTTATTGTCTGACATTATGTCTGCCTTTATTCTGCCAGCCACGATGTAAGCAGAAATCACAGTGAATTTGTGGAAATCTGTTTTATCTGTTTACTCACATAGGTTTGTGTTCTGCATGGAGTAATAGACATGTTTGTCCTTTTCGCCTACTATATGAATAAAACCACAAGCAATTCTTTGCAACGAGGGCGGCTATTAAAGGCAGTTGTCTTTCACCGAGTGCGGTGCCGTTTGCAATAGGGAGAGGATCGTGACAAGCGTTTAATGGAGTGGAAGCGGAGACTCCAGGGATGGCCTCGTCTGTCATTGACAGAAAGAAATATTTAGAATTGCCGGAGGCCTTAAAAACTCTTAAGCCAGGCAGGATCTAGAGGAGGACTCTCTTCTCTTGTGCCTTCCAGAATAATAAACTGATGACTCGGTGGGAAGTCCCTTATTGCTAAATGTTCCATGAAAATTACCAGCAGTAAACTTGAAAATTCCAGTTACGTGGTTCTAAAATCTCAAGTCCATTCTCAAGTAAAATCTACCTTTTCACCCTTTTGAAATATTAATTATATCATGCTATCCTGAAGACTTGGAACACAAAACTTGGATTGCTTCTGTTAAGGCTATACCTTATTTAGTCAGACAACCTTTAAAACGAATACTGCCTTTAGGTCAAATCTATCCAGTGCAAATGTCTGTGCCTAACTTAAGCCCTACATTAAGGATTTAAATTCCAAACGCAGAACATAAAAGTTCCTCAAAAAAAGAAAAAAAAAAGGTGATTTGACTTTGATGGAACTATTCATATGCTCAAATTATTCATGAACATGTGTATTTTACTGTACTTATCTTTCAGTGGGACTTAATGTGCTTCTGTAAGTTGGGGAGGCCTTTTTTCAGATGAGAGTGTCACCCTTTTAGAACAAGGATGGATTAATTCAAGGTAGTTTCACCACTGTAATTTAAATCTGGAATGACTTTATAGAAAAGGCATTGTCTAGAGCCCATTTCTATATAATTATATGAAAATACAAGTACCTGATTAATGATTGACTGATTGGTTGATTCATGGCAGTGGGCGGCCCCAAGCTTCAGTGTGGAGGACAGAGGATTTTCACCTACCCATGAGTCTGGGTCATGGCACCCTCAACACACTCCCTCCCAGAGCCAAGAAAACAGAATCTATTCCCAAACTCAGGTATTCTGGCTGCCAGCTGATCAGTTTTGAAATGTTATGTTTAATGCATCCTTAGATTTGTACCCAGGAGACTTCGGCAGAGGACAGTAACAAATAGTAAGAATTAGCACAACTGAGCATCTTGCAAGAGGCCTATTGAGTTTTAGGTATCAAAATTCTATTTTGTTAAGCAAGTTTAGTCTTTTATTTTTTCCCCCAAATAAAATGTGACTGTGTGGCCTTGTGGTATAAACCTTTACACATATGTATTTTATTTCTGATAAAAGCCATAGAGAGAATGTGTGTTTCTACTGATTACATAGGACATAGTTGTTATAATTGTTCTTCCAGTTTAATTTGTTTTTCTGATAAATTTGCTTAGAAGAAAGAAAATATCAGAGAGGGTCTCTTTTAAATAACTCAGACATAAATATCGTTGAAGGTTAAGGCAAATCCTTTTAAGCTTTATCTAACAAAAATAAGATTTTTTAAAACCACAACATTTTAGCATCTCATGTGTGACACTACTTTTTGTTAATGAAGAAAATTCCTAAAATCATTGGAAATAAAGGAAATGAGAAAATTATTTGAGTAATTCCAGCTTTTTTAAAATGTCATCTAGGTAATTCTGGAAGAGATGGATTGTATAAACAATATAGAAGTTATATAAACAATACAGAAACAATGTAAACAATATAAATAATGTTGTATAAGCAATATAGAAGAAATTGAAGAAATGCTATTTTTCTCTCTCTTTTTTCTCATTTCAGTCTCTTTTTTTTGCCTAAAACCATGTTACTTTAAATGAGTTTTAACTGTGACACTTTATCTCATGGCAGTGCAGTTAAATGCCTCCTCATGAAATGGTCATTGGTTTCAGTACCAGAAAAGGAGAAGGTATCATCAGGATTTTTTTATTGTGATTATCAATTATACATTATATGCTGTATACTAATTTCCAGTGTTCAGAATAAAATGTAGATATAATTTTATCATTAAAGGTATATTTTCTTCAGGAAATAGTAGCTGCAGACCAACAAATAATTTATCTTTACACATTCTTTCTTAGAGACACAAAGCCTCTTAAGCAAGGAATGATATGCGTTAGTCTGCAATATCCCTTGTTCTTTTTCAACCTGATATAACTTTTTTCAGCACTATTAGCAGAAGGCCGCATCACTGCAGTGCAGCATAAACTTACCTAACTTACTTGGTCTTTTGATTGCATCTGCTGTCCCAGAGATGGGTTTTCTTTAATCATGGAGAACCCTTTGAAATACCTTTTAAAATGTACTTGTGTTTCATTTCTGGTTTCCTGTTTAAATAGTAATTGGTCTGTCATGTTCAGTGCGTAACAGACTTCACCTATTTTTGTCACTATGTACTTGATAATAGCTAAGATTTTGTGAAATTCTCCTCAGAGGCTTGTTTAATGTGCAGCCTTCCTTTAGTCATGTTTTGGGTTTGTTTGGGGTTTTATTATACCTTTCACTGTAAAACAGTTTCCATGTTTCCTGTTGAATTTTAATTAATTAGCAGAAATCTTAAAATTTAGTCTACGCTGAATTAAACATTCAGAACTGATTATGGTTTTTCCGCCTATTTCAGGCCTGTGTAGCTGAAGCCAGCCTTTGCCTGCCCTTCTGTTTTGGTGGGAACTTTTATACTTAAAGGCATCCAAAAAAATCAGTTGTGATGACTTAGCCAAATTAAAGCCTGACTAATTCCCACCCTTTGAAAATATCTGTATATCTGCATGACTATATGCCTATATCTTTGCAGGTATATATATATATGTGTGTGTGTGTGTGTGTGTAGATATGGATGTATCAGTGTATGTTGTTTGTATGTGAAATTTATTCCTGACACCAAACAGGGCTGGAAACTTGAGGACTTCTATGGCTGATGGCACTGTCTTTAAGCACAATGTCTGAACAAAGTCACTTTGGGAATTCCTATAGGAATAAACCTGAATGAATGGTTTGAGGTATCGTCTTTGGACGTGTCTGCAGCTCTACTTGTGAGCATTGCTGCACCCGTTGGTGTCCGAAGGCAGGCTGGTGCTCCTGGTTAACATGCAATATTGTAGCAAGCCCTGTGGCTTGGCAGGGGTTCCTCTAAATTGTCGATAAGAGGTGTGAGGAAGGTGATACCGGAGCGTTGCCAGCAGGTCGAGGGAGGGGATCCTGCCCCTCTGCTCAGCTCTGGTGAGGCCGCACCTGGAGTATTGG
>JAWLRI010000002.1:6402762-6443331 GCA_034781795.1 Crypturellus tataupa | reverse complement strand
TGGATGCCACCCTGTGCCACGTGCTCTGGGTGTCCCTGCTGGAGCAGGGGGGTTGGACTAGGTGATCTCTAGAGGCCCCTTCCAACCTCAACCATTCTGTGATCCTGTGATACCATTTGCATCCCAAAAATACTAGTTTCAACAAGTGGTAAAGGAATTATTGATAAATAATAGATAAGATGAATCATACATATGTGTGATACTAAAAGATTCTTAGAATTAATAGTGATTCTCATAGTGAGCTCCAGTAGACTTATGTGGAAACCACTGGGGTTTTTCACTTGAAAACTCAAGTCCATTTTTAGGTGTCTAAGTAGAGATTTAGAAGGCAGCAATTTAATCTTTCAGTTCTCTAAAGTCTGTCTCCAAAGTCCTCCTTCTTTTGAACTTCTCTGAAGAAAAGAAATTTCAAAACACAGCACAGCAGTCAGTATCTTTGACTTGGAGCCTTCTCTCTGAAGGGAATTGTATAACTGAAGTTTCTGAAATATCCTTAGGCCTAGAGATACAAAGAGTCATCCAGAATCTGAAGGGGTATGCATATGTGGAAGGTCACATCTACAGACTCTTTTTTTCTTCTCCAAACTACAGTATCTCAGAATAAGATGAGGTTTTAATAGTTCGGTAAAAAGTGGATACCTGAGAAAATTATGTCCTTTTGGACTAGGACCTTTCAACTCTAGTTAAAATACATTAATACATTAATATTTTAGAAACAAATATAAGCATTACTCAATAGCAAACAAAGTTAAACTAGATTCAAACGGTCAATACAGAAAATAATCCGGAAGTCTGGGTCATTGTGCATATGTAGAGATAAAAACATTGCCTTTTATTGATATACACTGAGTTGAACCATTTTTATTCATGTCAGTCTTCTTCTACAGAAATCATCCAAGAAACATGATTTCTAGCATTTAGAGCTAAATGTCATTCTTAATTAACTTGTATTCTTCATGTCTGCATACCTAGGTTTAGACAGGCTGAAAGCACATTTGCAATAAAGAGAATGGCCAATCCAAATGAGACACTGAAAAATTAGGGTGCATTTGGGAAACTCAGCGGTTTTCACAGCAAACTTGAACTGACATGTTTGATGACTACTTAGCAGTTTTGCAAATGAATCAGGTCAATCCAACTTTCACTAATCCAGGAACATGCAAGCAGCACAGAGAGGGTGCAAGTGTCAGGTTAAATTTAGGATTCTGGTATTCAAGGCACAGATTCATTTTCAGAGGAAAATGGTCTAGCTGTGATCCATAGCATTGATCATCTTTTGCTGATGCTTCCTGTATGTTGCTGTGCTCAACCATAATTCTAGTTCTGCTGGCTCCCATGCAGAGACTGAAAATGTTTTTTCACTTGACCAATACATGTCAATTAAGTCATAGTTTCATTGATTAAATACTAAACTGGTATGTTGATACCCTACTTTCAATTCTTAGTTTTCTACATGAACTAATAAAGGGTGCTGCTGGGAAGTACTCCATTCTTCTTCCCTCTTCTTAAGGCTCTTAATGGAATACAGATATGGCCTAAATATGTCCAGCGTTTCAGACTCTGAAAAGGAAACCTGGTATTTTGAAAGGAATCTCTCTAATAATACTTCAGCTTTTTCTGAGTTTTTTTTATTTCCCTTAATCACTGAGATAGCTTAACCTGGTAAAAGAGCTACAGCTTCTTCTTCCTGGAAAAAGTAGAAATGCAAAGTTTCATTGAAAGTCTCTGAATTACTTTTTAGTGCTTTTAGCTGTGCAAAGTGCTTTTAGAGAAAATTGTGGTTCTTCTGAAACTACACTTGTAAACTTCTGTGCAATAGTGTATTCTGTTTAGAATTAACAGTACTATATCTGTCATTTACTAAATTGAAAACTCCTAAAACTATTCTGGTAAAAATGGTTGTGCATTTCTCTTCCTTATTGTCTGAATTGCTAAATAATCTATGTTTAAGGATACAGAAATCATACAAAGGCTAGAAATCGTATGGCTTAATAACAGCCATTCATCTCTCTAATTCTCTAATTTAAGTGTATTTGTGCAAGAACTTTGGAACTGAAACCAGGGATAGGATGAGAATATGCACTGATTCTTTAAAAGCGGCACTAATTCCTTGATTGCCAGAGAGGCTCGCATTCAGATAAAGTGATCCCCAGTTTTTCAGCTACAGCCTCACTCTTCAGGAAACACAAAATCGGAATGGGTCTAGATCACAGCCAGATTCATTAGTCCTGCTATGTTATTCACCATGACAAATAACAACTATGTAGATATTATTATTCTAAAAATGATTTCATTGGGTTTTATGTTTACAGATAGAGTGGATAAGTTATGGGTTTTTTATTTATCTTTTGTTTTGATACATACAATGGAAGAGATGTTGATTTGTTGCTTTGTTTCTGACCTTTGTAAGGGCTTAAGGTCTGATCCCAGACATAAAAGAGTATTTGTCCAACTTTGTAGGATTTTGTAGGCAAGAGTTGGAGTTTGCATTTCTAAGGCATAAATGTCATAAAACAGATTAAGACAGGTTAATGTCTTAAGATGCAGGCAAAATTTTTTGTATGATTCTTAACGATTTAAGCTGGAGTTCATACACTTTATACAGTGAAAAATAAGGAGAAAAGTTCTAAGAGCCAAATACTGTGATCATTTTTCACAAAAGAGATTAAAACAATTACATTTCTGTATGAGAGGAAAGTGATACTCAGAAAAATGCATTTCTTCTTATCGCAGTATTTGAGAGGTTTATTATTTAGGTGCATATAACATCAGCAAAATTAATAATGAATTCTGTGTCTGTAACCCTGTCCTTCATGCTTTGCCTCACATGCAGTTCCCTTTTCTTGCAGCTGTTTTATTCATCAGATTAGGTCTTGTCATCTTCACACTCACACAACAGGAAATCGATAAATAATTATGGATAGGTAAAGCAACGCTTGGGTGATTTCCTGAAACCTCCCTGAGCTGCACTATACACCAGGAATATCTAGCTGTTTTTCCCTTGGATAGATTTGGCAAGTAACTTATATGTCTCTCCCTGATTGTGTATCTTTTGCTAAAATCAGGCAATGAGAGCTAAAGTTGTGGTAGAAGATAAGAGACAAAAAAGTGATAACCAAATAAAATAAAATAGTGTTTGAAAGAGGGAGAACTGGCCAAGGCCATCCTGAGGTATTTTTAAGAAAGAAATTGCGTGATGCTCTCCGAAGAATGTTGTACCTTAGGCTTTGCAGTGACAACTGAAAACAAGGGGGAGAAAATATTTTAAATGAATTCGGTGGAGTGCTGACAGTGTGTGAATCACGGGCTTTGCTTTCCGTGGTGGAGGCTGGGGGCTCTAAGCCCTGTCTATGAAAGAATGAGTTTAACCGCTGATTCCAAAAATGTCACATCATTGAAGAGACTACGGAAATCCGAATAATCCTCATTTATTCCCAGACAGTTTTGTCGTCGTGAGTGCCCGTCTGACTAGGAGCTCTTTTTTTCCTCACCCTGCCCTAAATAAAAATTCCTTGCCCTTAATGAGTGGGATTTGTCGCTGTGGCTGGGGGTCCTCAAGAGAAGCAGGCTGGGGCGATGGGTCTGCCCAAGGTGGACTGCTCCGGGTATTCCTAATATTGCTAAATGCTTCAAATTGGAGTAATTTCCATGCTTTAAGTAATTTTATGGCTTTTATAAACTATGGGAACACCCCTATAAACAGAAATACTAAAATCCCAGAACTCAGATGAGCCCTAATGATTCATGTCTTTGTTTTATATTTGTTGGTTCTGTGGGTCTGACAGACAGCTTGGGAGAGCAGGAGAATTCAAGTCGGAGAGCCTTTGCCTCTTGAAGTTAATCAAATTACTCCAGGTTTGCACTTGTGGACTTGGTGCAGAATCTCTCCACAGGGCCTAACCCAAACAGCAAACTGCTGGTGTCCGAGTTGCGAGAATGCCAAATTCCTCCATTAAACCCACTCCTCCTTTCGACAGCGTGGCTTGGGCTTGGGCTCCCATTATAGCCAGCAAAAGACAAAATCCTGTCCATCTCCTGTTTTAAGTGTTTGCAACTCAGCTGCTACCATAAAAAAATAAAATAAGAATAAAGCAGATTTCTTCAGAATAAGTCATAAAGCAGATTAATTTAAATAGCTCAGGAATTCTTTGCTATTTTTGAGTTCTCCTGGAAGCAAAACAGCAAAATCTAGAAAGGACAAAGCTTTTCAGTTGTCATTTACTGATATTAGGGCTTGCCCTCATAAAGGCAAAAAAGTTAAACACCTGAATTTTTAATACAGGTGGCTTATCTAAAACTAAGGGTTTTATTTGTTTTTCATGAGTGTTTCTGGAGTTATTAACATATTTCAAATTTAGTTTAACTCTTCTAGTATAAATAAAGCACTAGATTTCAAATGCAAAGGCAGGGACGATTTTCGAGAACAACCATGTCCGCTGTCCGGCAGCAGCTGCCGTTCCGCTGTCAGCCACTTCCCTGGCACACGGGAAGCAACTTCCTAGGGAACTGCATATTCATGACTGTTCCTGGAGGGCATTTTAGCCTCCACTGTGATGCAGTGGGCAGAAGGAAAGAAGCCGCCCTCAGTATCTGATAAACCATAAGCTCTGTGGAATTCCACTCCTGGGAATCTCTGGGGAATATATTTATTCTTCTTTCTTTCGCTTGTGTTAAAACAAAATAGTGTAATCCCAAATTGTAAAACCTGGTGATATATGTGATGGTTGTTAAGCATTTAAACTACATGATTTGAAAAATCAATGAAAGGTTAGTTAAATACATATATGGGTCACCTCAACCCATTTTAGGTTGCTCACTGCCATCAAGTCACACACGGAGCTTTCATATGTCAATGTATGGAGATAATTTGATCCAATTCTAATTTCTGTTATGTCTTATTAGTGTTGTGACAACAAATTCCCAGTGAAGAATTGCCCAGACCTGTGTAAGTCTGATGAGCCTTGACTTAATTCACATCCGATTTGTCTTTTACTGCAGACAGTGTCACGCTGCTGCGCACCAGTTAGAAATGTTTCATTTAATCTGACAGCAGTGCTCGAGCTTGTGAAAGATGCAACACCAACAACTCAAAGCAATTTCTGTCTGAGTTTGAAAGCAAGGAGATCCTGCATTATGTACTTACAGGCACTTGCCTTTTCTGCTGTATCATCTACTTCTTATATCATGGAGTGTCCGATCACTGATTCCTGCAAGTGGTTGCCTATTAAAACTCCAAATTTATCCAGCTTAGCATCATTACAGCAGCAGTTATTATTACAGTTAAGATACTGGCACCAGTAAAATGCTGACTTACAGATAAGGAAGTAGGATGACAAAACAAGTCTGGTCCTGTATGCTTTAAGTGAGTGACCAAATGTCTATTAATTTAAGTCACAAGCAGGATCAGACCTGAAGCAAGAAACAGCATGCTAGACAGTTTGCAGATTTGGGCAAAATAGTGTATACAATTATATTCCTTATAGTTTATTATTTTGACTTATTATCTTTAACTTTTAACTTTAAGTGGCCAGAAGTCAGTCTGGGCTCTTAAGCATTGAAAGAAATACATGTGCATGCTGGCATGACCCAGTTTTTCTAAACCACCCCATGATTTTAAAACCCCGGCATCTTTATTGCCTAATCAGCATGAACAGTCAAAGAGCAGCGATTGCTTTTGTCTTTGCTCCATGGCGTTACACGTAACACCTATTACACATAACACAGAAGCTGATGGATTCTTTCCTACCTAATAGAAAACCGCTCTCACTTTTCCCCTGAGTTTTATTGCAGAAAGGATAATGTAGAAGTCACAAATTATGTTTTCACAGATAGGTTGCAATAGGTGTTTGGCACAGTATGTTTAGTTACCATGACAAAATGATTATATCTCTGATTTTCAAAATGCCTCAGAGTTGAGCAGGGGCACGACGGACCACTTCACTCCTCGAGCAAAAGGTGCTCAGGGAAGCTGCGTTCTTGCTTCTGTTTTCCATAGTGATTATCCAACCCTCTGCCCCAAGTCTAAACTCTGCTCCTTTCCTAAGCACCTGAGTTCAGAAACATGCCACTGCTGATCAAGTTTTAAAACGTGCCCTTTAATTTCTGCCTTTATGTAATATAACTGAGAAAAAACACAGGAATTAATTCTCGACAGATTATAGTGCAGTCCCCAGGATAAAGATATGCTGGAGGAGATGATGAGGACATGAAATGATATTTCTGTACTCTGGCTGTTTTGTGCCTTGCTGAAGTGTGTAGTTGATACCTATTAATTAACTGCTATCAGTTAACAAATGCATCCCATTTCCTGACAGAATTGCATTGGACTTCTTTCCAATGTGTCAGGTCTTTTTGTCTTACTCTTCCTCTCCTAGATCACATTTGTGTCTGCTAAATTGGTTTCTGGAACGCAGTCTCACACACTTGGCTTTTGAGATAGCTTTCTTCTCTACAGGACACTCTTATATACTGTACCTTTAAGTTCCCAAATCAATTTAATTAAATTTCATTACAGGCACTAGAGCTGAAACAAACTAATGAAAGCAGCCATCACATCAGGTGGTATTTATCTCGGCATTAAATTGAAAATGCTCCCTTTAGGCTCTTAAAAATTAGTTTAAATATTTAACACTAATAGCTTTTGAAATTGTTGATGGGGATAGTTTTAATGAATTTGTTACAAACTGTTTACCTTTGCAAGGCAAGCGGCTTGTTTCTTGAGCAAAGGAGAGCTACAGAGACTTAAGAGATTTGACTGCAAAATATTGCTTTTGGAGTACCATCAAGTCTGGGAGCCACCCACAAGTGATGCTGAAAAGCACTCTGAAATTTCTCACACAGTGGCAGCAATACACCTTGACTAGTCATTACTTCAGCATGAACTTAATATGTGAATAGCTTTACTACTTTTTTTATTAGGAACGAAAAAGAGAGAGACTGTTTAAAAGGAAATAGATTATCAAAAAACTGTAACACAGAATTAAGCAGTGATGGTTCTCATAAGAACAGACCTGAGAGATGGTGGAAGAAGGGAACCACGCTTGCAAAACAGGATGTCTTCTCACATGTTTTTGGGGTCATTTTTACTATGCAAGTTAAGGTTAATGGAAAATGTAAAAATAAAACTTTTATATTGCTTACAGTCTTGAGCCACAGATAAAATTATTGGACTTAAGCTGTTCATGATGGTAGTTTAAAGAATTTGAATTGTGCTCTTTTAAAATATATACTTCTCAAGATATTTCTAATAATTTCCAATTTAATACAACATTAAGACCTTAAGGCATCATGTACCTTTTATTTATTTTTTTGTTAACATCCTCATTGCTTCTCCAGGATGGAACACTCAGCTTGTGTAGAAACTGTTTGTCAGAAATGAAAGATTAGATTTAGCAAATTCTGTTTTTGATAAGTGGTATTAAAGACTATTTCTTTCTAAAGTTATTCTGACTACTTTTTATTACGTATTTTTCTTCCTTACTGTCTTTTTTATGGGACCACCATGGAACACATAGATGCAGTAAGTGACCTCTGTGGGCAAATACTCACTGTCCACGCGAAAGACAATAGTGACTCTAGTACAAAAGCCATGGCCCAAATTTCATACTTCTTTCCTTTTAAACTTATAGCTGAGACGCAAGCGTGGTTATACAGATGCAGTAGGTAAGAAGCACAGACTTTGCAGTTATGTGACAAGTTTATCTACCCTAATTTACTTCCAACATTGCTCTCTGTATTAAATACAAATACCATCTTTCCTCCTGCTATTTTTAAAACAGAGAAATTTCAGGCTCTGACTGAGTTTCTGTTTCTTTAAAAGCTTCGCAGAAAAAGGGGTTTCTGCCGCAGTTCAGAGAGCCTGTGGTTTTTACGAGGGCACAAAGACAGTCCTAGGTGAAGGCAGTGGGTAAGAGGAAGATCAAATTAGAGCACTGGAGTCAGAAGGGTGATGCAGCCTGGGTTTGGGATAGGAGTAGTCTTTACTACCCCAAGGGAAAATATTTTTTCCATAAGGAAGAGGAAAATCCTGGCTGTTCTTTTGACAGTATTTTTTGTGCTTATTTTCACTCATGATGTCATTGCAAAATTTTGTTTACCATCACACTAGGTGCTGGACATATCCAAATATGATCAACGCAATTTACTAATTTTTAAAGGCTTTTAACCTTCAATGCAAGACTGGGAAAGCTCAATTTATGCTACAGATCTGGATATAACATTAAACAGTTAAAATCTGAAAATACTAGAAGACATCTGAAATACTGTAGTCTGGCAACAGGGCTGGCAAAAGCCAATTTATTCCTTCAGCACATTTTTCAAACTATTTTTAATGTCTGTTTAAAAATGTACAGTTCATTATTTCTTATCTTACCTAGGGTTATTACATTATATTGTATATATTATTTTACTACAGGAACAAAACATGAATGATTTAAAGCCTTTTTTGTTTATTTGTTTATTTCTGAACTAGCTGGTTCTAGAGTTTGTAAAACTTTGTGTCTTTCAAGAAAACACCAGTATCACAGTTTTAAAAGCAAGGAATGGGGTTTCTTTTTGCACATTTTGGAAAAGAAAAAATGCAATTGGGAAAAAATCATTGATTCTTCTTCCCTGACACATGAACTAATAGGCAGTTAGTAAATTAACGAGACTGTAGATACTGATGTATTTATGACAGGTTTGAAAATCACGGAGTTTCACTATTTACATACTCCAAGATTTCCTATTAAGATAGAAATGATTTAAACAAAACCTATTTTCACTATAAAAAGAAGCTTAGCCCCATGATTTGCAATATCTTCATCAACAGAATGCCATTTAAAATATGAATTTAGAGGCAGGGAAAAAACAGAACTATTAACAACAACAACAAAACTGAAATATTGCTCAGTGTTTTCAGGATTTGAATCATTCTGAAAGATGGTATCTATCATCACTATTCTGCAGAGCTTTCTGCATTTTAACTATTCTCCCGGTTTGTCACAGTATGTCGTAACCCTGTGCTGCTAAGAATTTGCCCGGTGGCAGGAAAACAGCAGGAAAGTGCTGCTGAGCAATGCAGAATCAAAATCTCATGGGATATTGTAATCACTTTCTTTTGGGTATAAGTGAAAACCTCAGAGAAATGTATTTTCTGTGTCAGATGCGGAGGCGTTTGGTGTTCTCGCTGACCGCTCTCCTGGTGTTTGTGTTGCCCTCCTGCAGGATGGATGGTCGCAGTATCACTTCGTAGCCTCATCGTCCACGATAGAAAGGGATCGGCAAAGGCCGTACTCCTCGTCCCGCACACCCTCCATCTCTCCGGTGCGCATGTCTCCCAACAACCGCTCAGGTAAGACAGGAGCGACGCGCCGGCACCACGACTGCCGCGCCGCAGATCCGTCATGCTCCATCATTGTGCAGCGCCACTAGTATGCACGTCCACTATTCACCGTGGGGGAAGACCACAAAAGCTTTTATTTTACCTTGTTGTTCTTACCTGCGCTGTCTATTTAAACCAGGATTGATTTTTTCTATTAAGTTAAATGATCCACGTTATTTTTCATCAGTTTTTCTTCTGCTTACATATGTATGTGTGTGGGTGTAAGTGTCCATACACACAGACATAAAGAAAGATTGACTCAAGGTCCTCTATTGATCCCAAAGTAACTCATTAACTGTTTATGATCCATGCAATGACTTTTTATGCAATTATCTCAGTTTACACCATGGTATTAATTACATTCTTCTATTCAAAAATTTGGGCCTTTTGCCTTGTCTTTATTTCAAGGTAAAGTATACCTTGGATACAGCTGTTCTCTGGGAAAGTCAAGTTTTTTTACATTAAACACCGTAAAATAGTCAGCATCTAAATGTGCTTTTTATTACTTTCTCTATCAAGTGCTGTCAGTGCATAGATGTGTCAGAAGTTTAGGGTTGAGGTAGACCAAACTGAGGACACCCAGCAGCATCCCACAATCATGGCATTTATAAGAAAATAGCTTGGGTCATTATCTGGAGCTGCATCTTACTCTTGTGGAGCCACTACTGAGGATTTTTGAAAATGTGGCCATAAGTTTAGCCCAGTGAGAGCTGCTGCAGCACACGCTGTTTATTTTTCAAAATCTGTTGGTTAAACAAGTCCTTGGGTTTTTTTGTTTTTTTAATGTCAACCTAACTGTTTGTGCAAGGCACTTGAAATGGCTGGATGTGAGGCCTTTGTTCTAAATTTGCTCTGTTGCTTCAAGAGCCCACTTAAAGAGATGGCTAATGAAATCTTACTGCAGTTATCAGTTATCAGAAGATTGGAAAAGGACAAACACAGGGACTTTCTGTGAAAGCGGAGGAGCCCATATAATGACAGCCTGGTCAGCTTAACTTTAGTTTCTAAAAGTTAACTGGAACAAATACAATCACCTCAAAGGTAATAGGGGGACAAGACACCACTTGTCTTGCTGGAATACCCACTTCTACATAGTACTGTAAACTACAGTCATTCTGGTACCAAATTCAAATAGTGGTTCGACAAAATACATTCGTGCTACAACATAGGTATAGGACTCTGTTGACATGAACAGTCAATGAATTAAATCTACTCCAATGAGCAACACTTGACACTATTATTTGATGTAACATTTTTATAGGCAAGCTTGAGAAACACAATCCACAAAAAGATATGTAGGGTGAATCTGTCTGGAAAATCATTGTCAAAGAATAGGTGTGTTCAGTGCCGAAACGAAAGGATGTTTTGCCTAGGAGTTTGCAATGTGTCCTGCACTCTTCAGTGTTTTCATCAGTGACCCATATAATGAAGAAAGAACGACATTATCAGAATTCAGAATAATCCTGAGAAATTAGAGATTTCTATCCAAACTGGGGGAGGGGAGGGGAAATCCTATTTTTTATTATAAAGTATACAGACAACAATTGACTAGATAAAAGTTGTGCAGAAAAGTTCTAGGGATTTTTGTTAACTGCAAACATGAATCAAGAGATGGAGAAATCAGTATATGAGGTTGAGTGAACGGACTGTGATTGTTTAAGTTGAAGAAGAGAGACCCAAGATGAGGGCTGTGAGAAGAGGCACACATTAAGTATTCAAGCATGTATCTGCCAATTGCAAAGAGGAGTGGTATAATCTCTCTCTATTTTCATAGCAAATAAATGGAAATAATGAGCAGTAAGAAATTAGGTGAGACATTGGGAACATTTCCTAATCATAGGGATGCAAAGCAATAAAGTCCTTGGAGCAGTAGCATGGTCTCTCTCATTAGAGATCTTTAGACTTGGATGAAAACCTATCATGAATTATCTTGGTAAACTGGATCCTATCTTGTAGTAAAACATTGAAGAAGGTGAACACAGGATGTCCCATCCACCCCTATGATTTGGTGTTATGATGCTTTTACTAACATAGAGAGAGATCTCTTCTTATGGGTGTCCTTTTAGGATAATAAGCAGAAAGCTTTAGAAGCCTTTCAGTCTAATGACAACTAATGACTTTATGTCTGCTTGCAATAAAAACCCTGCAAGAGACCACATCTGGCTTTTAACACTTGCCAGAAAGCAATTGTTTTGTGGGACAAGAGGAATAATTCCCATGGTGAAGAGAAGGAGATGTTTTCTCTTTATCAGGCAGTGTGTACAAAACACCAGAGTGTTTGGCATCGCTAGAGCGTGTGAAATGAAGTGTATCCATGTGTCAGCAACCTTCTCAAGGTTTGCATTTTGTTTTGTCTCCTCTTGGAGTCATGTACCCATTAACTGATTTGGTAACGTCATGTTTCTTTACATCTGCTGGCTTAGTAGCTTCAGAATTATGCCATTATTGATGAGAAAATTCAAAGCAATCCCCAATTTTCACAGCTTCATAAGAGAAGACATCTGTGCCACATTTGCTTTGTAAATTCAGAAGCCAGAGCCAACAGAACCTGTCTGAGCAGAATGCATCTTTACTGCACAAGTGCTTCCTGCGCCTTATATAAAAATTCTACCATGGTTTAGAGGCACTGAGAAACATAAATGCTTATTAATCTTAAGAAAACTTATCTTTTTTTTTTCCTTTTGTTTTTTTGAAGCAAGGGCACAAAATGGATCATTTACAAATGCTAGTGTTCTTACTACCACTGATTCTGGGAACACTTGGAAATGATACTGGGGAACAAAGTCCTGTTCTTAAAACTTCAGTTGCAACATAAAGCAGTATAAAAATAGAAAGGCAACTCGTGTTTGGAGAGATGTGAAAGTGCTGTTGTTCATAGATAGAGTAGTGCTAAAATGGCAGCACATCAGCTAACCTTGGGGAAAGGAAATGTTGATGCATTGAGCAATTACCAAACCCTATGATGGAAAGAGAGCTCAATGTTACAGTGTTACAAATGCAAAGGTGATAATTAGATATTTCCCCAAACCTTTACTGAAATGCATTTTCAGCATTAATTCTTACCTTAGAGAGTCCTCATAACATATGAAATACCTGAGTGGAGGCATGGGAGAGTATGGACATAAGCATGAGTGCTTTAGTTTGCTATTTTTATACTTCTCTACATTCACGAGGAACTGTGGCTGTCTGCCCTCACCTTGTACTCTGTCCTCTGGCCCAGCTTTTGCTCAGTTTACCAATCTAGATTAGCTAGATTACTAAAACTGTTACGTCATCATATGGAAAAAAAGAGTTGGATGTGTATATGCTTGTTTCAGAGGTAGTTGAAATGTGGGGGCAAAATTGCCCAGATATTCAGTAAAATTTCTGGAATTTCTGCCAATTTTCTGGAATTTCAAAATCAGCAAAAACTAACAGGTCTGAAATTGCTAGCAAGATCCTTAAGTAGGAGAATGGATTTCATCAAGCTTGGCCAAGTTAACTTGCCCACAAATACTCTCTTCTTGCCTGAGAGAATTACCATTGCTGTTAATTATTTTATCCATCTGATAACTTCTGTAATTTTAATGAAGAATGAAACAAAACAGGTATTAAGCATTCACAGACATTTTATTATTTATTTTTCAAGTACATGATGTAGTGGACCAGCTGTATCTTTATTCTTATTTTTATTATTGTATTTATAGAGTTTTTAATCCTTTGAATGAAATTTATCTAACTTTAACTCTCCAAGTCTGAGTTGGGTAACTCTACAGTTCCTCTATAGGCAATAGAGGAAGAAAAGTCTAGAGGGCAATTAAAGTTATTTAATGTAGACACTTAACTTGTGAGAAAAATCATTGGAAGTACTCTCTCTTTCCACTGTATATAAAGGGAGCCTAGGTGAGTAGCCCCAATTACCAGATTTAATTTATATGCTGAAGTGAGGACAGATGGACTGATATGCCTCTTACTAGTGTCCTTGACCTTTATGTCCTTGATTTTGTCACTAAGTACACATGATATTCTTGTATATACAGTCTAGGTATTCCCTAATCTGGTTTTTTGCATTTTGGCCTGTTGCCTCGAGTTTGCAGTAATGCAGTTGCCGTGATTGAACCAAGTTGGTCTCTACGCTTCTTGTCTACTGCCCCTATGCTTGTGTCCTTAGTTACCTAAAAATATTGAAACTTAGGCCTTAAAAACTCTCATGAACTCAATTTTTAATAAAATTTGTTATCCCAGCAGGGAAAATGTATCTTCCAGCACCTAAGTCTTCTGAAGTCGGTTTACTTGAAACCCATTTTTCCTCTGCTTGTCTGTCCCCTTTCTGTCTAAGAATCATGACTGCTACGTCTTCATGGGCAGTGCCAGTGCTCAGACACCTTTTTCAGTGCATGTTGCACCAGGCGAGGTTCAGGCTGACTATTAGGAAAAAATCCTACACGGAAAGAGTGGTGAAGCATTGGAACAGGCTGCCCAGGGAAGTGGTGGAGTCACCACCATTGCTGGCAGTGTTCAAGAAACGTGTGGATGAGGCACTTAGGGACACGGTTTAGCAGGCAGGGTGGGGATGGCCTTATGGTTGGACTTGATCTTGAAAGTCTTTTCTAACCATAATGATTCTATAATTATTCTATAATGATTCTATGGCAATGAAATACAAAACTAGTTCTTCTAGTCGTCTTGAAATTTCTCACCCCTTTTATCCATACAAATAGTTCCAGTGAGTCTTTTCTTACCTGCAGCCAGATCAGTCAGCTGTGGAACCACAGTGCAGGCCAACTCTTCCTCTTGTTTCATCACCCTCTTCTTTCTTCTTGCTCTCACCACCTTCAGGTACCTTAGCTGTTGTTTTAATTGCAGCTGTTCATCTATAGATAGTTATAGGTAGTTAAAGAAAGAAAAATTATTAAGTTGCCTTTCAGTATTAGGTATTCTTTCTTAAATATTTTCTATAAAAAAACCCTTCCTTTTCTTCCCTTCCCCCTAATGGGAACCTTTTTTCCTCAGTTTGTTTATTTCAACAGAGAAGGAAGGAGACCATTTGTAAGCATTTTTCTACTCAGTTGGCATTTAAGGGTCTTTTCCACAGAAATAAATTGACCATTTTGAGAAAAATATGCAAGTGCCTATATGAAAGTAATGATAAGTTAAAGGAATTAATAAGCTAAATGGAAAAAATGGTTGCTATTCTACTGTTTCTTAATGATCCTCTTAGGTGCTGCATGTAAATAAAAAAAAAGAGAGAAAAAATGATGTTTGGATTTGGTTACCTAATGAATACATTTGTTCTGTATTTGAAATAACAGCACTTTCTCTTCCATCCTGTGGTAGTGTTTCTTCAAACAGCTTAACATTAGTATGCTAACATTATTATGCTAACAAATACAAACTTTATTAAAATGTTTACTCTAGAGCTAAGCACTACATTCAGTGATATGTGGGGAGAAAAATAAATCCATTTTTATGATCTAGCAAGTGCCCCTGCCTCACCTCGGGAAATGATCAGCCTAAAAGAAAGAAAAACAGACTATGAATCAACTGGAACAAACGCAACTTACCATGGAACTAAGGGAGAACACACTTCTAGGAAAGACACCATGACAGGTAAGATTATGCTTATGCAGCATGTGTAAAAATCAGCTGTCATAGACACATTTTGTAGGCTTGGCAGAGTATACAGTAGCAGAGAAACAAGTCAGCCTGCTTTGGCATGTTGCAAAGTTCTAGTATTCTCGAGAAACCCAAGTTATACTGACCTTGGCAAATACAGTGCTGTATGAAGTCTGTTGTGAACACCATATCTCTCCAGAGAGAAAAGGTTCTAAAAGCAATTTTTACTATTTGTAATTAGAAGTCATTTTCCTTTTTTGCAGAGTGGGTAAAATCTCCTTGTGCTAACTAGCTTTGTTCCTGTAAGCATGACAACAGTAGGGATGTGCAGCAATCCCTAACATCTCTCTTTTGCAGGGAACTGCTTTCTAGGACCAGTTAGTATATTTTGTGTGTTTCAGTAATTCCTAGAAAAATCAGTAGCAGTTTGTACAGTCTTTCCTTGATAATTTTTTTCCCCTCCAGGTTGATTGAAATGCAGTGATTTTCTCTGTGTCTATTATGGCATCTATTGCAGGTTTCATGAAGGCTTCTGTCTCCTAGTGAGCTCATTTACCCATTAGAATGTCAGTAATTATGAATTCTTGAGTGCTTTGCCTAATAATGCTCCTCTTCATTAATTCCTTTACAAAACATGTGTTGGTCTCCATCACTGTCGCAAAGGGTTGGGTAACCTGTGGTGAGCGTTTTGTTGTGTTTATGCACATGGTGTCTTCCCTCCCAAGTGCTACCTCAGTGCAAGGAATCAGTCACAGCGAGGAGCCCTCCTGCCTGCTGGGTTTGCCAGAGAAGGTTGTCTTGTTCCTCACCTCATTAGGGACGCCACTAGCATGCCGACTCAGTGTCAAGCTGTCCATAGTGTCTGCATTCGAGACACTTTTCAGGATACAACATGACTCTCATAGCATTTTTTGTGCTACATTTTGCAATTGAAATCTAAAGGCCAGCATTCGAACATACGTGGATTGCAATACAGAATGCTAATCAGCGTGCAAGTGGGAATCTGAAGAAGAGGAATGACAATCAAGAGCATTTGGAAACCACAAAAGTGATGAGTGTCCTGAATGGCATCTGCAGGATACAGTGTGTGATTACAGGAAACAGGAAGCAATTTGTTCAGTCAAGGTACCGTACTTATTGTATCTGTAATATTTGCGGTGTTTGATATTCAGCACACAGAATGGTTCTCTTAAACACTTCCAAGGTCACGACGTACATGACTGTGAAGGACAGGATTGCATTTTTTCCCAACTTTGAGTATCCGTGAAGAGGGCCTCTCGGGAGTAAGAGCAGCAGGCTGAAAAGACAGAAAGCAGAGAGTGCTTCCTCCTAGCTGTAGCTGCAAATTTAAACAAGCAGATTACATTAGAAGGATCAAAAAAAAAAAAAAAAGGATATTTGTGCGGATTCCGAGAGTGACATCTTCCTTCTTGTCTCTCTCCACACAAATAAAAATCATGTGTTTTTTCTCCCCATCCCTTTTCATTCTGCCTTTTACTTTAGTATTTTTGCTCTCCGATTCCTGTGTCACTTACTAATATCCTTTCTCTTTTTAGCTAATTTTAGGAGCACAAGGCTTGTACTTCACCAGCAGCCTTTGTTCTGCTGTGACTTTTGCATCCTCTTTTCTTTCTCTTTTTCATATTACTAATCTTTTGAGTGGGCCCTTAACAAGGAAGCTATCAGCATCACGCTCAGTTATTGACCAATTTCCAGCTACTGATCTCAGTGGGAGAAATCAAAATGTCAATTTAATAAGTTTTATATTATTCACCATCTTACATAGACATTGTACAAATTAATATGGAATTAACACACTATTCTCTCTCTTTCAGATCACCAAGCTTTGAGCTCAAACTAAGCACCATTTTAAGAACAAAAGAAAATTGCTGTTAGGAAGAGCGAAAAAGTCTTGTTAATCAACATTCAACATGTAATTTGTAATAACATATCTGTAGTTAAATAACCAATATTTCATTAAAGAACAATATAAAATTCAGTATTTGTGATTTTAATTGTGATTTGTGCTAGACTCAAATGGTCTAATATAAATCTGTGTAATAAGTTGATTGCACTACCTGTATGTTGTTTTGTGAATCAAATAATGCATTGCAGCTCATATAACCACAGGCCCTATGAGACATAGATAAATGTTTTTTCAAGTTCCACCTGGCATGTAAGTATTTTGAGCTGCTCCTGTGTTTTGTGCCAAGCTGATGTATTGCAGGCGGCTTTGTTTGACTTATGGATTTACACAGAATGTGGAGCTATATCTATAGTGCCCATTTATTTACAACTGTCTCCGTCACCAAAGCTCTTCTCCATTTATAGATCAACAATTTTATGACCTGTTGACTGCGGCTGAAATGAGGGGAGTTTTGATGGATTTTCAGAGTAGAAATGTTGGCTTTTTGCCATTGTGGGGAGCTGTCAGGAAACCTCTGGGGAAAATGGAGACTATATGAAGTAAACAGTTTGGCTCAAAATGATAACTTATATTGATTTCACAAGGATGGCTAAGAAATACAGGAACAATATCAAAGTTCTCATTGCCCTCTTCTCTTCACAGGTTTATGATGCCTTGTACATTTACAGTCCATCTTCACACTAGAAAATAATAACCAATAATAAAATTTTATCACCCAAAGTATATTTTTAAGACAAAACCTGTTATATTCCCTAAAAAAGTACAAGAACTATCCATGAATGTGATAGTGTTATTTATGCCACAGTATTTTCCTTCAGAACAGGGAAGATAAGCTTGATGTGTACCTACTCTAAAGTTTCTTTTGCTTTTCGAGTTCCCTTACTGAACTAACACACTCATCACAGTCCGGGTGTATCACCTCTTCCGCCAGCAGTAACACTGTCTGATGATTTTCTTTTGGTTAACAATAGTCATCATTAATCATCTACACTTCTGTTATCTAAACTTGCTTCTAAGTTCCTGCACACTCTGAACACAGTCAATCAACAAGAGCTACCAGTGCTCTGGTCACTTAACTTACCATTACTTTAAGAAGCCGTAATGCAAAGTAATCTTTTCCTCCACCCTTAGTTCATCTTGCACCATGCAAAAAGTTGGCAATGCTAACACAGGTAGTAGTCACTGTTAACTTGTACTTCTGAGGTACAAAAGTATTTTCCTTCACTGCCTTGAACCAAATTTTAGAAAAGAAGTCCCAATGTTTACTGTAGCAGAAAAAGCAGGATATGTACACAAGAATGACTGTATCTTTCTGATTTGTCCTTATATCAGTCTGCGTTTGCACCTTACCATTTCAAAGTGACTGTATATATATTAAGAATGAGAACTTCTAGGAACTGAAACTTGAATTTTAAACCCAAGTAAGCAACTAGGATATGTATCTTTGTGATATTAACCACTACATGCCATAATTTTCAAGCTGCAATACGCTTTGTGAAAGACTGCTGTGGAAAGTACTGCAGTTTTATTTTGATATGTGCTCATTTTAGCACCTTTTCAATTTTACTTCTTCAGCATTATCTTGCACTTATGTGTAAAGACTACATGAAATACACATGTACATGCACTCACTCATCAGCTTTGGGATCATTTCAGGTGCTCCAACAGTTCTTACATTTCTGTAAAGCAGCGTGGCTGCTGGGAGGTTTCCAGCTCTTGCAGTCCTTGTACTCTTCTCTTATTGTGTTTAAAAAAACAATTCCACTGCCCTGCCTTTCTCTCCCTTCTGCAATTTTACTGTGATGGAACCAACAATGTGACAGCAAGAAGCAGACAGTTCCACAGATAACCACACATCTGTCCATTCATCTGGCCCATCTCCTCTCTTCCTTTACATTTGTGCCCTGCCTTTGGTGACTAGACCTGCTCACTGATGCCTTGCAGAGCTCAGCAGTTCCCAAGGATGCCTCATGTCCACATGCAGGTATCGGAGCAGGGCTATGTGCATTGCTTTGCTTACATTTACCCAAGAGAGGGGAATTAATATCACCCTCTCAACTTGTCTGGGCCAAGACTCCTTGTTTGGGAACTCGTAGCAGTCATTTCTAAGTGTCTGATGGGTCTCTGCTTTTGTTAAAAAAGTTACTCCTATTTTTTTGCATTTTAAGTGGTGTGTTTGCCTCTGGGAGGAACATATAAATTAGCTTGTGTCCTGCCTGCTTCACAAAATATTCAGATGTTGCACCTCAGATCCCTCTTCTTATTATTGATTTTAAATATCCATGAAAAGTATTGTGCTATTTGGTCTGAATGCTTTCATTCATGCCTGATTTAAAACTCACATGCATGAAGCTTGAGGCCCATATTTGCAGGAAGCTATTCCCCTGTTTGTTAGAGGCCAACACATTGAAAACACTGACTCATCTTCATTTTGTTCAAGTTGCACATCACAAAGAGGGGACCTGGAACACAATCAATCTCTGAATCTTTAGCTCTTGAGAAGAAGGATCTGTGTAAGCTAGCTTCTTCTACTGCTTTCTGTGGTGAGCAAAACTCTCAGAAAAACAGTATAAAAAACAGTACCTAGGAAAGATCTGGCATTGATACCAGTGAGAGCCACAACAGCAGCAGAAGCACCATGAATGGCAGTGATGTTGTGGCATCATCTAGTATCAAAGACCGACATCCAGAAGGAAAATTCAAACTCTAAAGCAATGGGTCCAGGTGGAACTCATTAGGAAAAAAAAAAGAAAAAAAACAATCAAGCCTTGGACAGCACTGGAGTTCAGCAATAAACTTTAACTTGAACAGAGAAACCCTCCATAGAGTCACTCATTATGATCTATGGCCAAAGCCAATGTGCACAGGCACCCATGACATCCATCTGCTGCTGGCAGCTAGGCAGAACTGGGAGTGCCTGCCCTGCCATTGAGAAGAACCAACCATCTTCTGTTACTGGAGCTCATTTTCCTCCCATGTTCAAAGGACCACCACACTCCTTGGAGACCTCCAGAGTGCTGCTGTAGTTCTTCCAGCTCATCACCCACTGCATAAACCTTGTCTTTATCCTGTTTCAATTGGAGATCTTTACATTGTTACATATCAGAGATCTTTAAGTGTACTCTCTGAGATCTGTAAAACACCAGCATGGGAAAAGTACACCAAACTTCGTCAAAAATCACATCCTCAGCCTGGTACCTGTGGGGGGTCTGAAGATCAAAATTGGAAAATCCCAGTCAACCTTGACTAAAGACCTTGCCATGGTTTGTCAGTAGAAGGTGTGATGGCTAAAGAAAGAAGTATGAAGACCAGTTGTACTTGCTGGGATCTGTGCTAGCAGGCACCCAAAGGAAGAAAGAATAGTTACCTCTCCTTCAGTAACCTCACAATGACATGATTACCATGGATGCCATAGCCAGCTTTCATCTCTGTTGCTCAGTGACACTCAAAGGTATTTGGCTCTGAAGGTACTAAAAGGAACTCTTGGTACCTCCAGTTCTTGTGCCATTTCACAGAACCTGCAGAAGAAGCTGCACAAGTGACTTGTTTCTGATGTTTCTGCTTTATTAATGGTCACAAACTACTCAAAATTTCAAAAGATTGCTTGGAAGCCCATGCTTTTATAATTGGAATAATATTGGCAGCCTAAAAGCATTGGCTCTGACATCTGTAGAGTTAATAACTCATGCCCAGTAAGAACAATCTGCAGCAGGTACGCAAAATACATCCCTCATATTCTTGCAAGTATGAGAAATGCATGCAGTGTTTGTAATTCCGTGGGCAAACTACACTACACGACCGCAATGTGATCAGTGAAATGAGCCCTGTGGAGAAATCCTTGTCCTTGTATGTATTCTCATGGGGAAAAAATACATTTTTGCGTGACACCTTTCCTCGTTTCTGAAGCACTTGTTTTTCAAATTTGCAAACTCATAATTCAGTTTTATTAGTGTATTTTATCAGTATGCCATCTGAGGAGGACGTGACAGCTGTTTGCAGATGTGCGACTATCTGGCCCAGATCTCTCTAGTATAACCACATGCTACTTTTTTGCATAACTCATCTTTCAGTTATATTTAATCACTTTTCACATTAATATTTCACAATCTAGAAAAAGCACTGTATAATAAACAATACAGATTTCTGTGTGACAACATCCAACTGAAGTGAAACAAACAAAATGCCAAGTTTTTCTTAAACTCAGTGTTCCTGCTTAGCGCATGTATGACATAAAATCTTATATATAGCCTGAAGTATGTTGCTGAATGCTAGCTGTATATGAAATTATTTTGTTGATTTATGTGAGAAGTGCCCAAGAGTGGTTGCCATTAGCATCATTCGATGGGTATATGTGTGTAACGTATATGGGATGGGTATAACGTGTATACCATGTAAATCAAAGAGAAGTTTGACTGGTGGGAGGAAGAGAAAAGAGAAGTCTGCAGGCACTTTTTAAGGGGCCTTCCTTCATATGGGTAATAGGCATTGTATTTAAAGAAGCCTTAGGAATCACTTCTTAAGACAGAGAGATACATTTGGTAAATCTGCTTTTACCTTCCTTTTTGTCTCTTCAGCTCAAAACACTGGAATCTCAACTTTGTACAGGAATTCATATGGTGCACCTGCCGAAGACATCAAACATAACCAGGTAAGGAAAGATTAGCATTTGGAAACATTATGGAAACAAAGAAAAATATTACGAGGATTGGTTTCAACCAAGTTACAGCCTTTTATGCTAATGGATAATGTCGGTCCAGATTTCAAAATTGTGCAATAGGTTATTACCTTGAACAGTATATCCACAAACATGACCTAAGGCATTTAGGCCTGTCACTGTTGCTGCAAAGAGGGGCTCAGGACCTAAATGTCTAGATGGATGTGACTGAAACTGGGAAAGCTGGGCAGCGGAATGGCCACTTCCACTTATCTGCTACTAAAGGAAACCTATTTCATGGAGCCTATTGCCAGTGAATTGGTGAAAACCATTCACATCTCATTGTGGTCTATCCCTTATAGAAAATTCCGTGCTACCGTTGGCACCGCGTGGCTCGCATGCAAAGGTCTTTCAGCCAAAACCCAAGAACTGAAGAGGCCTGAGGAGAGAAACTCCTGTCTGGCAGGGCTATGCTATGTTTGTAGGTAGTTAAAGCCTAGGTATTTGGTCATTTGGTCACTTCAGACGCATGTTTGGAGTAAGATAAGGCTTGTTTTCATGTATGTATCAGGGCATGGGTACTAGAAAATCTAGCATTTCATCAGTAAGGACAGTTTTACATTAATGTATATCCAAGCCATTCTGTCCAGAAGCTTGGGAATCTTAAAAAAAAAAAAAAGTGTCCTGTCCTTGAAGACCAGTAAGCAAAAAGTTCTAATGAATAAGATAGATATTCCAGAAATTTAATCAGTAAATTAAACATTCCCACACAGGATTAAAAAAAAATAAAATTAACACAGAAAAAACAGGCTGTTGTAATATTGACATGTGTGACATTCAGGTGACTTCAAAATAGTATCTCCTCAGCCCCATAGGAAGTGTTTTTTTTTAATTTCATAACCTCCTTATGAGTTTAACAAAAGTTGTAGCATTTTTTAAAATAGAAAAATGAAGCCAAAAATCTTCAAGTAAACACTTTAAATGATTGCTGGTATCAGATGAGTAAATCCATATTGTGTACAACTGATAGGTTATTTTTTTTTCTGAAAATTTTCATTCTGGTATTTCAATTTCAATCCACCAACCGCAGGTGAACAGTTTCCAGTGTTTTGTGTCTCCGTTTTCTGTTGCCGATTATGCTCTTTAATTAGCATTTCCTCTGGTGTGCCATATGTTTTCTTTGTGCGAGCCACTTCAGTGCGTGACAGTGTTCCTGCTTTTGGTGCACTGAAAGAGATCAAGTCCTCCCAATTAACACAGTACTTAGAGAAAATAAGTACTCTACTGAAGTACTCCAACAGCTGGTGCATTCTAGCTGTGGTCATGAATCAACTAATTGGATTTTGGGGGCAAAAAGCTAAAGTAGAAACCCCATTAAAAATATATTATTCAATTTCTACCTATTTGCTTTCTCAGTGAAATGTCAGGTTTTTGATTAACATGTCAGAAATAACATTTTAATGAAAAAGAACCCCAAATACTAATTCAGGCCCCTATTTTTTTTTTTTTTTTCAAAAAAAAAAAGTCATCAGCCTTATCTTTTTGGCTTCTAAATAGATTGCTTAGTATAGCTTTTTTCCCCATTCGTCAAAAATTAAACAACAGTGTTTAAATATATGGAGTGAAGTGAGTGGTTCAAAGTCCTATTAACATGAATAGTGGTACTAGAAATAAAACACAGTGGAGTTACGCTCCCTATTGCTGCCCTAATGAGGGAGTCCAGTACAGCCATGCTTTGAAAGAATATCATATGGTTTAGGACATAGCAGTGGGATTACTCTATGCCTTTGCAGTCAAAAAAAAATGGCCATTTTTAATGGAGGCATCATAGAGGAAGAAAAAAGTATTTTTCTGCAAACATTTGCATACTCAGCAAATGTTTAAGCATTTCATTTCTTAATTAAAAATCCCCATGGAATGAACAGATCCCACTTGAGGTGTATGAAAGTAACTTTACAGGGAGCTTAGGTTAGGGAACTGTCTGAGATTTTCTTCTGTACACCGTAACTCTTAGGGCTTCAAGGCAGCTTGTTGAATATGTGGTATCATGGCAAGATTGCTATCAGAGAGGTGCTAAGAAGATGGTTCAGCTTAACAATAATTGAACACATCTCATGGCACTTTGAAATGTTCTTGTGGCAGTGCCTGAAGCCGTATTCGTTCTTATTGGTTCTTATTCTAAATCTCACTTGTGTCAAAATGTTCAGCATCCTTGGAGTGTGTATCACTTCCATTCTGATTCTTCAAGGCTCAGCATTAGGCAGCAGTGTTGGGAAGATGCATCTGCAAAATAGTCAGAAGTTTAGGTATGGATTATATTTACAAAAGTAATTTCAAGCCACACTGTTCAGATCCAGATTTTTAACTACTTTTCACATAAACCAGCATCTGTTAGCAGCAATAATATTAAATAATAAATAAAAATGTAACAAAGTGATTTGGAATAACAAGGCAGAGCTGTGGAATTAATTCACTGCCAAGCAATACTTGGGGCAGATGTTAGGATAATTCATGCCTTTGTATTCCCAGCATGATAAACATAAAAGCATGGGAATTATTTTTTCTCCCATATTGTTGCCCACTATGAGGTATATCTAACAAGTTGCGTGTATTTCAGGTTTCAACACAGCCAGTTCCACAGGAGCCCAGCAGAAAAGATTATGAACCATATCAGCCGTTTCAGAATTCAACCAGAAGCTATGATGAATCCTTCTTTGAGGACCAAGTCCATCACCGTCCACCTGCAAGCGAATACAACATGCACCTGGGACTAAAGTCAACTGGCAACTACGTCGACTTCTATTCAGCTGCTCGTCCCTATAGTGAACTTAACTATGAAACAAGCCACTATCCAGCCTCTCCCGACTCATGGGTGTGAGACTTGGGCAGACACAAAAGCTCCAGGAACTGTGCATGTGCATGCATACCACAAGACATTCTTTTTTCCTGCAAATTTAGTTTGTTAAAGCCTGTTCCGTAGGAAGGCCCAGATAACCAGTATGGAAAAATTAAGATTTTTTTAGAAGGCTAAAAGAAATGAAAGCTAAACAAGGGAGTAATTAGAAAGATATATATATATATTATATATATATTACAGTGTGGGGCAACTTTATTGTTGGCCTGTAGAGTCTAAAGTTCAGTGCCGTATCTTGAATGTGGCTGAAGGAAGGAGGGGGAACATGACAGGGAATGTGGGTCAAGAGTTAAGCACAAGTAACTGAGCAGCGTACGTACTTTATGGGGAACAGCTTCTCACACTTTGTTTAATATCCTCATTCATTGTGAATCTAGGCTTCAAGTTGCATTTGGGGTTTCCTCTGTACAGCAAGATGTTTCTTGCCTTTTGTTAATGCATTGTTGTAAAGTATTTGATGTACATTACAGATAAAAAAAACAAAAAGTGCATTGTGTATATTACACCAATGCCACAGTGTTTCTTCATCTATGGTTCTAAATATTGCTTCAATTTCAAATTTTGAAAGATGTATGAATTTCCAGTTTTTTTGTTTTCTTTTCCCCGGTGCGTTTTAACAGGAAAAAAAAAAACAAAAACAAAAACAAAAAGGAATATTTAGCAGTATTGTTCGTTCTGATATGTGAATTTGTTTGTGGCAACTAAAAAAAAAGGCATTCAGCAGTTTCTGACAATTAACATTCATCATTCCACACTCCTTGTCAACAAAGTGCTTTTTCACTGCCTAAAATTTTAGATGTAGATATTTGAAATAGATTTTTTTCATTTATACCAGTTTTCTTTATGATGATACAGTGTTAAAGGAAAATAAATTACAATTGATCTGTCATCCATATTTGCTAAGAATGTCTATTTCCAAGAATCTATCATACAAATACACATTCTTACTTGTGTGTGTCCACGTATGCATAGTATCTCTGTGTGTGTATGTGTTTGAGCGTGTGCGTTTGTGTGGTACAAGGATTATTTTCATCTAGTGTTTTCCTTGTTCAAGCTTTAATTTCTGTTCGATTTTGCTGTTTTTTTAAACAGTGGAAACTCCAGTATGTGCTTTCTCTTACTCACTTTATTAACCATCTGTAGCAATTAAAAATTTTTAGGCCACTTACTTAAAAACTGAGGGGGTTCCAGGATTTTTCGCTGACTCCTTCACCTTTGGGTGCCATTTCTCTGATCTTCTCTAGAGGAAAGAAGTTGATCCTGTTACTCTCCAGCCACCAACCAGCAAGTGCTCAAGGAAGACAGAGCTTGATCTTGCCATCTCCCTTGGGGAATGGAAAGCCAAGACCCAACAGATGCAAGTCTGGAGTCCTCAGGCTCTTGAGGCTGCAGAAGGGTCCAGCTCCTGAACCAGTAGGACAATCAGTTATTTTAAACCATACCAAAAAAAACCCACCCTACCCAAAACACATTCCTCAAATGTAAAAACACTGACCATTTCCACGCATTTAAAATAAAAACCTTAAAAATAATAGCCTCAAAAAAAAAAGCTGTAGGGAACAGAGAGTATTTTTTTCTTTAAAAAAAAATCTTAAGCTAGAAAGCCAGAAGAGCTGGGATATTTACCTTAGCTCTTGGGACTCCTCAGAGTAACATTTCTTGGATTCAGCCAACAGTTTGGTTTACTGTTTTCTCAGACGAAGGCCCATCACAAACAGACTACTTGTAAGCTGTTTAACAATTCCAATTAAAGAAATAATTTTAGGTTACAAACATTTCTGTGATTAGTCATTGTGCTCGTGTCACCATCACCCGGTGCCCTGCGGGGTGCGCGCAGCAGGAGGGTTCGCTCGCAAGCCCCGACCTGCTCTAGCGGCAGCGAAGCACCGCGCAGGTCAGGCAGGCACAGGCTCTGAGGTAGAACTGGTTGATCAGTCATTTAGGACTCTAGTTTTATCTTTTTGGCAGCTTTTCCCAGTGTACGATATGTAACCTTATCTCCTCTTTGTAGTAAACAGGGAAAAAAAATCGCATGCAAAAAAAAAAATTAAAACTTTAAAAACGGGCGGGTGGGAGGGTCACAGTGGGCCAGATGTATAGTGAGGTAGATAAAAATATTATTCATAGTTTTGGACACAGGTTGTTTATATTTTATTTATTACATTGATTTTAATAAGACGAGTGACATTTGCAGTGCTGTTTTGAACAAAGCACATTTTCAGTATAAAAACTTTTTTTTTACTAAAGAATGTCACCATTAACTTGAAGTTCTTCTTGACTGCCTGATAACCATCGACTTTGTGCAGTTCTCCAAGAGCAGGATTGCAAACAGGCCTGAGGGATCTTTGACTCTACTTAAAGTTCTTAAGACAGAAGGTTATTGTAAGTTGGATTTATTTGAATTCTTCAAAATACTAAAATGCCCACGCTGACCCCTTTCCGCTCCTCTTAGAAATTAGTTCGAGTTAAATGTTGACCATTGCTCAAGTGAGAGATTCTGGATTGATCAGTGGCACAAAATACCTTTTGTCTATGGTTTATGTTGTTTTGTTTCCATTCCTCTGTAGTGGCAAGTGCTCCAACTAATAATGTTCACTCTTGCTGTACTGAGTTTTGAAGAGGTGTTGGGTTACCTGGCTTCTCTTCCAGGCTCGGAAATCCAACCCCGACGCCATACCGAGCAAGATATATATGATGCATTCTTTTTGATATTGAGGAAAGTATCATTACCTATTGCTGTTCCCTTCATTCTTGTACTAGATCACACACAGAAATAGAGAAGAAAAAAAAATGTTCCAAAAAATGTATAAAATGCAATTGATGTACTGTAAAATGTTGGATTTTTTTTTTTAACAAGCTTCATATTAGAATCTTGATCAGCTGTGTAGAGCTATATAAATCTCACTGTTTTATTAAATGCTGTTTATGGTCTGGAAGGAATGGTTAACCTATCTCAAGATAACAAATTTGCACTAACATGAGCAATATTGATTTGAAAGAAAAAATAATATGAATTCAATATTTAAAAGAAAAACTATGATTTTAAAGGTATATTAACACTGGAAGTACATTTTGACAAATAACATATTTAAGCCCAAAATATAAATGGTTATGTCAGATAACACAAAGGAACTATAACAGAATAGACTGAGAAAACAAAATGTGTTTCACTGTACATGTTGCTAACATGTACAAAGACAAACTCATATTGACATATTTTCTATTAATAAATCCTACTGTATTGTGGAGACTTGCTGGTCATAGTGCGATATGTTTAAACTCCAGAGTTGGCCCCATGAGCTGGCTCCGAGCCTCACACGGCCAGCAGCGCCCTGCAGCCTGCTTATTTTAAGGACTGACCGCGCAGCTGGCTGCGACGCTGGCCGCTGGCCTGCCCTGCTGCCCTCGCCCACGCTTTCGCCCGGGTCTGTGAGCGAAGGGGAGAGGTGCCCTGGAACGCGCTGCTCGCAGCTCTCCCCCAGCTACGGCTGCTAACGCCACCGCAGACAGGATTTATCCGTGCGTGTCTATACGAGCACAGGGCCCCCAGGCGGGGGCCGCTGCGCAGGAAGGCGCTGCAGGAAACACGGGGAGCCTCGGTGGCAGCAAGCGGGAAGGGGCCCCTGTGGCGCGGGGAGAGGAGACGGGTCCCCACGGGGCGCGGGGGCCGCTCAGGTTAGGTGCTTCCGGAGGGCCCTTCCTCCGTGGGCGCTGCTGTGGCTTCCCCAGGAGAAACCGCACACCGGCCTCTCCCCAGATGGAGGCCTTTAGCCCTCAAAAGTCACTGGGAGTCTTCTTTAACCCGAGCCACGGATCGAGCCCAGAGTGAACACGGTCAAGAGTAGGGGTGCCATCTCCTCAGAGGACAACAACATCGAAGCCTTTCTCGCAGGAAGGTATAATGGTATAAGAGCTAAAAGCTGCGAGGACAACAAAAGGCAAATTATCTCCATCTGTCACAGTCTGCAGCCTTCAGCTCGCTGTGGTTTTATTTTCTGTGCTTGAAGAGAGCAGCAGGGAGAAGGTGAGCAGCGACCGTTCAGGTATAGGGCAACAACATGTTTGATCCAACAGTCCGTGCAATGTCTTTTGGCCTTAGTAAAAGAAAAAAAATGTAAATACGTAACTGGAAAAACTTCCAGTTGTTTGAGCTTCCTAAAATATGGTTTATGTGTAGAGGTTAAGTGGTTTGGTTTAATGACACAGTGATGCCAATGCGAGTTATGTAAACTTTAATAGACTACTAAATCCCAGATCCATCATCTGTGGCCGCGTATCCAATATGTAGTTTATTAATGACCTCAAACCAGCAAATTTAAGGTCAAAAAGGTGGTAGTTGATGACAGAGAGAGCTTTTTTCCTAAAGCAGCAAAATGATGGTTGTCATTCATCTTATCTCAGTTGTGCCACAGCTTAAGTATGATGTTTATTTGTGATATTCACCTTGCTTTTAAGAATAAAAAATGGTTCTATGAACCAGAACAACCTCAGTCATAGCTATGACCTGACCGAGTGCACTAAGGAGAGTGAAAGCTAGTGAATCAAATGCAAAATATTGTATGCGTGTGTTTCCAATAGCACATCCGGAAGTCATGAATCGCCCCAGAAAGACTGGACAGGGATTGCACCTCTGCCCACACCGACATGGGCACAAGGCCACCTGCCAAGGCACTGCTTGCGGCCCACACTAGGGCCAACAACGTTTTTATGGCCAACAGCATTTTATGGATCTTCAGCAAACAGGTGTGTGTGGGGGAGGCAAAACAGTAGGTGTCCATCTTGCCACAGCAGAAATCCTGATCAGCAGCAACTACGGAAGGGAGATGACTTCCCCTTCCTGGCGCTGGGCGGGCACCGCGTGGGACAGCAGGAGCTCCCCGAGCTGGGCAGGCCTGGCGCGGGGGAGGTGGTTCTGAGAAGGTGACAGCCTCGAGCTCCGCCGGCCAGCGGTTTTGCTACGCTGAATGCTTGTTCTCGGCCTCAGCTTTGCAAAAGCAGAACAGGAGGACCTTTGCCTACAGCCTGATGAAATGTGCTAATTTGAACATGTATTTTAAAACAGAAATCAGTGTAGGCAGACAAGTTCATATGATGTCTTTCTTCTTGCACTAATCTTTATCCTCTTTATGCTGTTTTTATGGTCTTCTGAAAAGATTAATGAAAGACATACTAGTGCCTTTTCTAATTTATTTGCATTATTAACTTTGCTAGAGCTGAGGAATAGGACTATACTGATTTTTCTGAAAACAGAATATATCTGCACTATTTTTGATAATTCATTGAAGATATTTATGCCCTACGGTAATAACCAAATAATGCATAGCTGTTTTTTTAATTGCTTTCAAGAAGCATCGGATATGTGTGATCAGTTTATAAAGCTCAGTAGACACTGGAGCTCTACTCTTTGAAAAGCTTTTTAAAGCCTCCTTACAAAAGTAAAAATGAGACCCTAAAATTGAATTTACTTTAGGTGTGCCTAAAACACTTTATGACAGGAAAAGCTGGGTTCAAGAATTCACCTTTTGTGCACATTTTGTGTTTCAAGACTCTTGCTTTGGACTTCCTTACTCCTTCCTCCTTTCTTATTCTTGTTTTGGACTTCCTAGGTGTGATGTAGGCTGGATGAATAGGTTATGAATCTAGATAAACATCCATTTTAAACTGAGCTTTCAGTATAGATACCTGTTCTTTCTAGAAAGCACATGGACAATATTTGTTCAAGACAATTTTTATAACAGTCAGTAAAACAATATTGCTTTTCAGTCCTGAAGGAGAACCATTCTCACCAGAAAATCTTCTTTGCCTGAATCTACCTTTCAAATCATGAATACTGTGTTTCAAGATGTCATGTAGACTACACAGCTTATATTCCTTTATATCATGCAACCATGTAATTGATGTCAATAGTATTTGCTGATACTAAGACTTAAGGGTAGACCTTTTCTTTTTCATATGTTCCAGATGGGTTCCTGCAATGTTTCTATAAGGACAGGTTGTT
Organism: Crypturellus tataupa; assembly: GCA_034781795.1. NCBI lineage: Eukaryota > Metazoa > Chordata > Aves > Tinamiformes > Tinamidae > Crypturellus > Crypturellus tataupa. The sequence goes on along the minus strand of JAWLRI010000002.1, from coordinate 6,412,882 downwards.
TTAGCCACCTTGGCTACCATTTGAACAGGCATTCTGCCTCCAAAAAAAGATGAAAAGTAGTAGTAGATAAGGCTGCATCATTTACCAAAACTGTGGTTCAGATGATTGTGCTTATTTCTCCACCCACTAATTTAGCTACAATTTTTGTTAATATGTGACATGAGAATAATTTATATTTCATAATATATATTTCATAATTTCATAACATTCTTCCTGCTTATCTACTCATGATGACTAAATTCATCCTCTCATATTTTCACATTACAGATTGTTTCTTCTTCCAGAAAAACAATGTGAGCACAACGCATGGCTTTTGATGCCAACTGTAAGGTTGAGAAAATAATTGAAGGGACCCAAACAGCTAATTCACTAGAGAACTGTTAGTTGGCAGGAGCTCATCACAGGATTAACTGCTTGAAGAGGAAACTCTCTTTCAAATGCTTTTGTCTTCTAAGGGTTTTCTGAAAAACAAAGCCAAGAGAAATACGTGAATGGCAGTCTGCACTTCTGCACTTCTGCAGGCTTGAGCTGGATGAGCGGGAATTACTATTAATACATATTTATGCCACATTGATATATATATTTTTAACAATATCTGAGCTAAAATTCCCTGCTTCTTCCTTCTTTCCTTTCACAGTGCAACTAACCATTTGATCAGTTGAACATCAGCATTTCCAGAAATTGAAGCATACTGATTTCCCATGCTGAGACTAGCCAAGACATTCCTAAAAGGAACAGGTGAATTAGAGCTGTACTTGATTGAACTAAGGTGCAATCTTAGAAGCAGTCCAAGGCATTGAAGGCCTTGATTGCAGTTTTCTTCCTCTGCCCTCATTTGGGAAGGCTTTTTTTCACCAGATATCAAGACTTCTACCCTACCGGCAATCAGTCTAACTCAAGTCTACATAAGAAAGTCTTGACATTGTTTAAACACAGCTGATACAATAGCATGAGCACATCTCACTGCGTAGTAGTGTTCTCTGCTGGTAGTTCTCCTGTGTATTCTCACTTTTGAACACCTTTTTTTTTTTTTCTTTTTTTGGCAGATATGCCTCATGGGAAATCAACTGGCAACCCAACTTGCTCATTCTCATTAAATGACCATATGCTTTTGCCACTTCTACAAAGAGTGTTTCAGTAGCTCTCCCTCCTTCCCTAAATCTCCAAGAAAATATGTACAGCAAGCATTCATTCAGATCCTCTCTTTCCTACTGGGGAAATGTCCACTATCTCTAAATTTCAGTAATCAGACGTCCATAATACAGATGCTTCCATTAACCTATGCCAAAGTTTCATAATCTGCAGCACCATTTCACTTTTGGATAATTTTGTGCTGAACTTAATACTCCTCCACACTTAAATATATGCACCACAAAGCTATCAGAATGCTTTTTTAGTGCTTTCTGACTTAGGAAAGCAATCAAATATGCCTTCCATAACAAGTCACTTCAGCAAATCTATTGGCACTTCATTAAAATACTTCCCTCACTTTCATTTCCTTACCTGCTTTTATGACCTGCTTCTCCTAAATACAGACAATCTCATCCTGGTTGGATTTACATGATTTAATTCCTCTTTGGCATTCTCTTCATGTGGCACTCTTTCAAAATAATCACTCCAAGCATTGCTAATTAATTCAGCTTTCATTTCCAATACACCTTATTTACTTCTAACACAAGCAAGCGTGTTCATATCTCTTATCATTTGTTCTCTTCCCTGGATGAGCTTCCCACTTGGGAGAGCTATAAAGTTATCTGCACTTTTAGCTGACAGTGCTTCTTTGGTTTCTTTTTTTGCTTCCTATATTTTTTCTGTTCAAGTGGTTGTCCCATCTCTCCATCTCAACAGATTCTTTCACTTGAGATTTTCACAAGTAGTTACCTGTGATGATTTTCACAAGTGAAATACTCTCCTCTGTTATCCAATTCAGTTCCAAAAATACTGAGGACTTTCGATGCTGTGCCCAGAGGATTTATTTAAAGTTCCTAAGATGTCTCATTTATCCTAATTGCATTAAGCATATGATACATGTCAGAGATAGTTAATATCACCTGAAAAAAATGGGGTGCTTATACACAGTAGTGTATGTTGTTGCCTGCTCGATGGTATGACTGGCAGCAGAATGATGTTTCTTCACCTTGGATTTACACATGCCCAGCAGACCACAGACTTCACCTTTCAGAAGCCATCCAATCCCATTCTTCTTTGGAGCACTCCAAGTAGCAATGAATTCCTTAGCCCAATCACCTTGAAGTGCAGCAAACTGTTGCAATCCAGGGGAGGAATCAAGGCACAGCAAAGCACAGAGGTAAACTTAGCAAGAATTCCACAGACTTTCCAAAATCCCCAAATCCTGCTACTGTGCAACTCTTGCTTTGGCTGACTACTATACACAAAAATCAATAAGGAAGCACAAAAAAAGGACGTGCTGAAAAGAAGAGGGAAGATAAATCACCTTTGAAATATCTCAGTGTGGCAATGGAAAATACTCTCAGTGGCACAGCAGAAACAGGGCATACAGTAGCCACTGGCGTCCAAAAAGAGGGGCCAGGATAACCTCAAACAGGCACATCTAAAGCATCCAATCATTTCACTTGAGTGTTAATTTACTTCCTTGACAAGGTTACCTTAATTAGTTGGCAGATGATAAGAAGAAACCTGACAGATAAGCACAACCTGACAGGTCCTGAATCACTGCTGTCCCCTCTGCTTAGTCATTTTGAGGTGAAATTCGGGTTAAAACATACATTGCCATGAGGTTGAAAGTTGGCACGGAAGGTCTTGCACCAGAAGTTAATTTCACTTTGAGGAGATTTTGGAGGTGTACTTTACTTTTACACTATTTTAGCAACAAGAACAATGCAGTCTATAAAAAGGGTAATTTTTAAAGGCTGACATTTTCTGGTTTTAATCAGCAATAGAAACTGAAAAAGACTTTCAAGTTGGAGAACACTTATGTCCCTGCAAGAAGTCCAGCAGGGCTGGCAAGTTGTGGACACAAAATAGCATTCCAAGTCAGTGAGGAAGAAATTAAGAGAATTTTATGAAAGCAAAAAAAAAGTTGAAATCTTTTTTTTTTTTTTTTTTTTGGGGGGGGGTATGATTTGAACAATTATAGTTGTGATTGATACCACAGTTCACTGTAGCACTAGGGCTCTAGACTGTCTCAGTTTCAATACTATGAGTGCTGAAAAATGGGAATTAATGGATACGGTAGCTGGGACTTAGATAGACTTCTTGGATTACCACTCGGGCTCACTTCTGTAGATATTTCTGCATATGAGTAGCACTGTCTGCATGAAGAGACCCAGCAATCAGTGGTGCTACTCCAAGGTGCTGAGCTAAAAGAGTTGCAAATGATTTCCAGGATAGTCTTAATTTCTTGCTCTATTTTCGAGTTGCAGAATGTATTCTTGACCCTAGGGATGAACACACTCCACAACTTCATTTCCTCCATCCAGGTAAATCAGTGGAATTTCTATTCAAAACTTTTTTTTTTAATTTAAAAGCAGATCTAATTCTATTCATTCCCTGGAGCCCAAATGACAGACATGATATTTAGCCTCAGAAACTTCTGCTTGACATTCCTGTTTTTCTAGTGACATGAATAAAAGATGAAAGAATCATGAAGGAGCAGTCAGGAGCGGTACACTACACTTGGGTGCATATCAATGTTGTGGAGTTTCCCTTTGGTGCTTTATGCTAACTTCGTTCTAATATCAGTCACTGGCCAGTAAAGCAGCTTGCAGTTTCTCTGTTGAGCCTTTTATAGCTTTCAGGTTAACCAATTAGTACTTCCCTTGACGAGTGACAACTGGTGCAAGTACTTTTTTCAAGAAATGTTGGCATTCTCAGATATTTCACCACAGAATGGGATTTTTTTATGCTAAGCTGAATAAAAGGCTTTGCTTCTAATCATTCCCTTTTTATGAGTCTCATCCAGTTTGACCCCAGGGAAGTTCCCATTTCCTATATATTGTAGCAGTGACCATTTATTCAACTTTAGCTAAGTTTAACTAAGACTCTACTGACTTTTCCAACAGAATCTTCTAAGACAGATTACTGTCTCAGTCATAAAATGTCTGATATAGGAGCAACATTTCTTTTCATGAAGGACAGCCTTGTAATGCTAAATTCCATAACCTCTATTTGCAAGGAGTTTACAAGGCACACTGCTAAGAACCCAATTTCACGTGGAATTTGCCATCAGTGCATCTAGCAGCCTTCCATGTTCTCCGGCTGTTAGCAAAGACACATCTGACAGAGCCTTCAGTTCTTGTTTCATCATCCAGGAGAGGTGTTGTGGCTACAGGCTGCTGCTCTCTCCTCTGCAGGTCATGGGTTTTATATAGCTCTAAACCTTGGTCTCCCTGCTACCTTGGTGACTGCCTCAGATAGAAGTACCTCCCAAGCTTGAAGAAGCTTCAGGAGAAGATAATTACATGGGGCATGTATGGCACAGAGGTCGCTTTCTGTTGGTGAGAATGAGAATACAGGAAAGGAAACCACTATCCTCAATCACCCCGAAATGTTGGTGCATGCTAAGGAGCGGGTTTGGGTAAGTTGTACAGTTCGCACAACTGCCCATGTCCCATTGAAGGTGTCTGCCTCAACAGGGAGGCTGGAGTCTGAAGAGGCTTCAGTCTTGAAGCTGAAAGGGTCCATTGCACCTTAACTCCTTACTGGGGTGACGATCATCAAAGATTCATGACAGGATAAATGATGACTGACTTACTTAAACATAATGCTTCTCAGCTATAATAAGAAACACATGCATCTGAAATACTGACTTTTTTATTAGTAATATTCTACATTTCAAACAAACTAGGTCGGTTCCTCTTAAAGTCAGTCCTAAACTTGACTGTATGACCAACATACCAATTTATAGTTTTGTTTACTGTTAGTGACAAAAAAGAACTTATAAATATTTAAAATATTTCAGTTTCTTGTTCTCGAAAGATTTCTTGCTTTCCAAAATTTTATTTGAATTTTTCTCCTTCATATCCATTCAGACCACGGAAATTATCATATGTAGTTGCAAGCCTATGCCTACAAGTGCTTGATAGGAATTAAGTCAATGATGTTTTGGTAGCTGTGGTATAAGAGAGAGTCCTCTGCTTTGGAAAAATCTCACATCACTTACTAGGTGTTTGTTACCTTACTAAAGACATTTTGGAGAATTGACTGCTCCAATAAAGGGAGAGCTGTTCTTATTTCTAGCAAAAAGCAAGCAAACAAACAACAACAACAAAAAAGTTTGTAATTGAAATATCCATCTCAGCTTGCTGCCACCTTTTGTACAATCTCATTGAAGAACAGGGAAGAAAGTTGCACTATACCATTATTGGGTGTCCTTAGACCACATCAAATATTTTTTCCATTTTTCTTTGGAGAAGTGAAGGGTTTTTTTTTCCTTAACCTTGCTCTATGCACAAGCCCAAACATTGCTGGCTAATTTAAGTTTGGAAGTCTAGTTGTGCTTTGGCTTACAGAGTTTGCACTTACTAGGAAAGAAGTGAAAGCTCAGGCAGGTTTTCCTTGAATTTTACCATCACTTATTATCAAGATTACATTGCAAATACCTACAAACTGCAAAAGCCAATGCAGGTTTCTGACAGGATATTTTGTCCCATTGAAAGATATTGATTACATAGTGCTCCACAACCGTTCTGTAGTAATGCTATAAAGCCCTGTCAGTGATATACTGAGAGTAAAATAACTGAGAGGAATTGATAGGGAAATTAGAACCTTTACAAACTGTTTTTCAAACCCATTACTGAGCTAAAAACATGGAAATTGGAGAAAAGAGCCCAAATCTGAGAAGGATGCAGTTCAGGACAGATATGAGGGAGGCGGTCTCCGTATACATTGCTAGTAAGCAGGTGCAATTGCACCTCTGCAAACAATTACTCTTAATAAAAAAACTGAGTTTCATGAATTGACTCCACGAGCTTATCATTAATCTGCATAGGGTAAATTCATCACGGTAACCAAGATAAACAGGAAACAAAAAATGATTAATGTATGTGGAGGGTGGAAAAGTTTCTAAACCTGTGCTGCTGTGGCAGTAAAGAAGATGAGGTTGTCATGAATATTGTATTTCCAGGAAAAGTAAAAAACAACAGCAACTAATAAAACCCAAAACCACAAAACAACAGTACAAAGTGGACAACTGCCAGAGTCCTGTGATTTCAAAGAAGGAGAAAGTGATGCTTCTGTGATACAGATGACGAAATGGAAAACAGATAAGAGAAAAAAAGAACAGGGAAATAGCAGGGAATCAGAGAAAATTGAAAAGTAGAATCTGTTTATACCTGGAATGCCCCCTGTTGGCTGATTCATTTTTATTTTGAAGCTGTAGTAAATACAGTTACGTGTGCCTGTGCATGCACGTGCACACACATACATAGGCATATATGCATATATCCATTCAGTTCTCCACATAGTGAATATCTAGTTGTCAGTTCCAGATCCACTGCATAATTTGAGTATCTGCTTTCAAAATGAAATGAGATATTGAGGAGAAGATTAAGCAGTATGTTTTATTAATCCAAGCAAGAAGCAAATCGTGCCACACCAGGCTTATTGTTCCTTGTAGCGATGAACCTGGCCATAAGACTTAATGATTTGGGCTTTCAGCAAAGGGCCAAAGAAGTGGGACTTCAGAGACAGACATATAGAACAGTATAAAACAGTAATTGTAATGTCTTTTTGCTTTGAACATCCAAAATATTCTGCTTATATTAACAATGAAAAGAGAAAATCTTCATTCTGATTGCACAATAACTTTCTCAGTTTGGCAAACACTAAATAGAAACCGAGGTACAGAAGTTATTTAGTGCCTTTATTTTTATTCTATTTCTGGATTTTACTTCACTCAGAAAATCTTCGAAACCGAACACTGTAAAATGGCTTCAGAGGGAATCACAGAAAAAAAATTCCCAATATACCATTGGAAAATCTTATCAAATGAATGCTTGAATCTCCTCTCCATCCCCTGCCTCTGCAGATAGAATGTTTGTGGGGTACATCTATTATCTTTTTATCAACACTTTGTTTGGATGGAAAATTTTCTTGAAAAGGCTTCTGTAAGAATATGTGTGTGGGGGATTATTGATTCAAATTCCCAAGAAAAGATTCGTAATTATCTTATGACTACCCCGTGGGCTGGAGAGACATTAAAAAGTTTGTGAAGGCAGCAGAAAAAAATGATTACACAAAAGTACTCTTATTCAGTTTCTCTCTTCTTTCAAAATACAAAATGATGTATACACATACAGTGGAAAGAAAGAAGACAACAGAAAAATTAAAAATTCTTGTTTTTTATAACCATTTCCATTTCAAAATCCATTTTCTGCCTTAATTATTCCATCAGGAAGTTGGACAATTAAATCAAAATCATCAGCTGTAACACATAATCCTCATTACGCTGCTTTACATCATTCTGAAGATCTTGGATAAACAGCTCCCTTTAAGATCTTTAGCTGAAAACTTGCATCTTGCATAAACACGTAACTATTATGATAGCCATGCCTGTAGGCAACACAAGACAGTTTACCAAACTTTAAATAATATATATGCTAGGTTGTTCAGTCTGTGCATAAACTACAAAATTAGTATTGCAAATTTCAGCAGTTATGCACAGCTGAGGCTGTAGCACTGAGGTGGCAGGCTGAAGTTGGTGCTTCCACAAAGCTTTAGCAAAAGCCAGAACACTAAACATGCTAAGAAAAATACTCTTAAGAGGGTCTGGACAAAAAGACCTTTCTCTCATGGCTAATTCACAATGCTCCTGCTAGATTTTGAACCACAAATATATTTAATGATTATGACTATTCAATGAATTATGTGCTCAAATGATTGTCATCAAATCAGTAGAGAGAAACATCGCTGAATATTTGGATGAATATTCATACAACACAAATAATGCATACTCACTGTGGCAAGCTGACAATAATTATATGCTAAAAGAGTGTTGAAATGGGTCTTGGAACAAACTTAAATAGTCTGCAGCAAATAATTTTCTAACAGAGCTACAATTGCCACAAAATTATTTTCAGCCAATTATCAGAGCACTTCACTTGTGCATTGTCTTTTTATGTATCCATAAGGACTCTGCAACTTCAAAAATCTGAAATCAACTCTTCTGTGAAGTAAAAGGTTTTTAGAAGATACTCAAATAAATTATGGTATGGTATGGTGGGGCAGTTCCCACCATTATCAACACAAGTCAACTTTTTGATGTAACAAGTTGTCATCCATTAACCATCTTATCAAGACAAGTCAAGACTGGATTACAGGCTATCCTATTTAAACATCATTACATTAACCAGGAGTTTTTCCGAGTTTAAATGCTGCTTGAGGAGTTCACCACACGAAAATAGCCCAGATAGAACCTCTTCGTGTTTGTGCACCATCTGGAGTCCTGTCACACAGAGTTTTCAGCATAAGGTGGCAAATGCTGAAGGGTCTTTTTTTCTGCTAGACTTCAAATTGTGTGTCCTGGCTTTATGAGCATCCCTAGGCAGCACTGCTTCCAAGACACAGGGCTGGAAGTTTCCAGCCTTGCTCTTGGCTGCTTTCATTCCCTTGCCTGTTCCCTGACCTCATGCTCTTGCTGGAGGATGGCTGAGGAGTGCACATGCTCCCTTTCAAAGCGCTGCATGGTGCTCAGCCACACAGATCAGGAGCATGCCCCTGACTCAGTGGCCTCTTCCAATAGGCTCTTGGCAAAGCCTTACTTTTATCTCTTAAAAATAAACCCCACAGTAGCAGAGCCATCTGTAAAATTCAAATCTTTGCATAGTTTGCATCTGGACCTCACAGAATCACCAAATCACAGAATAGTTGAGGTTGAAAGACCTGGAGAACATCTAGTCCAAGCCCCCTGCTCCAGCAGTGTCACCTAGAGCACGTGGCACAGGGTGGCATCCAGGTGACTTTTAAAGATTTCCAGAGAAGGAGCCTCCACAACCTCTCTGAGCAGCCTGTTCCAGGGCTCTGTCACCCTCACAGGAAAGAAGTTCTTCCTCATATAGAGGTGGAACTTCTGTGATTCAATTTATACCCATTACATTTGTCCTGTTCCTGGCCACCACCAAAAAGAGTTTGGCTCCATCCTCTTTACATCGACCCCTCAGGTCATATTGCCAAGATCCTCTCTCAATCTTCTTTTCTCCAGACTAAAGAGGCCCAGCTCACTTTTAGACCACTCTTGGGACACCATTACAGCCACAACCAACAGGCCTCCAGGGAGAGCCCTGCTCTCCAGATAGCACTGGTGCTCGAGGGCTCACCTCAGGGCACTCGAGACCAGGGAGCACAAAGGGGCAACACAAGTTGCACGAGAGGCTCATCTGCAATACAGAGCTGAACTGCAGGTGCCCCCAGCATCCCATCAGGTTTGAACAGTCCTTGCCACTATTTCAGCCAGGACACCCAGGAGCCAGCTGCAGGTTCCCAGGCCTCTAGCAATGACTCATCTTGGAAAAGGAAGGAGATTTGTAGCACAGCAAAAGACAGTGCAAGCCACGAGCACCGTTGCTTGCGCCAGACTGCAGTGGGCCTCCATGAACTAGAGGAGCATTCGAAGAGGATGCAGTCAGCTAGAGAACAAAATCCTGCTTAACTAAAGGGAAGCTGTTCAGGCAAAGGGGTGCGCGATATGGCTTTGGAGACCCAGCACATGGAGAACTATTGCTTCTGCCAGGCACCAAACCTCCACTGAAGGGCTGCTATTGCCTCCTGCAGGGCTGCTAGCCTCAAGCTCACCACCTTCTGGAACAGACAGGCAGGGAAACCAGCTAGGTCTGGCCCCACACACAAGCCCTCCTCACGCTGCAGACTTGCTGCCTTCCAGCCAAAGCCCCACTTCTTACCATGGCACAGCTCCACGTTAGCTTGGCAAAGGCACCACGGGGAAGCCGTGCTCTCCTCCCTCACAACACCCATCTTCCCAGGCCCCAAGCACACGTACCCCAGGCGCACGCGTCACCCGTGGGCCCTTGATCACGCGCACACTGCACACAGACATGCAGGTACCTCAGCCTGCACCTCGCGCTGCAGCCCGGCAGCCACCTGGGCTGGGCACACCGGGAAGCCTGGCCAGCCGCCCCAACAG
>JAWLRI010000002.1:6341205-6400117 GCA_034781795.1 Crypturellus tataupa | reverse complement strand
GTCCTGCACAGCCGCCCTCTCAAAGCGCCTCCCGCGGCGGTGCCGCAGCTCCTGCCCCCTCGCGCCCTGCCGGCTCCCGGTCTCCTTGGTGCCACAGGAGCCAGAAGCTCCGTGAGCCGGGCCCGGCTCCCGGGTGCCTCTTTGGTACCGCCCGGCCCCATGGGCAGCGAGGCCGCTGGTGACAGCGGCAGCCCCTGGGCTGTGGGCCCGAGCACTGGGCAAAGGGGCTCCCGGTACCGCGGCAGGGGGAGAGGGGATCACTTGGATGGATAGTGTGGAGACAGACCACACGGCCGGAAAGATGCCCCTTGCCAAGAACCGGGGGCTTCCCAAGGCCGGGGCAGCCTCCAGCAACCTCCGCCCGCGCTCGCCACTCCTCTTAACCCCGCTCTGCCGCCACCGCCACCGCCCCACAGGCCCTGTGCCGCAGAGCTGCCCCTCAGCCCCTGGGGCGCTTTCTCCTGCTGTCTCCTCACAAGACGCTGGCCCACCCGCCCCACGCTGCGGTTCTGCCCTCCTTGCGCAGCAGCACTCTCCTTGACACAGCTGCTCTTCTCCTTCCCCCACCCCAAGCAGCAGGGCAGGGCCTTTCCAAGGGCAACACAGTGTTACGTCTCATGGGTGACCACAGTCAGCTCCTTGCAGCCCTCCAGCCTCTTCAAACCTGCTGCCAGCTCACAGCAACACCATGCGAGCACACAGGTCGCAGCTCACCCGCTCCCCCTTCCCAGGGGGCCACACATCACAGGTGGCTTCCTGTGACCGACAGAGTCAGACACATTGTGGCCCAGGAGATGCTCCAGAGTCATTCACATCCCAGATCTCTGAGCTCATTGGCCACCCATCTTCCCAAAGTCAGTGCCAAGGCAATGAGGTTAAAAGAAAAAAAAAAAGGAAAAACACAAGGAAAAGGACACCTATTTACAGGCAGGTAAACACCACCGACCAATTAAAACCACAACACAACAGCCACCCACAGCAGAAGAAAGCTGCAAATGCAACAGCTCTTGGCTTGAGGGGGCATGTCTTGGCCCACAGACAACGGTGATTCACTCCCCTCCTTCTTCCTTCAGAGTATCACAGAATGGTTGATGTTGAAAGGGAACATCTAGTCCAACCCTCTGGCTCAAGCAGGGTCACCTAGAGCACATTGCACGTCCAGGTGGGTTTTGAATATGTCAAAGAAGGAGACTCCACAACCTCACTGGACAATCTGTTCCGTGCTCTGTCACCTTCAAAATCAGGAAGTTTTTCTTCATGTTCACATGGAGCTTCCTGTGTTTTAGTTGGTGCTCATGGCCCTATTGCTGGTCACCACTGAAAAGAGTCTGGCCCCAACCTTTTGACACTCTGCTGTAATATATTTGTACTCATTGAAAGATCCCCTCTCAGTCTTCTCTTCTGTAGGCTAAACAGGCTCAGCTCTCTCAGCGTTTCCTCATATGAGAGATGTTCCAGTCCCCTAATCATCCTCACAGCCCTCACTGGACTCTCCCCAGTAGCTCCATGTCGCTCTTGTGCTTGGAAGCCTAGAACTGGACACAGCACTGCAGATGTGGCCTCACCGGAGCTGAGCAGAGGATGAGGATCACCTCCCTCTACCTACTGGCGACGCTCTTCCTAATGCAGCCCAGGATACCACTGATCTTCTTGGCACAAGGTCATGTTGGTGGCCATAGTCAGTTTGTCCACCAGGACACCTAGGTCCTTCTCCACTTTCCAGTAGGTCAACCTCTACTGATACATGGGGTTATTAAATAAGAATGCCCTCCATGTCATTCTTATGTGTGTGTCTGATGTTTGCAAATCTAGAGCAATGGGCTACTTTCAATCCTCTGGCATTCTCCAGGCATCTGGAAAGATTCAGCTGGAGATTTTAGCCAATTCATCCTTCTTTTTAGGTCTGTTTTCCTATTTTTTTCCTGCCAGCAGCACATTATGTTCAGTGACCACTGGACAGAGAGAAGCTGCTGGAAGTATTTCAGCTGCTCCTGCCAGGCGTTAGGAAGCAAATGACCACAGCTAGTGCCAGGAGTGCCTGGCAGCTGCTGGTTCCCTGGCTATTCGCAATACATTTTTTCACTACTGCAAGTGTGCAGAAGAACTTGCAAGAAACTCTCCAGTCTGTTTACTTTAACAACATATGTATTCCTTCTCTTCGCTTTTCCACTTTCCACTAACATGGGCAGTATTAACATTGAACAAATCTGATAATTTTAACAGTAGAAGTCTACGTTAAATGTCTAAGGTAAGCAATCCCACAGGTAAAGGAACAGCTAGTTGTGTATATATCCTCCTGTTCACTTCCTATGGCATTTTTCCGCTCCTCCTTTATGCTGTGCTCTTTGTTAAGCCAGTTAATTCTCTTTAAAGGACAAGCAAGGCAGATGAGACATTGAGCAACTGTAAGCTTAAAATTTAACTCCCGTCATCCCCCAGTTTCTGCAAGGCAGTGTTTTATTAGTGTCTTTAAAATTTGAACTAGGCCCTTGTTACTCAAGCCTTGCACACACAAAACAAGGCAAGAGGGCATCCTGCTGTCCACGGCACCTGCATTTACACAGCGCCACCAGGACGTGTGGACTGTCTTGTTGTGTTATCCAGCTACAAAAGGACAAAGAGGCATGTCAGATTTGCTCAAGTATTTTGGATGCTGACTAGGGCAGAAGGGTAGGTTTATTATATAAATTGTTTAAAATTTAGCAGATGTTGTAATGCATTTTTCCCAAGCAGGACAGAAGTGATTTTCTGAAACTGCTCAGATTTTTTACAAGCAGCACTAGTTTGTCAAGGCTAGAGGGGAATCTAGTGCATGTCTCCCAGAAATGTCAGGAATAATTAGTCTCTCCAAATAGAAGTTCCAACAAAACATTTCTTACAGTTCTGACTTCGTGTGTAAATTATATGGTAGGTGTATTTTCGGTCATTTCCTTTTAATTCAGAGTTTCAGCACTAGGAATAGCTCTTGGCAACTGTACTATGCAATAATGTCCAGAGCCCCATATCAAGAGTCTCATAGCACAATATCCATGTTTAATAATTAAAATTTAATTATAGTTTCCTTTCATAGAAAGGAATTTTTCTTTCTGTGACAAGACAAGTGACAGCCTTCATAAAGTACCAGAGTAACCACGTGCAGAATTTACCTCCTATATTCATTCCTGTTTTCTGTTTTCTACCACGTCACTTGTAGTACGAACAATTTTATTGGTCATAAGTAATTGTTTCTCAACAGCAAAGAACACAAGTTCGACAGCACATGTCCTCAAACTCCCTAAAGTAAACATAAAAATAAAAAAAACACACAAACAAAAAAACAATATGGTACAATGCAGTACAATAAGAGACAACAAGAGCTGGCAGACATGACTATTGAAGTGTTGGAGGCTTAAAAAAAAGCTGCTTATATGGAAGAAGTTTATAAATGTATCGTCTGCTTAATGAAATCCATCAGCTTTCTCTTGTGTGCTGAAACTCGTACACTGAGCAATACTTAACACAACAACCTTTACTGAATTAGTGCTAGTCGCAGTTAAGGAAGCAGAAATAAAGGCACTGGCATTTATGGAAGTTGCTTTCTGCCTCCTGTCCTTTCAAGCCTTCACCCTGGCAAAATGTGACAGCAACACACTCAGATTAATTCTGTTATTCCACCTGGGCAAGAGAGTAATTGTGCCAGAAAACAAGCAAGCAACCTGAAATCACACTGTGGTTAACAAATTATACACAGAAAGAATGTCGTCATGTCTTCAGAGGTTATGTGCCGGATATTCCTCTTCATGTTATCCTGACTAGTCAGTACGCTCATATCTGGACTGCTTGACCTACTTAACTCTATGTCATTCACAATGATTTCCTTGAATTTATAGTATATGGAATGATTTCTCTTAGTTAAATTTTGTCAATTATGGAATAAATCAAGTGTGCCCCTTTGCACACCTTCTGTGCAATTTATGGACTGGTGTTAGTGTGATCTTCCCATTCCCCTTTATTAAATAGCTTATTAAGAATATGGGGACTGCTTGAGGGGGTCAGAAAAACAGTCCATCTCCTGAAGAGACTCCAGCCACTTCCTGTAGTCCATTCACCTCACATGTCCCCAGCATCCAGGACTGTTGTGTAAGAGATATTGGCGAGTACAAACCCCTGCTTTGCAGTGTACGTGTGGATCAGCCAACCCTGAATTTGACCAGCCCATTTTGGGTCCTGTTTCACAGCATCCTGCAGCAGCACATGGCGAATGTTCACCACCCAAGTGCTTTCTTATCTGTGTTTTAAACCAGTAGTTTCCCCAAGTGTCTCCAGTACCAGAATTATGGGGTTTGAATAACAACCCAGTTGTATATCCACTTCATCTGATGCTTTCTTGATTTTGAAAACCTCAGCCACAGCCTCCCTCAGCCTTCTCTGCTCACCAATATGAATTTTTATTTGGTGTAAAAACTGCACTTACTGTGTATATCTAAAGCATACAGAGTATGTTTTAGTTAGCTTCTTCATTTCATAGTTCAAAGTGATTCCCAGTTTTTGAAGAAATTACAGTATATCCTGAAACTATGGATTACAGTAAAGATAACCCTTTGGGGATATTCAGCCATGATTTTTGTAAAGTTTCCTGGAATTCATCACAACCTTTTTTAAAATATGGAGTAACACATTCTGCCCCCTTGTTCTTTTCTGCTCCACTTTGAAACCTCAGTCAAGGTCATCATCTTCTAAAATGCAAGAGTAAAAAGGGAATTAAATATAGAATTTGCTGGGAACAAGTAAGAGAGAAAGATTTGTTTGAGTATTAGAAATTATGGTCTGCAATGAACTTATCATTTTTAAGAAAGTTTAAAAGAAATAAGTGCACTTATAAAAGATAACCTGAAAAGTAAGCCAAAGGTATATTTTTGCTAGACTTTTTTTCTGTATTTTAATAAAGCTTTATAATATCATATATATTTTTTACATATATATATATAGACTTGCATCTATGCCTGAACCTGATATACTTGCTGGTTCCCTGCCACCCATTTCTTGCCAATACCCACACAGAAAACATCATGTAACTTCTTTTGCTGGTCTTTGTCCATAACTAGCTGTTTCTCCACACTTCCTCCTCCACTCACACTCCTGAGGAGCTCTTATCCGTGAATCTCTGAGCAGATGCAACACCAATAGACTCGCTCTCCCTAACTAAAAGCCACCAAAAATAATCCACTGCATAAGAGGGGTCACCCGACAGACTTTTCTTTTGATCTGGGGCTTCTGTCCAGTTAGCAGCTGGCCTTACTTGGCTGGTTTGCATGTGCCTCCTTTAAACATCTGTTTAATTAGAGTGATCGTATCATGGAACATACAGAGGATTGGCCTTAATCCCTAATATGTCCTCAAGGGAAAAGATCGCCTGCTCTATTATTTGATCAAAAGAGTTTTTCAGTGATATGTTACATAATTTAAAGAAGTGTTAATTCCTTGTAATCTGTTTTTCTGAGTCAAGTACATAGTCTCTTAGCCACCACTCAGACACGCACTCATCAACACTCTTGACAGCTTTGTAAGAACTTATGGCTTAGTCTCCTGTTCACCTCCAATGAAGTCACTTGTCTAGACTTCCATGAGAGGAAGACAATGGCATGAGAGTACTCGACTGCGGTGTCTCAGTGCTCTTTTACATGTTTAGCACCCATCTAAATCAAGGCACTGCTTATTATGTTTGTTGGCAGTGCTACAACTCCTAAGCTATTAGATGCTTTCTAATGGCTTGTCTTGGTAGCTACCAGGCTTAGTACGTTCCCTCATCTGACTGGCATTAAGGGCAAGCATAGAATCTGTAAGAGCTCAGACTACCGTTCCACGCATCGCAGTCAGCCATAGCAGCTGGGCAGCGCGGTTGCGCAGCCTCGCTGGGCTGTCATCAGCAGGGACAGCTTTGCAGATAATGGTAAAAGAATTTCTGAATGCTTCGCCCCAGCTGAGCGTGTATGAGAAAGCACAAGATACATGGCTTTCTCCTGAGACATTCTCAGCTGTGGATTTGGACATATGGAGCAACAGACTGGTGGACAGGGAAGCCGGTTAAGTTAGGCTGTGAGTTTACTGACACTAAATCCTCCTGAGTGATGGTTGACATATTTGCAGTTGAAAGGATATAGTTGCAGGTCTGCTTTCAAGTGAAGTGTCATCTCTTTGTGATCTCTGGACAGATTGTTATATGGGAACTTTTTTGCATCCTGCTGGAAACCTAAAGTCATTATTGTTAAGCGTTCTGCCTAGATGATGCTTAGCATATTTTCTTCTTGAAGTGCTCTGGGGTTTTAGGCCTATTTGTTAGAAAGATGTCACCTTTCTGTGCTCTTAATAAATAATAAAAAACAAGGATAAATAATAAAAATATTTCATCAGTGGAAATATTATTTATCCAATGTATTGAAGTAATGCTGTGATGTCAAGATAAAGATTTAGCAATGTGTTTTTTAAGAAACTGAGAATTGTGGCTCTCAAGTGTGTTCTGTTTTGCTTCTTAATAGTTGAATTATGCCTGCACTGTTCTTTATAGTAAATCTTAAGGCCATGCATCAAGCACTAGATGTGCAGTTGTTAAGAGCTGTAAAATGTACAGTTAAACACAATGAGTCACATTAAACTGTCTCCAAATAAGCATGGTTGTGCTAGTAAATGCCTATGACACTAATGCAAAGTAGAAACATATAGAACCCAGACAGACATAAAAAATTTACTCCCATCTCCCAGTGTTTTTCTTCTTATTTTTCTTTTTCTCTGTATTCTCTATCTGCTTACAACATGACCATCCTGTTTGGAAATCTAAACTCCAAACTGTACGTCCATGGTTTTCAATAACTACAATGACCAAGTAAGTTATCTGCCTTGCAAGAAAGGGAAATGAGGTATGATTTAAAAAATGATCTAATGAACTACTTGATACGTGCATGCATCACTACCAGCTGTGGTATGGCATTGAAGTGACCCTCTGCCACACAGTAAAGTACCTAAGGATGCACATCTAGAGGTCATTCCCCTTGTGTTCAAGTGGCAGCCCATGTATTTGCAGAAGATGACCTGGTTCTATCTATCTACATCTCCTTTGTTGCTGTGAAGTGGCTGCTACATGCAACAGCAGCAGGCATGAAGCTACAGGTATATGCTCAGAGGGACACCTAAAAAAGCATACTCTTTGTTTCCTGAGATCAGTTCTCTGCTTTACAAGTACCTGACCTATATATTTTCTAAGTATTACCCTTGATGTTAATGCCATAGTATCACAAACATGCTAGGTGACCTGACCCCTGGTTATGACTAGTCCATGCTGTTTCTTCTACAGTGGACAACTGCTTACAAGGTGTTTTTTCAGTAAGGATTAGTAAAGTGGAAGCTGTTTCACTGGCCTCATCTGGGCCAGGTAGTTTCCCTGGCCTTGGAGATTCCTTCCTTTGCCTTGGGCTGTGAGGAGCACAGAGACTGGAAATTCAATTCCTGTCCAGTGAGGAAATAACATCAAGCATCCATCACCAAGCAGTGAGCTCCTGTCACCAAAGGGGAGAAATGCAGGTGACCTGCAGTCTGCAGGGAGACCTCTGTGCAGAGGGCATCTGAAGCCGAGGCCACTGCACTCAGCAGCCTGCCTCTTCTTCTCATGAGCGATGGCTTGCCTTCCAGCAGTGAAGGAAAACAGGAAGGTGTGAAGGGGAGAGGAGACAGCCAAGAGTGAGATATGCTTCTTGTGATGGAGAAACTGAACGCCTTCATTGGGGACTGCTGCCAGCAACCCTTCTACCTTCCCATTCTCAGATCCACTGCAAGCTGTGGCAGCTGAGTAAGCTGGAGAAGCTTGGGGAGGAATATCCCCCAAGGCTTCACCATGAAGCACCTAGCATCAATTAAAAGAATTTACTTTTTAGATAGCTTTTGTTCTCCCTAGGCATCTATACATAACTAACAAGTAAAGTGAATTTGTAGAAAATGGGAAGACAGTTTAGGATGGACCAAAGGATTTACCACACAGGTGTGGAAAGCTATTTGCTTGATATCTTCTCAACCTTACCAAACTTCCAATGGGAATTTTGGTTCAAGAAGTTGATTACTGTTGTCTAAATAGAGAAAAGACCTAAATATTCACACAAATTTAGTGTCAAAATGAAGTTACATCCAAAGCTGCAAGTGAAAGAGCCAAGTCAGGACAGCAAGTGGCCCATTGCAGTGAGGTGTCTGCAACCTGAACAGAACAGATGGGAGAGTGAGCTGCCGTTCAGCCGAGAGCGATTGGCTCATTGGAGATTAGACAGAAATGTGAATTTAGCCTGAAGAATTTTGTCCTGTGCATTGAGGTGTTAAGAAGGAGCCCTTGATGAATAAAGGAAATCCAAAAGTTCTTCAGTTTGGTATTAAAACCTGCTGTAGAACAGTGAAATGTCAGGATATAGAAGTTATAGTCCCCTATGTTAATGGTGGTCCACTTTTTTATTATTATTGTTTATGTTTGTTTTTCAGAAACTATAGGTGATTATGCACAAAATGCATAGGGCTTTATGACAGCTATAAGGTCATGGCTCTCAAGTCAGCAAGAGCCAGCATGCCATGCCACCTTAGCTTATACCACTGTGTCTCTATATGCAGCTGCCTGGGAACTCAAACTTCCATTCTATGGAAACACATCATTGCCCCGAAAAGGTCTTTTGCAATAGTTTGCCAACAACAACAGAAGTTGTCCTCTTAGAATAGAGGGCAAAGAGTGAATTACCCTGGCTTGTCTGCACCAGAATTAGTGTGTCCTTTTGAATGTGATAGACTGTGTTTTGTCCCAGTTTCTAGGACAATAAGCTTCATAACCAACTTCATACACCAACCACGACACAAGACACCTTCACACGCTGTTGAACTTCTGCATCTCCTACAGTGCACTCAGCTCTCATATTTCTCAAGATTAAGCATAAGTATGCTCTACCCTATTTATCAACACTTCATCATTCTTAACCATTATTTCCCTCTCAGGAATACAAAAGCAATATTCTTGCACTAGGTCATTGGAAAAATTCAAATATAATATGATAAAGATGAGAGAATATCCTAAAAGACTTTAAAAAATTCTTATGACAATTCTTCCTCCTCACATTCAGGGCTGTTTTTATCACCATGTTAAGTCTGTAAATAAAAATGTCACTAGGAGTTTTCTTTGTAATCCAAAAGCAGCAATAATATCCTTTTGCATAGCACCATGTTTCTGGGAAAGGTTACTCTTAATTGAACAGGGTCACAGAAACTCTCAGCACTCTGCACTGTTTTATGATTTCTCTATCTGTATTTCTCTATCTGTATTCTGTGTTGTGTCACTCTACTTTAATTTTTTTTTCATAATACCTGTGATTGATTGTAAGGGACAGAATTCAATCCAGGTGGTTCAGTAAATACTATATAAATATCTGTGAAACCACACAGTCTGAAGAAAAAATATACAAAAAGGGAAAGAGACAGAGGAAAGTTTAGGTTGCTAGTTTGAAAGTCCGTAGCTCCCACTCCACCTAGAGACCGAGGCGGCCGATGGTACATCCTGGCCAATCCTCTGAACTGTAAAATTCTAAAACATTAAGAATTATGTTCAATTATTCACATTACCAAACAGAACATTTGTTAGCTGGACTTCTTTCCTTGCAAGAGACTAAGCCACAAATGGAAGTCTAAGGGTCTAATGAGCAAAATTTCACTCAGCAAGAATGCTCAAGACAAGAAGGATAAATGTTAACAAGTTTCAAAATACAGAGCAATTCAGTGACCTGCTGTAGTAATTCAGGGAGAGTTATCAGTGCTGAATTTGCAGGTATTCCCCATTAAGAATGTGATCCACCACACCAAATTTTGATCTGCAATGGGAGTAGGTTTCTCTACTTACAGATATGCAGATATTCTAGAGAGGCCTATTCTGTTTTCTGTTGGCTGTGACAGGAGTTGGCCTGACTCCATTAAACCAAAGGTCAGTCTTTCAGGCAAGTAAAGTTAGAGGATACAAATCCCATAGAATGTGATTGTTGTTTAGTGAAATCCAATATCAGATATCCAGTTGAATCCCTGATCTTGACCTTCCATCTCACCCGGTTCATAGTAAGAGTACTTGGGTTAGATATGGACATTTAAAATGCAAATCTTAAATTCACATGGAGAATGAAAAGACAAGCTGATGACAAGCACCTGGCCAATAAGAAGGAACTGATTCAAGTGAGCTAAGAAAAAAATAAGTTCAAGCAGCAATGCAAGCTGGCTCTCCTTTTTTTCATGGGCAAGTGCTAAGAGGCTGCATCTGCATGAGTAGTTGTTTGCAGTGTTAATGAGAAATCCAGAGAGAACACAACAGTCAATCATTGGTGTCCAGTACTCTCCAAGACTTACAGAAGTGCTTTTAAAAGAAAGGTGAAGGCCTAGTATAGTCACATGATTCCAGGACCTCAGAGCTTAAAAAATATGATTTCCGATACAGACGTAAGAGATGATAACTTTCTCATTAATCTCAGGAACCTCAAGGTCTGAATATTCTCCTGTGGTAATGTTAGTCAAAATAATTGCACTGCAATCATTTTTCTCTCTGAGGGTGGCTATTTGTTTGCATAATCAGCAACAGGGGCCTTCCACCTCTATCAGTTACACGTTTTGCATCTGAGCAACTACAATGCATTCAGTGTAAATATTCCCATCTTACTACAGTATAAGCAAGAAGCAACTGATAAATGAAATGATTTCTCCTTTATTAGTCAGGAACTCCTTAAGTAAGGCATATTCTCGATTGGATTCTTAGTGATATTGTAGGAACATGAACTTGCATTGTTTAATATCAATTTGCTGATAAACAAAGACTCTTCTGACTTCAGGATGCCTCATGAATTGCAAATTAATCACATTTGGAGCTGTTTGTTTGGTCTTTAAAAACATTCAATAAAACATATCTTAATTAGAAAGTAATTTAATAACAGAAGCAAAGTAACAGTTAACACCAAAAGTCATGCTTCAGCTTGAAGCAGGCTGTTTAGATCAATTGGCTTTTGGAGGTTGCATACAGAACATGAAAATGAAAACCTATCGCTCTGCTCTTTTTGGATCAATGGCGTCAACTAGTTGTTAATAATATTTTGCATGTCCCAAAAAAAAGTATTCAAACAAAACTTTCTTCTCACTAGATTTATGAAAATGGATGTTTGGATCTGACACACAGTTTTAATGTATGACTTGTCAAAAAAGTCAGTACAGGTCAGATTAACTTACAAAAACTGAGGCTTTGGCATCATTGGAGCTACTCCAATTTATTCCAGCTAGGGTATTTCTAAATTTATGACTGCATGGTAGAATGGGAAAAACATTCTGCAATGTGAAGGTCTTTTCCTGTGGAGGAAAGGTCTCTTGAAATATTTACTTAAAAATGCACAATAATTACTATGGGAAATGTGAAATCAATAAAGAAAAGTTTTAACCTGTATGTCTCTATTGGAATGAAACATGCTGCTAAGCAAAAAACCTTCATGTTTTAGCAAATGCAATAGTAGGGGAGGACATCATATAACCTATGCCTTCAGGTAATAATTTTTCACTTCTTTATTATATATTGCATTTACTGCTCTTCAACTGTGAGATGTAAACCTGCCTTTTTGGTACTCAGACAGGAACTATATGATGACTCCATCAGGCATAAATTAAAGACTTCACTAAAATCTCTAGTGGATCTCCTCTTGATGCAAGGTGATATTTACATGGCGAAACATCACCATGACAGCTCTCATATTTCCTATCCACCACTTCTGTGATATTCCTACCCTCCCTCGCTTCCCACCACAGCTCCCGCATCATCCTGTGTTTCCTGCCCTGCCACAAAGTGCCCTCAGCTCTGTCAAGGCTCTCACCCGTCTCACGAGTATTCCCCTCCTTCCTTCATAGCTGCTACTTCTTGCCTTGGCTTGGTGAGAGCCTCGGGCAATAGGAGGCATAAACTGTGGCTGCATCACTGCTAAATCTGCGCCTTGTAGGTGGATGTTTTATAAATACAGAGAGCCAAAAGGCATCAGCACTCTGTCTGGCTGACAGGATACTGGTTCTTGGCTTCATCAGTGTTTATAAGGCTATAAAAAGGATGACAGGGGGTTAGACCAAGAGTTTGTCTAGCCCAGTATCCACCTTAGCAGTAGCAAATAGCAGATATATGGAGGAATCTAAGGATAAGGTAAAATACAACAAAGTCAGTGTATCCACAAAGTTTTCTCCTAGCTGTGGCCCTGAAAATATTATTTTTGCTGTTAAATAATAAAAGGCTAGGCACTTGATGCAGACCTGATAGCAACGGGTCTCAGGACTTGTCTGCATCTGCCTTGGCCTGGACTGGTTGCAGCTATGGCACAAATTGCCCTCTGGCCAACCCAAAGAGGTAGTAATCCATCAAATTTGCTTGTAGAATAAATTTACCTGTTTTACTAATGAGGCTTCTCTCTATTAATTTTGGAGTCGGAATGTATATTTTGGTAAATAGACTAGTCATTTGGACTTCTAGACTGTTCCCTTTTTTCCATAATAAGATTTGCATGTAAATAGATTTAGAGTGGAAGTAGCTGCCAGCTATTTGTCTTCTCACTAAAGAAGACAAATTCTGTCTGTCCCGAGCCAGAAGTGGTGTATTTGTTAAGTTGTAGCTGTGAATGAGTGTTTCTATCATCACTTTTTAAACCCATGAAGATCACACAGCTTGCAAGACAGGCCATGCATCCTTTGGTACATTTGGTACCAGTGAGATGAACAAGGACTTTGGGGTCCTTTGGGGTGCATGAATACTGTCTAAAGAGCTTTATCCACGTGGTTCCTCTCTATGTTGTTTTGCAATTTATTTACTATCAGTGGTGGAAGAGCCCTCCCTAAAGCTTGGTATAGACAGTGCTTTACCTTGCTACACAGAAAGGCACAGGCGAGCTTCAGAGTAGAGTGGGATTCCCAAAGGAGGAATCAATATCTGACACATCCTGCCTTGGTGATCACTCTTGTTTCATGGAAACTGTGGAAGAGCACAAGAAAAAATGTGTCAAATCAGCTAAACTGCAGAAATGAGCTGCCTCAGGACTCGCTAGGGATCTTCCTCTTACACTGCAAGACCTAGCTTTAAATTCACCTGTTTGTTTGCTGGGGATATTGCTTTTTTCCCCTTATAAATGAGTCAGGCACGATTCTGCTGCTACAATATCCAGTCATTATGACTTCTGTAATTTGCCACTGAATTGTGCCTCTGCCCTGGGCACTACATATCCCCTCTCAAAGGCAGTGAATGAAATAAAGCTGTCACGGAAACTTGTCTGCAGTTCTTTATGAAACTATCCATGGGAGCTGCTCTGCCTGTGCAGCAAGCAGCAGGGGCTCGGAGATGGGACCCTCCATCATGAACTGTCTCTTTTCCCTGGGAGGCTGAAGATTATGACTTTCTGAAAACTTCACAGTATTCATCATTAAAAAAAAAAAATAGTTCAAACAATTACAGGAAGATAGCTATGTTGCAGTAGTACTGGGCTAGACCTTAGGAGAATAGCATTTATCTAGCTCTATCTCAGCTATCCCCCATTCTAAGCAATCTTTGGTGATTCATGCCTCTCTATTTGACTTTTCCACTATAAAATACTCCCTCTCTTCCATTCCTTGTCTGCCTTAGGCTGTGCATTCATTAAGGCAACTGTTGCTCTCCATAGGTAGTAACAGACCTGGTAGTACAAGATTTCCTGGCTTTGCTGAATGTTATCATTATGTAAAAAAAAGTAACGCTGAGCCAACTTTGTTCAATAAAACAATAGTCATCAGTAGGTCTGTATTAAATTCTCCGCTTTGGGAAGGCAGAAGTGCTATTGCATACAGCCTCAGTTCAGGGAAGCAAATATGGTTGGAAGGGACTTCTGAAGACTGTCTAGTCCAACATGCTGCTCAAAGCAAACAAAATCTATATAATATCAGTCAGCCATGGCTTTCCCCAACCAAGTTTTGATAAATCCACATGATTTTCCTTGTCCCCAGATAAACTGTTCTCGTGCCGCACTGCCCTACAAGAGAAGAAATTGCTGCTTGAGTCCAGTCTGAATCTTCCAAGCCAGAACTTATCCCTTTCCCTTTATTTTATCATTTGCCGCTGTCAAGCAGATCTTGCCTCCCATCCCTCTCAGACTTTCCCTGGAAAAGCAGTGGACAGCTACTACATGACCCTGCAGCGTCCCCTCCTCTGGCCTAAGCGAGCCCACCTCCCTCAGACTCCGGTCCCTCACCATCCTGGTAGCAGCCTGTGGGACTCTCCTCTGCTTGGCAGTGTCCGTCTTGAATTACTTGGTGCAAGCCTACCCTCCCGCCACACTTAGCGTGGCAACTGATAGGAGGAAATCTTCACTCCCAAACGTTCTGCTAATGCTTCCTCAAGGAGTGGCAGCGAAAGGCTCCACAGCTTTATTGGATGATCCTAAATTCATAAAAAGACCTATAACTGAAACTCAGTTAGAAGAAAGGCAATGCAAGTGAGTCTTCATGGAAGCTTTTGCGGAAGAGTGTCTCTCTCTCAGAAGATGGTAGGGGATGTAATTTCTTTTCTATGGAAGTTGCATTATGATGAAATTCAATTTTGTGAGCAAACTCTCTGCACAACCAAGTATCTTCGTAGTACTGTCTCCTGTATTAACTGCAAACCACATTTTGCATTTAAATGCTTTTTGGTGGCATTGAACCAGTGCATCATTAGGTATTTGCATAGTAAGAACAACAAGCAAATCTCTGCCTGGCACAGCAGGACAATTTCAAGTAAGTACAGAAATGATTGAGTCCATTCCAGCATTAATTTAGTGTTCTTCGCTGCCCTGATGTCCCTTAACAACCCACCGTGCACAGTCACCGCCGGGCTGTTCATGCTGAGCTCAATCACACCTGCCACAGTAACCTCGGGTGCTTTAGGCCAGACTCTGTGGCAAACCTTAGCAAAAGGTCTGCTGTCCCTGTGGTAATTTCCCTGCTTTTGCAAGACCTCTGTTGTAACTGGCAGAATCAGCAGCTGTAAAATCATTGTTTTCGTGTTGTTTTAGGTTTTGTGGATCCACATATGATATCCCTGCAGATTTTCACAGGTTGCCCTCTGAACTGCATCTGTCCCTGTTTTTGCTCTGCAATGTTTCTGTTAGCATAGCGCCTGCCTTGTTTCCAGAGAACCACGCGATGATTAGCTCCCTGGAAATAGCTATGGGCTCTTGTTTTGGCTCTCTGATTTTTGTCTGGGGTGGCTAAAGATAAAGCATTTAATTTAGATCTTTAATGTCATGGAGGCAGCATGGTATTTTTCATCCTAGAGGGGAGCATACAGAGCGCAAGCTGGCTGAGCGCTCCAAGGCAGCACACGAGCAACGCGTGCCGTCGTGCTTTAGAAAATTCTTTGTAATTAAGTGCAAGTACATTAAAACACCCTGATCCAAGCCATAAAAAGGACTGCAAGCCTCAATGGGCATTGCAGGAAGGGTGAAGCTAGACGAGGGCACATCTTTGTTACACGCTTGTGGTCTACCCAGAAGTAATGAATGATTTTAGTCCTTGGGAGCTGTTTACCTGAGGAAGCCTCTTGCATTGCAGGCTCCCAAGGGCAGACGGCGAGGTACAGCACCTGGGGGTGGTCATGCCCAGCCCTGAGCGCCCCTGCTTTTCCCTTCACATCAGCGTGTAGAAGCAATGCCCTCTCTTGTCCAGCACCAATACTGCAGCTTCCCACCCTTAAATAGCTAGTTACGTATAGCAGCTCCATGTTGCCATAGTGTAAGAATATTGTTCCTTCTGTACTGTTATTTCATATGCATTTCTGTCATGAGCCTTTATATATAAAAATATGGCAGACTAAAAGGTTTTATGTTGGTGTATTTTAAAAATTGTCCTTCCCAGCCACATACAATGAATGTCTAAGATTGTAATCTTTGTTTTATTCAGTCATTAATTATGATACCCCATTTGTAAGAGGCTTCTTTTTAAGGATTGCTAGGTCTATATAATGTGAGTACAAACCACTACTAAGGAGAGAAGAAGAAAAAAAAAGGAGTTTGGTAGTCTTCCAAATATTCATGAGGACACTGCTGAAATCAAAAAAGATTATATTGCTACTGGAATCTCTCCAGTTTCCAGCACACAGGAAGTACCGTGAGACCTCTAATCAATGCTTTTTAGTGCTCTCATCTTCTTGGAAATTCCTACTGTAAAAGTGAAGAAAGATTCAGACATGAGATTTCTGTAATCCCTGTGCATAGGATTCTTGCTAAAGCAATGCATTTTCACTAATGGGGGAAAAAAAAAAAGAGGAGGGGCCCTGTTAAACAAATTGAGAGGGAGAACAGATTTAGATTTCAAGACTTTTGAATTTTGTTTTCAACTGCAGAAATTTATCTGCTGTTCAAAACGAGAGCAATTTCTTCTGGGCTCAGTGAAATCCAGAAATGATTGAACACTGGGAACGTTCCTCTGTGGCAGCCCAGGAGATGGGAGAGGCACAGTGTGGTTGCTGGGACCTCAGGCTTGGCCACCTTTATTTTCCCTTCCCTTACGATTCGCAAAGTCTTATGAGTGAACCAAAAAGGCACAATGAGCTTATACTCAGCCTCTGGGAGCTTTTCTGTATGCAAGTTGTGGGGAGAGCTTACAATTAATTTGCCCTTTTTTAGTCTTGCTTTGCTTGTGCTCATGAGATTCTTTGACAGATCTTAATGTCCATTTTGAGTATTTTTGTTTCTGCATTTTGCTACCAAGGTAAACAACCCTCCCACACACAAATCTTGATATGAATGGTAGTCTAACTAGGTAGACAGAAAGCATGATCTAAAGAAAAAAGGCTTAAGGATGGCATCATAAAAGGGGACTTGTTTTTTGTTTTTTTTTTTTTTTTTCAATGTGTAGTTCTTCCCAAGGTGGTGAAAAAGGCTAACTTATAACAACACCCTTCAACCCCCAATAACCTTAGCAGGTCGGGTGACTTTTTTGAACTGGTGTCAAGGTCCTTTTGACCCTTTCCTGGGCAATGAAGCATCAGAGTGCTTGGCTCTTTTTCTCACAGGAGGGTTTGCTGGGAACATTTTCTAACTCCATAAAGTTTCTCTAGTTTAGCTGTAATTCAGTGAATTATTGGCTAGGGGAAAATTATTGGAGCTCATCATGACAACATTGTTCATCACATTAAATAGTGTTGCTGAGAGGGGAAAAGAGATGTACTTCCAAGACAATGCACCTGCAGAGAATTAGCTGAAAAAAAATGAATAATAGACACATGCCGAAAACCATTAATGGAGAAACATATTTTTAAAGAGAAGGACTCGGGCTTTTGCAGCAAACTCTAAATGCTTGTCTGCGTGTGAAGCCAGAAGTTAAAATATTTGGCAGGCCTGAAACGCTGTGTATTCTGCCACAAGAAGCAAATTGCTCAGTCCTTTTTTGTCCTCTTGTTTGTTGGTTCTTGGGTCTCCTACCCGTCGTTTTGCCGCTACTTAGCATTGCACAAAGAAATCATCATTTTTGGGGTGTCTTCTCCACTCCCATCAATTAAGTGGGAGTGTGTAACTACCTGCTCAAAAGGGATAGTCAGCTCTCTATTATTTATATGTTATTTCTTCAAGTATAAATAACCATACTCTGCAAGTTTATGATGATCGTTTTGTAGTTATACTTCAGTAGCAATAAAAGATATTGGTATGTTCCTGACAGGTCCTTAGAAGTTTTATTTAGAAGTCTAAGCCTTGGTCCTTGGTTCTTGTGCAGTGGTTCAGAGCATCCAGGGTGCAGACATCAAACTGCTGTTGGCTAGAGACCCCTTGATTCCTGTGTTGCAGCTATTGGGAAGCATGAAGTGACTGAAGAAAGAACCTGTGGGAAGAGAAGGGAGGGATGAGACAGTGGAGTGGTGCCCTGGAGAAATGTACTTTATCCTCCAGCCTTCTGCTGCAGCATTCCTAGGTGATGCTCATTATTAAGCTTTCCAGAGGCATCTGTTCCTCAGTACCCAAAGCGAAGCACAGAAAGGGCTAGGTTTGCAGAAACGTCAATGTCTCAGAACAACGACTCAGATATATTGGGGCTGTGGTATGAACAGAATTAACATTGCAGCGAGGAACCAAGCAATACGAGAGGAAATCTTTTGCCAGTAGGTTTCACAGTTTTTGCTAAATGCAGAAGAACCTAAGCAGAGGACTTTGTGAGAATGCCTGTGAGGCAGTGTGATCTAGAAATATCTGGAGACCTTTCTGTCTGTTTGTGTCTGTTCTCCAGGCCTTTAAAGGGATCCAGCTAGCACTTGCTGTGCTGGGTCCTCTCACCCCCATCCTCACCTTTTATCTTGTGGGCACTTCCTCACTTCCCCCCTCCCACCCTAATTTATTCTCCCTTCTCTCTTTTCTTGCTTTTTCATAAGTCTTGCTTCTGCAGCATTATGTACAATGCTCTCCACACCTTTGCTCACTCCACGCTGCATTTTGTATTATTTCCTCCATTTCTGTCATTCTTGGGCATCAATAGAGGAGCATCAAATACTGTAACTGTCAGGGAAGTTCTAGTTCTGGTCATTCCCTGAGTCCCCATTATGTGCAGCCCCTTTGCTGAGATAAATCAACCTCAATTCACTTTTTTTTTTTTCTTTTTCTGCATGGACTTCTAGTGTGCCTGGTATCCAGATGTCTTAACCCAAATCTTTCCTCCTGAGTTTAAATTTGTTACTCTATCTCCTATTACAGACACAGAGAAGCGTTTATTCACTTGCTTTTTGCAGCAACACTTCACATATCCCAAAATAGTTATTATGCCTCTTTTTGGCTATCTCTTCTTGAGATTCAATGACTCAACTGACTTAGGTAATATTTCCCTATAGGGGATGTTTTCTAGTGCTCTCACTGTTCTCTCTGCCCTCCTTTCTTGCACCTCCTTTTCAGCGCATGTCACCAAGACCAGACATAGTTGTCCTCCTAAACTCCTAGCAATGCTGACTGCAGTGGAATTCGGTCTTTTGAGTTATAATCCCTTCTTTATCTATCTATATATAGAGATACAAGAATATAAAATAACTCTCAGTTAAATAATGATAGTGGTTTTGGTGCTTTTTTAATTCAAGAATGTGACACTACTGAATTATCTTCTTTGCTACAAATCTTTTTTTTCCTTGCAGAATGGTTACCATAGAATCATAGCATCATTATGTTTGGAAAAGACCTTGAAGATCACTGAGTCCAACCATAAGGCCATCCCCATCTTGCTTGCTAAACCATGTCCCTAAGCACCTCATCCACACGTTTCTTCAACACTGCCAGGGACGGGGACTCCACTGCTTCCCTGGGCAGCCTGTTCCAGTGCTTCACCACTCTTTCCGTGTAGAAATTTTTCCTAATGTCTAACCCAAACCTGCCCAGTGCAATTTGAGGCCATTTCCTCTTGTTCTGTCTGCAGTTATTCGGGAGAAGAGATTGACCCCTGCCTCACTACAGCCTCCTTTCAGGCAGTTGTAGAGGGTGGTTAGGTCTCCCCTGAGCCTCCGCTTCTTCAGACTAACTAACCCCAGCAACCTCAGCCGCTCCTCTAAGGTCAGCGCTCCAGTCCCTTCCCCAGCTTCGCTGCCCTTCTTTGGACACGCTCCAGCACCTCCACATCTTTCTTGCAGTGAGGGGTTCAGAACTGAACACAGTATTGGAGGTGCAGCCTCACCAGGGCTGAGTACAGGGGGACGATCACTTCCCGGTCCTGCTGGCTGCGCTGTTCCTGATTCCATCAGGATGCCCTTGGCCTTCTTGGCCACCTGGGCACACTGCTGGCTCATGTTAAGCTCATGTTAAGCTGGCTGTTGACCAGCACCCCCAGATCTTTTACTGTCACTCAGCTCTCCAGACACCTGCCCCAAGCCTGTGGCGCTGCATGGGGTTACTGTGTCTGAAGTGCAGGACCCGGCACTTGTTGCGCCTCGTACAATTGACCCCAGCCCATCTGGACCCCCAGTCCAGATCCCTCTGCTTAGAGATCTTTATACTGTCAAGAGGATCAGCTCTTCCTCTCAGACCCCTGTTGGCTGCACCTGATCCACAGGGGGAGATTTAAAGGGTCCCAGAGAAGGTCACAGAGGGAGCTGTGTTATTATAGGCAACTTTGGAGCCCCAGAGAAATCTTGAATTTTGACTCAAAGGCGTGTCTTGCCAGAGCCAATCCAGAAAATGATTATGTTGCAGGTCATAGGTTTTGTTTGCATAAGGACTGCTCTCCCAGCAAGGCAACTGGCTAAAGCCACAGAACAAATTCATCTGCAGAGTCTTCACAAAGTCTTTTCAAACTACAATTAGATGAGCTGTATTTTCAGGAGCTCTCACTAAAAAGAGAAGCAGCCCTGGAGACACTGCTTTAGCAATGAGGCAGGATTCCACAAAACCAAGGTCAGATTTCTTTTGTTTGCTTGTTTTGTTTTGTAAAGCCAAAAGCAGGAGCAAACCACGTCAAAAAGATGCCAAAGGAGGCTCTCAACCTCACTAGAGTTTGTGGAGATGGCTGCAATATACTTAACTGCAACAGAATAATAGACTCTTCTCAATGTATTTTGGCTGTTGCAGTCCCAGCTGGAATAAAGTCATGCACAGAAAACCACAAAAACAAAAGAACAATAAAAGTAGAACTTTAAAAGGAGCTAAAAACAAACAGCCTGAATATGGAGTATCTTCTTAATTTAAACTGATTTAACTGCTACAGCTGCACCAAGAAATCTATTACAGGCTTTTGACTGACAGTTAGGTTCAGGGCAACACCAAGTGTTATGATTGTGAAGCTGCAAAGCAACAGGAAGCTGAATACACACAGCAAGACAAGCTCATGTTCAAAAGCAAAGCCCTAGCAATACATACATAATTTAAGTGAGGGAAAATATCCTGGATTTCCAAGAAGTATATTAACAAAATTGTAACTATTTTGGCCTGATAGACTTCAAGTCTATTATGTGTTTTAACCTTGATTGTTTTGCAATAAGCAGTGCTGTAAGCTCTGCAGTGCAGAAGGATTTTGCTCCCACAGGGAGCTCTCCATTCCCCAAGGTAGCTGGTTTGGTATGCTTCTGTAGCTGGTAGAGCATTGTGATCTGCAGGAAGCAGCCTGGTCACTCCTCTTTGGAAGAAATTGTGGCTCATTACTTATTCCATGCATCAGTTCAAGAGAAAGCAAGAAAAACTATGAGCATACCAAAAAAATGGCATACTAATGAAATCCTCTACTTGCTTCACCAAACCATGATCTGACATGGCCCATCTCTAACCACATGGTGACCATCTTCTGTTCTGCTTCCATATTTTCTTTTTCTTTTCCTTTTCTTTCTTTTTTTTTCCTTTTTGAGAGAGAGAGACAGAGCGAGAGGAGAGAGAGAAAAAGCTGCATTAGTCCCAGACTAGGGGAGTAGAGAACAAAACTAACATCCAAAATATTTCTCTTCTGCATATGGGAAAATTTTACAAGGCTGTGCACTTTATTGTATATTATTTGAATTATTTTCTGTCTTAACAATGCAATGTCTTAATGGAAGCATGGAACTGAAAAATGGAACAGAGAAGGAAAAGCCCAGGGCAAGAACCTAGGCAGATTTTATTTTGTATGGTGATGACTATAGACAGGAAAGGAAAAGATATCATCCATTTAATGTTACTTGGAGGCATGGTGTTAAAATACGAGCACCTTTTTTTACAGAGATGTGAAAAACACCACATTTTGCCTCCATTGCATAAGTTCAATTACCTTTCTACATTTTAAGTTGAAATATTTTAGAGATTTAGTTAAAATTCAGACCCACCCAGTTCTTGCTCTGTCTGTGTTTACACAGCAGATTATTCCTGCTTAAGAGCACTACTTGCCACTATTGAATACTAAGTAAGTACCCTGTCTATTTCTCCAATTTGCCAAGAGTACCTGAAATCCTAAGATTGATCTCTAAGGTCCTTCCTTATTTTGCAACATTTGCAAACCCAATAGTCATTCTTTCCCTTGCATTTCTTCCACTGTTCCACTTCTGTTCCACTGTTTCTGCTCCATTCTGTCCCACTGTTTCCGCAATTTTGGACCCAGATCATACATTAAAACATTAAAAAAGACTGGGTATAGAGTCATCATAGAATCGTTAAGGCTGGAAAGGACCTCTAGAGGTCATCTAGTCCAACACCCCTGCACACACGGTCACCTAGAGCACGCGGACGTGCGTCCAAACGGATTTTGAAGATCTCCAGAGAAGGAGACTCCACAACCTCTCTGGGCAGCCTGTTCCAGTGCTCTGTCACCCTCACTGTCAAAAATTTTTTCCTTAAGTTCCTGTGGAACTTTTGGTGCTTCGGTTTGTGGCCATTTCCTGTAGTCCCATCAGTGGACACCAGTGAAAAGAGGCCAGTCCCATCCTCCTCACTGCCTCCTTGAGGTCCTTATAGACACTGATCAGGTCCCCGCTCGATCTTCTCTTCTTCAGGCTGAACAGGCCCAGCTCCCTCAGCCTCTCCTCATGGGGCCCCAGTGAATCATCCTCATAGCCCTGTGCTGGACCCTCTCCAATAGTTCCATGTCCAATGTGAATCAACCTTTAGTGGAAACCTGTTTGGTGTATTTTCTCCTATTTTGGAAAGGAATTGTTATAACACTATCTCATTTTCTAGGCATTTTTCTTAATTTAAGATTAATTCATCAGCCCATGTTTCTCTAACTTACTTATAATGAAAGGCAACTGAAGTAAATATATATGAAATCTATTACTTTCTCCCAAAGACACATGACCTTTAATTCTTTCATAAAATAAAAGAAAAATAAAAACACATTATTAGGTCCACATTGGGTGTCCCACCTCACCTTATCTTCCTGATGCTTGTAAATAGTTGGCCTATTTAATTATATATATAGTTACATATTATATATTATAAATATAACTACAGATATATTTCTGTGAACATCTTTCTTACCTATTTATTAATGTGCTTGTTATATCCTTTATTCGCAAAAACAGTTGAATCAGAATACCTAAAAGACACCGTTGGTATTAACACATGCAAACAGCTCCAGAAAAGCGATGGAAAGACAACTTAAGGAAGGAAGGAACTGTGGCAGCTGACGTCTGCTTTGTTTCTACATTCACATGTTATCAAGTTATATGCACTATCCTACACAAAATCCTCATCCTGGCTGCTACAGGCTCAGCCAGGAGGAGCCTCTGAATGGAGCAGAAGATGGTGGTTTCCCTGGGAGCCACTGAGGGTCAAGGGAAGCTTCAGGGTTCAGGATGGGGCCAGCTGAAGCAAGGCAAAGAGCAGGCAGCCAGCCAGCCATTGCCTCGAGGATGGCAGGGAAGAAAAGACGGCTGAGAAAAGTAAAAATCAGATGGACAGGCAAGAGGATATTTGCCTAGAGAGCCAAAGAGATGGTGTAGACCTTGTGGCAACCAGAAAAGTCATTAAGGAGCAAGTCCGTAAAAAAGGACTTGCTTTGCAAAGACGTGGGGGTGTCATGAAGACTTGTGAACAAGTCCATTTATTTCTGTTTGTTTTCATCCAGAATTTTCCCTTATTTGAAGTTTATTCTTTTAGTTCATGGTGCAACCTGGCATTAGCCTTTAAATACGCCTCTGATGTTCTGACCACGGGCCAAGGCCTGACAGTGCTGTCACAGTGCTCTGCTTAACTTAAGGTCTCACTGTAGTGACCAGAGCACATAAACATCTAATTTTTCATCACCCCATACCAACCTGCTCCCTATAAGTATACTGAGAAACACGCACTTTACCCATGTCCCCTGCTTGATTTTTCCGTTTCACAACACACCATTGGTGATGGCTGGTGTGCTAGTTTAGTATGAGATCTAGGGGGTGATTAAGAAAATGCTGGAAGAAGGGTATCCTCAGTAATCTGAACTTTTCTCTAGAAAACTCATGGGAAGATATATGCCCCTGACTGAAGGGAATTAGAGTAGGTTATACAGGTGATGCAGCATTTCACTTGCATTTGGGTGTCTCATGCAAACCAAACTACTTCACTGGGGAAGTGTTAGGTTGATTTGTACATCTGATATTTTATGTATGAATTAGCTATCTCTCTCATGTGTAAATTAGGTCTATCATGAGGCTCCAGCTGTGACATAAGCAGAGCCGTTTCAAGCCATAGGAAACATAAGCAAAATTACATTTTTCTTACCTGCAGATAACAGACCGACACCAGTCTTTTATCATAAGAAGAGAGTCCTGCAGAGCCTGCCTGCTTGCTCATAAAACTACCAAGGAGCAGATGGAGAGAGGTGCAACCATAGTAACTGGAAGGAGCTAGAGCAACCAGCAGCTCACAAGCAGAGGACCTCACACCTCTGGGATAGCAGCAGGAGCCAACCCAGCTTTTCAGGACTGGACATGGAGAATACAGGCAGCCTCTTCCTTTTCTTCTCTTTCCATACTAGGACAATTTTGCTGCCCTAAGGCTATAAGCCGAAGGCAGCTTTCTGCATCCCCTATGCCCATACTCATTCTGGGTCTAATTATGGTTTGTTTTATGGTGTCTTAATGAAGTTTATCATATCCTAAAAATGCATGCATCTTCTGTTTTTGAGAAGATAAGGGAACAGAAGAAAACTCCCTATATAAAGCTCTTCTGTGCTGGACACATGCGAAAGAATTTGAGGTCAGAAGGGCTGAAAGGGTTTCCTTTTGTTTCACACCAATTTTCCCATTTGATGGAGGTGTCCTCATGCCTTCGTTTACAATTATTTTTCAATTTTAGAAGTTTTAGGAACTTATTTAGATTTTGTTGTTGTTTTTACTTTGAGTTCTTTAAACTTGGATGTCTAAATTAAATTGTAGTCACAAGGGCATAACATCACTGTTAAACTGCAGCAAGGCTTTGAGGACTTTTTGCTGAGCTGGACTTTCCCCCAGAAGATCTCCCAAGAATCTCCAAGCAGAGATTTGTGTTTCAAAAGGAAAGATTTAATTCTTTGAAGAACAGACATAGAGAATACTCATGAAAGCAGAAAGTCCAGCAAGTCATTAGATTCTTGTGACAGAGTTTTTCTATATATTTTGTAGGTTGGCCTGAAGCTGCCTTAGCCGTGCATCTCTGGACCCTGGCATATTATATCAGAAAGAGGCCACCTGAGAGCGAAGACGATCACATGAATCACTTTGGTTGCAGATTAGCTTGAAACAAGATTTCCCCTAGCCATGGATGCTGCAGGGTTTCTACGGGTTTTTGTATCTGTGACTTGTGTGCCTGCGGCAGGGTGGAGATTGCGTGCTCCCAGGCATTCGCTGGGCTGGGGAGAGTAATCTTTTTGGCAGTGGCAGCTCTTGTAGATTGCAAAACCTGGAAATGCTGAGGGCGACTCCAGCCAAACAACATATTTCATCCTTTGGATCCCTGAGAATGCAGACAGACTTGGTCAGGCCTCAGTGACTTATTTCATCTCAAATAAGGGCAGCAGAGTCAGCTCTGGTGTCGTCAAACTGTTTATCTTCCCCGCTGAGCTATTCAAACAAAAGGATGCTTATCAGGAGGGAAAAAATGTCACTATAAAATAATATTTTGTGTTAGTTTATGGAACCCTACAGCTTTTTCTTTTTTATGATTTTGATGGTTGTGAAGTATTCTAGAAACTCCTAACATTAGATTTTTTACTCCAGCAAAACAAATGCCTCTG
This sequence comes from Crypturellus tataupa, assembly GCA_034781795.1. Taxonomy (NCBI): domain Eukaryota; kingdom Metazoa; phylum Chordata; class Aves; order Tinamiformes; family Tinamidae; genus Crypturellus; species Crypturellus tataupa. The sequence goes on along the minus strand of JAWLRI010000002.1, from coordinate 6,374,452 downwards.
TGTTACATATATGAGCTAATGATGTATTTCAATTAAATGTTGCTTGTATGTCAATGAATTATCAAACAGCTACCTGTATTTTCTTAGTTAAATATTCAAGTTTTATTTAAGTGGTATTTATGTAAACAAACGCAGCTGCATTTTAGAGACAAACCGAGTAATTACTTCGTAGATCATTCTCTCCTAAGACCTACTTATTTCTCTATATGAATCATGAATGTTGCTAGGAGGATGTGTACTTAGTGTGAGGATTTAGTTTTACCATTAACATGGCTAACTTGTGTGAACCTTATAAATCGCTGCCATTATTTTTGTTCCTCAGGCCCAACCTGAGAGTAGTATGTCTAATAAGTAAGAAAACACTTGCAGCTTCAGACTCATGGTGTGCCCAGCACCTCTGCTTAACGCACTGGCCGAAGCATAAGAGTGAATTGTAATGTGAGCAGCAGGAATTCAGCTGCAGCAGTCGTTTTCCTGACTGGTGAGCCGTGAGCAAGCAGGAGACTCTCATACTTTTCATTCCTAGGTATATCCATGGTCAGTGAATCGGGTTCTCCGTGAGCAGATGCTGTGTATCCATTACATCTACACCTCTTAATTTGCTGTTAAAATTAGTTCAAACTGCCAAATGGCCTGTTAGGTACTTAAATTACATAATGGCTACCTAGTGCCTGTTTCGTTTAAGTTCAGCAAATAGAAAGACCGTACTAATGTTCTTCAGAAATGACCACAAACTAAAGCCTTCTCAGTCAGATTAATTAAGATTTCAGGATGATGCAAACTGAAGCAGACTTTGATGGGGCAGCTCTGATTTATGTCTGTTGACATAATGGTACTTTGCTTCTTTGAAACCTCTTTGTAGGCAGTCAAATGACTTAAGGGGGTAGAGCTACATGTTCGGTTTCTTCAAATTTAATTTTGCTGTTCAAAAACAGTAAGCTTCTATGTGGCTATTTTTTTCTACTGCTAAAGGCAAGAGTACTATTTTTTTTTACTATATTTCACAAACTGCATTTTATATTAATATAATAATTACCGATTAACTAAAAACATGCTATCATAGCATTAGCTCTGCCAAGTGGCAGAGAAACAAACTGGAGAAGACATTATCCATCATTAAGACAATGGAGCAAAAAAGGAGGAATTTACAACTGTTCTCTTCTATCCATTCAGTTTCATCTGTTTGTTTCTAGCCTACATTAATTCTGAAACCTATTTCATGGGTAGAGTCTTCAGCACAAATAAAACTGTACGTAAGTTTCTTGAAAAGAAATACACACGTGCAAACACTGAGGAGAAGGGTAGGACAGAAAATGGAACAACTGCAAAAGCAGAACAGAAAGATTAATTCCCAGTCCTCACAGCACAGTAAGTAGGATGTCATTGATACGCTGGCCTTTGCATGTCATGGGAATTCAGCGGGATCCAGCAGATGTTGGCAGACTGTGCTGTGAGATGGAAGTGGCCTGGACTCCCAGACATAAACACAAAAGCACAAGCACAAACTCAGAGCTGAAGGCGAACAAACTGAAGGTTTCAGGTTCCACTGAAGGTGGAATGGATTTGAGGGAGCTGTCACTTAAATAAAAAAAAAAATCTGAAGCCTATAGAGGGTCTGTCTACACCTCTCACTTGTGAGATGTTCACCAGTTTGGCAGCTCCATCTGAGAAAGATCTACTTACCAGGGTGCTCTCTGTCTTTGCCTAGAAACCTAGACACTGTTTACCTCTGTGGTAGAAATCAGCACACTTCAGCAGCACCCTTACCTGCATCATGAACAAAAAGTAAAACTGACTTCCTTTTAGAGGTCTGGGTTTCTTCTTAGGTAGATTTAACTCCAGGCATGAGTGAATCTGGTCACAATATATGATGATGATACAAAGAGCAGAACAGTTCTTAAATTCAGCAGCTTGACTCAGATGAAAAAACTACATCTACTTTTATTTATGTTCTTCACTGTTCTTTTCTGTGCGTATATACTCCAGTCTTTAGGCTGAGAATTGTACCCATAATAAAAGACCTTTTCTCTTCTTGTTCATCAGCTTAGCTCATGTGAACATCTCTATTGCTGCTGAATTTTGTACAATTATCTTTACATCCAGATGTTTATTTCATCTTGCCAAAATTTGACAGGCATTTCATCAAGCAGCTCATGTCTGTATTCCTATTCTTTCCCGCAGTATGTGCAGGAGTCTTTTCTCAGGAATTGAGAGTTGGAATCACATGATACGTCATAAGAATATAGTAATATATAGGAAAAGACAAAATTAATCTGGTTCTGAAACTGTGGTGGGAATATTTAACTCCAAATACTGTAAAAGGTTCTGGTAAAACAGCTGAAATTCTGTGGAACAGGACACATTCTGAAGGAAGATAGCTTGAGTCTCAACTAATCCTGGGATAACACTGAAGAAGATTCTGGTTGATGCTGCTTGGTGAGATGCCTGTCAGCTTTCAGCAATGTGAAACTAACTTCTGGATGGTCATTAAAAACAGAAAAGTCAGGACAAACTGCTCAGATGTGACTGGAGAAGGAGGGACTGCGCCCCTCGCCTTTGAGGATGCTGCCCCTGCCCACCTCACTCTCACCTTCTGCTTCCTGCTCGCCTGCCCTTGTGGAGCAGTCCACTTTTTCCTCTTTATGGTGAAAAGCTTCGGAAGCTTCTGATGAGTTAATGAAACACCCACAGGAAAGGAACTAATTGGTTGTAACTGTCTTATTAGTGTATAGTAATAGGACACATACTGACTAGAGCAAAGAAGGGTTACAGATTTGGCAAATTAAGTGACAATATGCTACAGAGACCCAGACAGGAGACTATGTTCTGAAATTAAAGAGAACTGAAGGGAAATTTTGCTTTCTGTATTTCTTAGATCCCAGCTGTAATAATGCAAAGTCCTTATAGAAACCAAAATTCAAATTATGTAACACTCCCCTTTTGATAAAAACCAGTTACAGAAAACATGAACGGCTCTAATTTACAAAGCTTTCTGTGTAGTGGTGCAGACTGAAAAGTGAACTTGCACTCAGAAGATGAGCAAAAAGGACAAAATTTGATCATCCAAAGGTTTTGGGAATGTGTCTGAAGGTAAAATCCCTTGTAACGAAATTGCTTCCTGTTTGTCCTTTGATGTAGTAAAGTCCCTTGCCTTTGTCAAAAGGCAAATTCATCATAACTTTTTTTCAGTGAAGTTCTAAAAACAGGCATAGGAAATACTTGATTCATTAACTTCAGCCATTATATAATAGGGCCAATCTCTGACTGCAGTCAAGATGACGGGTAGCAGCTCAAAAGAGGTGACAGTAAATCAATCATGTTTATGATCATGGTGATAAACATCTGTTGATAAAATTACTCACAAACAAGATCATCAAAAAAAAGAGAGCTATTGAAAAAGTAATCCAAGGGGAGAACAACCCCCTCTAAATTTGAACAATCTGCAGCGCTCATTACACTGCCTTTGCTCTGAACACTCTCAAAGTTAATTACGTTTCTTGTTACCAAAAAGAAAATGCTAGTTTTTCACATACAATTTCAGCTATATTCTTAGTAATTTTACCATTGATGCTCCTTCTTTTAGCTGCTTATCACTTTTGACACTCTTCTTCTGGGAATTCTTGGATCTAGTTACACATTTCAATGCTACAGGCATGCTGTTGGTTAAAAAAGAAAGTATAGTCAAGGAATAAGGCTTTAAACTATGTTCTGGAAGGGAATTTTTCAGTAGGTCTTGACTTAGGTTCGCCTAACATTTCACTCTGTCTTTCCTTGATTCGATCCAACATTCTTATGGTTAGGTGCCTTAAAGGAACTCATTACACTGAGAAAAAAAAAAAAAGCACCATTCTTTGATGCACAGAAAGGCAGCCTGTCATGTTGGCTGAGACTCATTAGTAGTTCTATTTTTCGGGTTTTTTTATAGCTTTATTGTGTATTTTGGGAAGATGGGACACAGAAATGGAAAGTATCAGCAAAGCTGGTGGCTTAAGTTCAGTGCTTGCTTTCTTTGTCACACTGACAAAACAGTCCATGGTTTATCCTGAGAGCATAACCTCTCGGCCTCTGGTCATCTGAACACATCTGAACACATCATGTGCTGGTTTTGCAGACTATGTGCTGAAACATACATGTACTGAGAGTACGAGACAGATTGGAAAACACTTCTGGTACGTGCTCAAGACATCCTCTCTACAACGAGCCCAACTGGTGGTTTTGCAAGATTGCCAGCTAGATGTTGAGCAAAAGCCCTCATGATACGAAAAACCTTATAGGATGGATGCCATCAGCATGCAAGCATTTTAAAACTAGGCTAAACTCCTTGCCATCTGGGAAACTTCCAGTAGAAGAGATTTGACTTAACATCTGTCACACCTTTTCCTCCTCATACTCTTACATTTTGGATAGTGATGGCATGAAGCCGTCAGCAAGGTGGAGCATCTTTTTTCGAATCTTTCATTCTCTATGTAACCCATGTAGTCAGTATTATGTAGCTAAGGAAGCCATAAAAATCAGGTGGCTGCTCTTGGAAGGTAGCTACCTAACCTAATCAAAGAAAAAAGCTGAGGAGAGATGTCTATCTTACCTTTTGCTCTCTTCAGGGCATAATGTACCTGGCTAGCTATGTTACAGTGTCTACATGATGGTATAGGGGCCTAGCTCCTTTCAGGCTTTTGAAACCGCTGCCAGGGTGGGACTGTTATGAGAAACCTCAGAAGAAAGCGCACCCAAGGACACGTTTTCGTGGTTGTCGCTGAGAGGTACAGACAAAACAGCAGGTGTTCCTCGGACATCATGAGAGAATATGGACAAAACCAGCAAAGACCAGTTGAAGACAAAGATAAGGACCACCGTATCTTCAAAGAACTATCTGGCACTGGGCAGTAGGACCAAAACAGGGCCTCTGAGCCAAAATATGGCCGTATATGGAAGTGAGTTCCGGGATGACATCAAGTAGACACAGCGAGAGGACCACCGGGGGGTCTCAAAAGACCACCAGAGACCACCAAAGGGACAGAGGGCGCACGCACGAGGGTGGGGTACATTATAATTAGTCTGGGGAATAGAATTAATATGTATGATTAGTCCTAGAGCTTAATGCGTATGTAGGTAGTAGAGAAATACAAGTTTTAGCAAGCCCTTCTTAGGGTGTGCACCATAGGTGGAGCTATCCCCCGCGCACCCAGCGCTGCAATAAAGCGAATGCTGGGTTCTTAATACTGCGTTGGTGTTAAGAGGTTCTTTTTCTGCCGGTTTTCGGTGGCAGGATCAAGTACTGAAGTGGGAGCTTCTGGTTCAGTAATCTCCTGATGCATCTCCTATGAATGAAAACGTGTAGGCCATGAAGCTCCAGAATTCCAAGAAAGCAGTATGCGCACTGCAACAGGGAAAAGTGCTGCACAGTGTGCAATACGGGGGCTATGTCCGGGGAAAAAAAAAAGCTGCCTTCTCTGCAGTCTTTCTCTGTGGCACATTTGTGTAAGGAGTAAAATGATCGTTCTGCTAATAAATTCATTTTATACTAACTTTTATTTTATTTCTCCTTAGTCAAGCATAAACATTCACTTGGGCTTGTCAGATGTGATTACTGATCTGTGTCTGACAGTATAATTCTAAGCAAATAGGCCAGGAATACCTAAAAAGGTGAGTGATTTTTCTTTCCCTGAATTTGAATTTGACTTAAAAAAAAAAAAAATGGAGCAAATGGAGCAAATACTGAGGGCAAAGCACATAACTGAAGTAGGATCATGGGTTTTATGCTTCAGCAGAAGGGCAGCGTGCATAAAGCCATGCATATGGCCATAGCTGTCCCATACCTGGAGGGTTTGTCATATGCTGTGACTGAGGAGAGAGGAAAACACAAGACTCTTCCGTCACTTCTTTCAAAACCGAACTGCCATGTCCTGAAAGTTTTGTGGGTGAATTTGTGTACCTTGGTTTCAACGAAGGCTTTAGTCTTGACATAGGGCTCACTATAGGAGAGAGGAAATATTTCTGCAGATTTAGCATAGAGAGGAAAAAAATATTTTTCAAAAGCACTACAATGGCCTAGAGCATTATTTGTTAACTGGTGGTTTTATTAGGACAGTAACAAACTGTAACTTTTACTTCACCGATTTCAGAAGGAGCTTCTCGAGTAAAATAGTGTAGCAGCCAAATATGAAATGAGTCCCACATTTCTAATCTGAGGCAGAGCTGGTGCAAGGCTCTGTAGAAATATGCACGTTTGAGGTTTTCTGCCCAGATATGACATCAAAAATTATTTTGGTGTCATTCTCAGGCACTGCAGTAAATTTCCACAGAAAAAATTCCTTGTAGGGAGGATTAGAAGGGACTCAAGGGCAGTGATCTGCGGGATACTGAAGAATGAAGGATGGAGGAACGGGAAGAGCTGCTGTGAAATTCAGAGATGAAACTCATGAACCCCATCCATGAACCTGCACTCAACATCAGAATGAGCCTTATTTCCCTCTCACTGTCCAACCAGAGGAAGACCCAAGTATTGACCTTAACATCCAGAGGGGCAGCACGAACATGAGCACAGAGAAAAGGAGGAGCTATCAGTAAGTTTTCTTGTGGAATTACTTCCATTATTTTATTAATGAGGTTTTTTCGATGTTAGCTTTATATTTGGACTGTTATACTGCTAAAATGTTAAACAGACTAACTGTAAATTCCTGGTTCCATATACATGGTGTATTCTCTTTCGTCTTTAACAAGGTCTTGAGTATCATCGCGTGCATTATATTTGCACAGCATTGCACAGTTTATGATTCAGGGACTGTCTGAGCCAGATGTTGTATCTCTGTATTTAATAACCTTAAATTATTTAAATTGTTCTTTTCAGCAGAATTGACCAGTTAAGCCTTAACTGCCTGTGCAAGTGCCCTGACTCTTGAGTAAAAGTGAGTAGAAGCCAAGGAGAAGGGCCATCGCTGCTGCATTTTGAGCAGACTCCAGACATGCAGTGCACTTGGTCAGTACCTGCCTAACACATGTCCTTGGGCAAGGTAGGTGGATGTGCGTCCGTCTGACGGGTGCAAATGGGGCTTAGGCATGAACAGGTTTTGAGCAGTTCTGCCTTGTTCAGACAGAGACACTTCCAAGTTTGCTCCCAAGCAGAACTGCCTGGGTAACGTGGATGCAAAAAAACTTGGTAAGTCTGAGGACATTAGTTGTGAATAGAGGTGATTCTGAGGACTGCAGTGTGGATCTTGAGTCTCTAAATCCTGACCAAGAGCTTATGTGGATGGTAAAGAGTTTTCCCCAGTCTCCTGGAATGGCAGGAGAAAGGAGAAAACAAGATGCTCTGTCCTTAAGAGGACTAATCGTTCATTTTTTCCATAGAAATGAATTAAGAAAATTCATTTGTTAAGGACTAGGAGATTTCAGGAATGCTCTTGTAAAGACTAGAATTAGCAGTAGCTTTAGGAAATAAAATTGTATTAATCAATTTTTAGTCATGCTTATAGCCCTTATTTTCACTGAAAACTGGTCAAAACTTTAGAGTACAGCCTTCAAGACAAAAAACTCAGCAAAGGAGTACTTTCAAAAATAACTTCAGAACGACTTTTAATTATTTTCATCAACAAAAGGAACAAAGTGAAAGATTTCTCAGAATAGATATTTTATGAATGAATAAAATTTGATTCCATGATGCCTCTGTTTACTTGATATATTTTAAACAGCTGTAGTTCTTAAAAAGTTGTTTGGGATCAAAATTACAATATAAGCCCTAGAAACATGGGTAGTCATGTCGTTCTCCAGGTCTAGCACAGACATTTGCAATGGCAAGAATTTCTCCCCTAGATTTTTATTATTACACAAATGGAAGTATTGTCAAAATATAGATTTTTGAAGTTTTTTTTGCTGCATTCTGGTGATGTATCAAGCACTGGACACTGCAAAAGGCAGGATTCTAGACTTGAAGGGAAATATCTTTCATATGATCTTGCAACTCCTTGGTTCCTATGCAGCAAAAACACAGCAGGGGGAGATTAATAAATAATTTAATATTAGGTTTACTATGCTCAAATAAATGATTTCCATGCAGGGAGAAAAGATTGTCTTTCAAGTGTATTACGTATGTTGTACACAGTACACATACAGTGTAAATATGTTTTTGCACAAAATAAATGCAATTGTTGATCATTTTCTGCTTCAGCCAACAAATAGCAAATTAGATATTTTGCATGTACATGTTGCTAATTAAAATTGCTGTGTACAAAATTTCAAAGTCAGTTATAACATTACAGTGAGAGACATTTGGAAAGAGTTGCTATTTTACAACACCAAGGAATTTCAGTATTGTAAAGAAAGCATAAATCTGCTCCTTTTCTGCTTTACTGTTCATGCTTTTATTTAGGACTTGCCCTTTCCCCACCTGCCTTGTTTCTGTGTGCAGTTTCAAAGAAAAAAAACACACATAACACCTCTAAATACATCTCTACAGAAGCACTAAGAAGAAAGTTTGGGGCTTTCTGCTTTAGAATAATAACCTAAATTTCCTGGCAGAGCTTTCTCAACTACAGAACAGTGATGGGGACGTTTTTATAGCATCTTTAGTTGCTATGACAGGGATCATTGACAGGGACCATTAGTCTAATGTAGTCTTGGCCTGTGCACGTGTGTGTGAGTGGTTTGAGGGTTTCAGTGAGACACCCAGTAAAGCAGGAACACACGTGGGGAACACCGCAATGAACGCCAGTCATGCAACGCTGCTTATAAATGTGGCAAGGAGTTATTTTATGCTTTATGTTTTGAAAGAGGAAGTAAAATACAGTAAAATGAGAAATAAAGATAATAAAAGAGTAGGTACATGATCTTGCAAATTTAATGGCATGACATTCATTTGCTTTATTAGGAGCAGTCCCTCAGGAAACACATTTGCCCGCATTAAAACAAATCCTTTCCAGAAACTGCTCTGACATTCATCATTAAAGAATTTTATGCAAGTAGTCTCTTTTCCTGTATTATTAAGCTATTCATTAATGTGATAGATAAGGGCTCTTTACACTGAGAACCTGCCATGACATTAGAGGAATGTACCTTTTTTGGGAATGATGCATGCTGGGCATGCCAGGAAAACACTAATACAGCCCAACTTTACAGGAGGCTTTTCACACAGAACATTTCTAATGGAATAACTCAGAATATACACCAAAGTGAAATCTCCTCTTAAAAAAAAATTCATAAAGTCATTCAATTTGCAGCAGGATTGCAGTTTGGCAGTGCAGTATGCGAAAGGATTGCTAAAGCAGGACGGAAAACAAAGAGGAAATTCTTAATGCAGCATTCCCATGCATTGACTCTGTGGCATATTAAGTGCCTAATACCGTTCTTAAATGTGCCTGGACAGCTTGAATGGTAGATTCTGGTACTAAGCAAATAGCATATGATTGTACTTGAAACAACTGAAATTGCACCAGTTTAGATATAAGGGTCGGCAAGCAATGTATTTAGACATTAAGGAGGATGTTATAGGTGTTTTATTTGTTTAATACACAGCAGAAAAAAATGTATTTTTAAACCTAGCCTTTAGAGATAACTTCTCACGCTGTTACTGCAGTCTTTAAGCACCTCACAGCCTTTATGATCTTTCATGCTGTTCCTGGGAGACAGGGAAAGGCACCTTAGAAACAGATAAACTGAGATGAAGGGGCTATCTCTGCACCGCTGTGTGAGCTCTCAGCTAACAGACACGGGCACTGTGAGAGCTTCCTTCTAAAAAATGTCCAGTAATGGACATGGAAACTGAGATGTTTCCATGAATGAGCAACAAATTTGCAGAGTTTTGAGGCTGTAAATGTTCATCTCAGCATTAGGTGTAAAAGCAGTTTGCATGTGAGGGTGATGTTACATGGAGGAGACACACATGCAAGCAGAGGTATTTTAATGCCAATATGCAGAAAACTTCTGATACAAATCTTGGATATGTGTAGCTACAGTAAAACATCAATTCTGTACTATCTTTTAAAGCTCTTCAAAGATTTTCACAAGCTAAAGCTCTGCTCCTCCCTATCCAGCATAAACTAAGCTAGACCATAAAAGCTAAGCTTATTTCATAGGACATCTAAATGTAGAAACATGACTCAGCCGCACCTGAAGGAAACAAAAGCAAGAGCCTGGGGGTTTCATCGGCCTTTGCCAAACACTGCTGGCTATTCCATAAAGACTTGGTCTTTCATTACAGAAAGATTCCGCAGGATCAAATATTTGTCATTTTACAACATGTAGACTTATAGCAGTCTTAAAAATCTAAACAATCCGCAGTATTCATGTAAACAGCTTTTTATCTGAGTTACTGCTTGCAGAATGTCTAGGGACACATTTTGCATTTTCATTGAAAACATTGAAAAACATCCACTCATCACATACCTCAGATTTATAACCATTTGATAGTCAAGTTTTGCAATAGTTTCCAAGGTTTTCTTCTTCTTGCTATACAGTTTCCTACCCTTAAAAAACATAAACGAGCTCAGACTGGTTCCTGGTGGAGTAAACGCTTTTGGAAGTCACTTTCACCCACTGCCAGGTCATTCCTGGCCTGGAAAACGAGAGAGAAGATCCAATTCATCTCTGGCATGTGGGATCCAGCAGTGGGACCAGCTGGCAGGAAGGGCAGGTGTAGCCCTCAGCACCCCCTTCTCTGGTGTGGAGGTCAAACGTCACGGCCCTGCGGGTCTGCACACAGCTGGGCCCTTCCGTCCCCAGTTCTCCCGACCCGTAAGGCCATTCCGGGTATGTTCCTGACCCTCGCTGACTCCAAACTGCGCCCAGGCGCTGCCTCGGGAGCTCCAGTCGGTGCAGGCTGAGGCCACATAAGGGAACATGCCCGCAGGTAAATGGCAGCAGCAGGCGCCAGGCAATGCCCCCCGTCCGGTTGACCAGAATGGGTGGGTGGACATGGGTTGAGCCCCGGGAGTGTGGCTCCATGTGGCTGCAGAGCTTCTCGAGGGCCAGGTTCGGTGAAGTGTTAAGCAGAGCTGCCTCCCTTCAAGGAGCGGGAGAGAAGGTCTCAGGCCATACCCATGGTGCTGCTGACCAGCAAAGGTAGATTTTGGTTCTGCAAAGGTCTTTTGCTGTGCTGACGGAGAAATCTTGGGTGATGGCTAGCTATACCCCTCTGAAACAGTCATTTCCAGAAGGACTTAAAGCATAGTATGCGTTACCGTCTCTCTCTGCCCCCTCCTTCTGCCTCGCTCGGATTGCTGCCGTGCAGGCTTGCTGGCTCGCTGCCATCAAAACATACAGTTCCAACTCTCTGTAAGAATATTTTTGAATACATAATTATGGATACGCAAGTTTTATTCATTTTACAAGCAACAGGATGTGATTTTTACAGGGTACTTTTATAAGAAAATTGTATACCACTTTGGAAATGAGCAAGGAGCTCCCCAAAACCAGAGATCCTATAAAATAGTCCACACATTAAAGTTCAACAGTAAATCTATTAAGTCTTTTCTTACTTTGCAAAGCTCCCAGTTACCCCTAGCAAAAGGCCCAATGTGCCTAACCAAAAATTTTACTATGCTGTGTACTCTGGCAAAGGGCCAAGTTCTTATATTGGGTGTCCTTCAAAGAGGATAGTGGCTGGAAGCAGTAATATATTACATGAACAGAACCAAAACCTGGAGGAGAGGGGCTCCATAAATCTCAGAAGATTTAAAGCCACCATGAAAGCAACATATTAGAGGACATCTAAAATATTTCCCTCGTCTGCAGAGAAGAAGAAATACTGGGATTTCTGCCAGCACTTAACAGCACTGAAATGCTGGTGTCAGACAGATTGTCATTCAACATACAATAGCATTGTATGCTGGGTAGGGCTGAACTGTGCGCCGAGCTCTCACTTTTGAGGCTGACGGGGGTTTAACTGCATTGTCATGTAGCTTATAGCACGAGGAAGAGACAGCCCGGCCCTCCTAGAGCTGCTGGGCACGTCTGAGGCTAACATGAGGTATTTGGATGACTCTCCGCGTTAAATAATGTGGGAGATCTAGATGAGAGAAGGGGGGGCAAGGATGACTATATACAACGTGGGTTGGTATCCTCAGCAAGAGTCATAAGCAGATACAGGGTTGAGCCACATATAACTGCTCAGCATCCATCCAGGTGGCTCTACAGATAGCTGTACCTGGAAAATCTTGGCACAACACTATGGTTAGCTTACAATATTTCAGTTAATTGTAACTAAGTCTGCAAAATTGAAGTGTAATACCAAAGTTCATGTGGGGTATCATTTTAATACCCTTGTTTGGTGACAATTATTCTTTTCTCTGAATCTTGCACAATCTTTAGGTACACAGTCTCTATACAACCTGGCTAAGTGGTTCCTGCCAATGGAACATTTTCATTAGCATAATATTTTCATAGCATTTCCATTAGGATAACAGTTCAATATGGAAAATATTCTTCTGAAAAACTAGCGATCTGAATTCGAACCTTCTCCAAACAGAGAAGGAAACGAAACCTGTGATTTCTCTTTCATAATGAGATCTTCCATGCAGGTGCCTGGGTTCTTAAGAGCTACGACATCAGGTATTACAACTCAACTCTCTTCGTGGAATTATACTTAAGCGACTTGCAAAGTTACTATTCCAAGTTCCAAGTGTGAATGCTCATTTGCTCTTGCTATTCTGCTGAAATTTGTCACGCAGTATATACCAAAGCAGCACGTAATTTCTGTTCAGTTCTATTTCTCATTCATTAATTTTACTGTCTGAAGTCTGAAGAACCTGTCTAATTAAACTCAGTGCTTTGCAATAGCAATAATGGTTTCAGGATGTTCCCCTAAAAGCTGTCACACTTGAAATTCTCTTTTTTTTACCATTGAAAAGACATGTTATTTTCTGGCCTTTGTCTTATCTAGTGTAACTGTAGGTGATGTAATCTTGGCTCCTTCCTATTACCACACGCACACACACACACGCACAAAAGGCAAGTAAAGCACATATCACAAATTTAGCTAGCAAACACCATGAAAGCAGCAAAAATATGTTTTGTAAGGTGTAACAATGAGGACAGAGTATTTACTGCCTCCTGAAGCAGGTAAAGTGATTAGTATAAAAAAAAATTGAAATAAAATGTATTACCTACGTAACTACTTAGTTAGATAATAAATACTTAGCAAAGTGATTCAAGAGCAAAAGGCCCATTTAAATGTTCACAGTTTAAGTTAATTGAGTATTTAATTAAATAGTCTAAGACTGTGCTACTATGCTAAAAATGTACAGATGGTCAATGCTTTCTCTAAAGATAGGGAAGTCCCTGAAGTGTTGTAAATGTCAGATATAGAGAAGTTATTAAGCAAGACAATGAAATATTTCAGTAGAGAAACTCTAAATAAATCAAATGTCAAAGGGATAATGTGAAAGATACAAATTAATTTTTCTCATAAAGAGTGATTTTTCAGTAAATATCACGAGCAGATGAAGCAGGGAGGCATTTTGGCTTGATCACGCACTGCCATTTGCCATGATTGCCAGAAGTCATCGCCAACATGGTTCTCCAGTCTCCTTGCTCAAGAGAGCCAGTTGCTTCCAGACATTTCAAGGGGTTTTCAGCTGGTCAGACAACTAAGCAGCGGGCATTCTCATGCAAAGTCTGGTCACCAGTTAGGGAGCCTCAGCACACCCTTAAGGAAATCACTACCAACCGCAGCCCAAACTGCACATTGTTCCAGGGCAGCAAAGTCACTGTAAAATACACTTTTACATTTACGTATTTGATAATTATATCTATACTATCTAAACATGGTGAAGTGAGAAGTGTATAACATTCAAGTACTAAGTATAAGTATTGATACATATGATAGCTAAACAGGGCGCAGTGACAAGTGTATGAGATTCACGTAAATGTGCAAGTCTTGATGGCAAAGATGTTGCACAAATGATAAAATACCAGCTAAGATTATAGTGTTAGCTGTGACTAGTTCTGGAACAATTTTTTAATGCTTCTTTCTTAAACTACTTGATTCTGCCAAGCAGCTAGTAGGCTGTAGCTGAGAAGTTTTGCTCTCACTGAGCTCGAGGAGCCATGACTTTGGCAAGACTATTTACCCCGCTGTAGGTATCTGTACATCTAGGCACCTGCAGCATCTGTAGTCCATTGTAGGCTCAGATGCAAGGTCGCATAAAGACCTGTGAGGTTGAAAGCCCAGAACAAACAAGCCAGCTAACTCCAGATCGTGTCCTTCCTCAGCAGCCCCAGCCCACTTGTTTGGGCATTGACTTTGTCTTACCTGCTCATGCACTTGCTTTTCAGATATCATTGACAGAGGTCATGTAATTGCTTTCTAGGTCCTTTCATGGGGAAGTCTGCAATCAAAATATTCCTGTGTCTTTGAAGCACTTATGGCTTTTCTCTGAAAAGTTGTATTTAAATTGATTTAAATATTTAATATGTGACTTTCATGGAGTAAACTGTAATGGTTTCCAAACTTTCTTATTTATGCATCTGCAGGAGTGCTTTCAGTAGCTGGTTAAACCTGAGCAACGTGGATTGCTGGTAGCAAGAGTGTGAGCTTTTCCTTCTGCCTGTGAAATTTCAGACATAACTCTTAGGTGTATACGCTTCTACTTGACCTCTTCTTCCTTCTAAATGATATTGAAACTATTATCTCTGCCTCTCTCTCTCTTTCCTTATTGTTTCTTTCTCGTCAAGCTCTTTTTTTTCCTGACAGTTCAATTTTCTGAATTCCTTGTGTATCATTGTAATCTTTCTTCTAGAATTGTCTTCAACGGTCCGTCCTTACAGATTCTTCCTGCTCCAGTAGAGAAAATTCCTTAGGCTTGTTCAATTGACTTGCATTAATCTATAGCAATATAGTCAAAATGGGTGAAAATTTGTGTTAAATGACTCAAGGGGGCTGTGCTTCAGACTCATTATTAGAGTAAGTGACAGCCTTATGAGATACCATCAGTCTCCGTGTTGCTCACCTCATGATGCTATCTTAATCTTACATATATCCACATAATTTACATATATCTACAAAACCTCTTTGCATTCTCATTCTGCTTTTATCTGGAAGTCTCAAAGCATCTTGCATAATTTCACTAGTTTTGTGTCAGTGTGTTTCTGTGAAGTAAATAAACACATGTGCACGCAGCGAAGCTGATTAACCCAGGCTGCCGCCACTGAAAGCGGAGTAGCTCCATAACAGACTCACACCAGATGTCATACGCGCTCTGCACTGCCAACTACATCCTACAGTCTCTTTAATGAAGGGGAACACGCATCCTTCTCTAGCTGCGCAGAAAGACCCGCCAACAAGCTGGCTCCAAGGCTGGCCAGCATCTTCGACTGGTAAACTCAGCGCTTGGAAGTGCTGGAAACTGACTGGCAGGGAAAAGATTTCCTCTCTGGCACTTGTGAGCTTTCTCATGCTATTTTGAGAACAAAATATGAGCCTTACTGTGTTGTTTGTGCAGCTAGAGACAGACTTTCTTTGCTTTATGCTTTCACTGTGACAAAATTTGCTGGGACCTTGTGTAACTTCCAGGAATCATACAATGAAACCAGGGCAGTCAGGAATAACAGCTGCAAGACCCAAGTTCAACTATGTGTATTATCAGTATATGAAAATCTGATATAAAAATTGGCCTGGGATTTTTTTCATCCTTTTTATCTAAAATTTATTTAAACCTCTGAGAAATTGCTAACTTTGATACTAGCCATTTTCTCAGAGTTATCTACTTACTAAAATCTTGTAAAATCTGGACAGTACCTTTTAAGGCATCCTAGCAATGCCTTAAAACTTGCAAGACTGCAACAGTGAAGAAAACACAAAATACTTTTTGACTCACTGATGCTGAAATGCAGCAACCAACTCTAACAAATGTTCATAAAACTAATTTCTGTCTCACGCAAGGAAGTGCTATGTTACTTCAAGCAGTGGCAGACTAAAAAATCTGCATGGCTGGCTAAGATCTGCCTTCTCCTTTCTTCCTCCAGTCACCATCCTACATTTTGTTTTGAAGGAAAAAATAAAAAGTAAAAATTAATTAAGAGCTACTAAAGTAGAAAGAATATTTTAGAAATACAATCCCCTAAGTTCATCCCATCATAAACATCCTCTTAGGTAACAGTTTATCACATAACATTTGTTTTATTTTGTCTTTAACAGTAGGTTATTTCCAAATTTGGGCATCCCATCTGTATTCATTTTCACAATGACTGAGTAAATGCAGTTAGTCGGCAGTCAGCCACATAATGGTCTCCTTCTACAACCACTGGGTATTTTTAGTCCATGGATTCTCTTACTTCTCTGTTATGCCTTTTTTCTTTCCTTAGCTTACATCTAAGTAGCTTTTTCCTTCACTTCCAGTGAAGGTTAGTGAAAAAATCCCATATGCATTTTCTTTTCATGTTTCTGTTGTGGTCACATCCATGACTACAGATGGTTGACAAAGAGGACATTTTTCAGGATTTTTTTTTTTTTTTTTGAAAATTGCTCTTTATTACTTCTCAGATTCTTAAATTTGAATTTCTTTCTGGATCTGTGCAGTCTGCCTCGTATCCAGACTACATTAAATTGGTTACTTTATTATTACAAAGATATAAACCGATTGGAGAAGATAAAATCTCCATCTTGTGCTCTTGAGCAAGGCGCTCTGTCTTCTTTTCCCACACAGATTTTCACTGAACCATTGATCTCACAGCAGGAAGTGTGACGTTTTTCAATTCCAGACTGCAGTTATTCTACACATTGAACAGAGCAGGGATAAACATGACTTTATGTGTGCTCTTCTTTGCCTAGGAGATAGAAACTCAGTAGCTTTTTCTGACTTTGTTCAATCCATTAAAAACAAAGAGGCATTGCTGAATCTTTATCTTTCACGGTGCTAAACATGACATACTTGAAACTCTCTGAATTTGGCAACTGTTTATTTTTCCCCAAGTGAAACACTATATACACTTCTCTCCCTACATTACTGCTCTTCGCTTTCCTTAATACCCTTGTTGAATAGACTCCTTTCAGGCTACCTTTGAATTCTGCTTTCATTCCTGTTTTGGGGGTCTGTTATCATGCTGCATATGTGTAATGAGCTGTGTTTTTCTTTTTTTTTTTTTCAAAGCCACTAGAATTTTTTACAAATTCCATTAGAATTTCTCCTAATTCTAGTTCTCCTTTTTCCAAGTTCTTCTCTGAATAAAAAGATGAATCCTTAGTTGTATGTCCTTCACAGTGAAGTACTGTATACTATTTCTGCATCAGTTTTCTCTCTGAAGTGGACAGTGCAAATACTTAAAGGCTTTTTGAGAAAGAAGCTACACTACTTATATTTAAATCAGATTTTAAACCAATATAATTTAACTGAAGTAAATTTTTGTGTAGACATTCTTACTTGGTATAAGATATGCAAGATATTCATTGCCCTGAATTAAAGATATAGTTTTAAGCTGGAAGAGCACTGTCCATATTATTTATTTAAAACCACCTACGTAAATAGGCCAGTGCAAGTTTCTCATGGAGAATAGACTTTGATCTATACACAGTAGGATAAAAGAAGTATATACTGTCCCCTAAGCCTTTTCTCCCCTCTATTCTGTCATCTTTTTCATACTTCTTTCAGTAACAGCAAGTACAATTTCTGAGTTGTTCCCAAAACAGAAACTTACATAAACTTCATTGCAGCTTTTATGGACCCTAATGATCTGCAAATTTTTTCTTATGCTTACATTTCTTATTCACTGATTCCTGTTTCCCGTTTTACCCTCCTTTTCCACACTGTCTCTGTAGATTGCACTGACTCTAGAGCAATTTTGAACATTTATTCTACAGTATCTACCTTCAAAGCTGTAACTGAGCTTCCAGTTGGTGCAAACACCAGGAGTATCTTCAGAATATAGATTTTTTTTTCAGACACTTCCCTACCTTTTAGTCAAAAAAAAACCTTTAAAAAGGAATATTCTGACGGTGAATAAGAAATTGAAATGGATTTCTACCTTTAGATTTGCCTAAGTTATATTCAGAGGCAGGATATTCTGAAGAAGTCACAGAAATACAACAAGCCTGAATCTTTCATTACCTTAGAGAATAGCGAAGCTTAGCAGCCGTGATTTCATCTCTAAGTCCAAAATCTTCAACTGGAAATACTTTTCTTGCTTCATTTTTAACAAGCTCAAAAATCTTTTCTCCCTTCATCTCACTTCTTTTCTCAGCAAAACAAATTATTCTGGTTTCTCAGCCTATTTTCCCTAGCTCCCTCAATTGGCACCCTCTGCTCAGGTTCATGTGCATGAAAAACTCTCTCCACACCTGATTTCTGTTACGGTTTCCCATTATGCATGGGCAGATTTCCTGTAGTTGCTCTTGCTCCTCCATCCCTTTGATATCAGATTAGGGAGGCTACATTAATTATTCATTCTGCTGGGCCCGAGCGCCCTGTGTTCAATAGCTGGTTGGTTCTTATACTCAACAGAGATGCTCGTTTTAGCTATCCTGGAGAGGACAAAGGAGAAAGAAAACCTTAGCAAGAGTCCAAATGCTTAAAACAGATTAGTTTCCCACTGCTTCTCACTGTGCTATGCACCTTTTGTTTTATGCAAGTTGCCACTTAAAAAATCCTTTCATTAAGTGTGAGGAAACATAGTGAGGCCCAAACTAATACAATTCTTAGGCTAAACACTCTTGTGCTGCTTTTCTGCTGCTTCCACGCTTAACAGTGAGCACCAGAAAATATTTCTTCCACTTAGACCCCTGTCATACCAATTCCATAATAGAAAAATGTATTGGGCTGCTGAGCATTGCAAGAATATTTGAATAAACTGGTTCAAAGGATAGCTGCACCTGTGAGAATATGTCTTTAGCCATTTACCATGGAGTCATCCTTAATTCAATCCAGTTTAGAGTAAAAAGGAAGAAAAGCATTTGTCTGCAGAATTCAAAATATAGGGTTGCAATTTTTTCTAAAGTCAGGTTGCAAAAATGGAAAAGAGAAAACACGTGTAGGCCTCTAGTCATTATTTATGTTAGCTCTAAATTTTCTCTTACCCATTATAATGCAGCTAAAAGACTATTACCATATCTTCTTCACTGAGAATCTAGGTTTTAAATAACCCTGGGCTGGGTTTCTTAGGCCGCATTTATGGAAGGGAATCTTGGCTCAGGGACAAATATTACTGTTTATACAACATACCTTTAAAATGCTCTTGAAGCATGCCCTCAAAATCAAATTTCTCCTCCCTGAAAGTTTTGAACTTGCCCTTCTCCAGCAGATACTTTGTATCTTCCAGTGGACCATTAACTGCCCCAATCTCTGAAAATACTGGTTTCTCTCTGGCATCTCTTTGGCCGCACTAGAGCTTGGCCCCCCTTGAGCGGAGGAGGCAGCAGAGGTGCCCAGGTTGGACAAGCGTGTGGAGCGTGTGGCTACAGAGAGCTCTCCAACAGATGGAAATGCTTGGGGCTTACGGGAGGTTTTCTGTTTGGGATTTTTATGTGTTTCTTTCTTTCTCTAAAGGCTGGGAAGCAGTGAGATATGAGAAGTGCCCATGGGACTAAACAGAAGCTGGATTGGTTTCATAAATGTTTCATGCATTGAGGGTGAGCTAGATGCTGCAGAGCTGTCTTCCAGGATTGTCTCCAATGGGCAAACAGGGGATTCTGTAAACAGGCACACACACAAAACAACAGGCATTTAACCAGCGTACGGGAAGGAACTGAGCAGGGTATAGGAAGTTTCCTTCCAAAAAATCTGATGATAGAAGGGTTTTCATCAGATGTTCAGAATTTGTAGCAGTATGGAGGAATGGCTAATCTTTTGCAAAGATAATATTTGGAACAGGAATAAAGGGAGCAATTTTCATTGCTGCATTGGGAAAAGATCGCAAGAGAATAGCCAGAGCTAGCACCAGAGGGAAGGAAAGGCATTTCATTCAGGGTCTTTTGAAGATGCTTTTAACTTGTGCCTGAATTTAGACAAGGATAAACTGGTGACCTGGTGATAGCAGAGTGTGGCTATTGATAATTACAGAAAAGCTGACAGATCAACAGGTTTCAGACAACAGGTCTGCATTAGCAAGGAGTGGGAAGAAGAATAGAGAAATGTTAAGAAGTTTATTTTTTCCCCAGATTCATTATGTAGTTCATCTTCAATGTAGAGCAGTGGGGTTTGTTTTGATTTTGTTTTTTGGGCTTGTTTGTTTGTTTTTGGCAGTTGATAAAAGTTCCACACTACTGTGCCAAATGTAAGTTTGGAAGCTAAGAGGAAGTCTGTGCCAGGGAAAAGGGTGAGTAGGACAGTGAACAGATGAAAAGGGCAAGGAAGGGGCACCCCCTGACAGGAGTCTGACATATTTTGCATGGCAACTTTACAAACTTAAGGCTCTGCTCAAGCATCACCATAACAGACAGTATTTCTAGCAGATTTTTCCTTACAGAGGTCCTGTAAAAGCCAAGAATTCAAAATCAGTTAAGGGCTAGGAAGAAGTGATCTACTAAAAGATAATAAATGAGGCATCTACAGGGCAGATGATGGGCTCCTTTACTCCTCTAGGACAGATATCGACAAAAGTATGTGATGAATTTGGAGCGATCCATTCAACTCCCCCCACCTTATCCTTGAAGTCTGTCAATAAATGATGGTGGTCATCCTCAGTTAGTTCTTTGAGGCACTTTTGCCTTGACCAAGCGCTATCAGTCATTCTTTCCTGTGGCCTTGGGGCATGGCTTGCAAATTGTGACATCAAATTGGTATTATTTCAGCTATTGCCAGCTCACCATCATGATTTCAATTTGCAGGGATTCAAGATCCAGGGACAATATTTCTTCAAGAAAGCTATGTCAATAGGTTGCTCAGTGGCCAGTACAGCCCTCTGTAAGTCAAAAAAAAAAATAAATATAGGCAGGGAAATGGTAAGTGGAACATCTGTGGTAACCTACTATTTTGCTGGAAAGGGGCATAAGTAAGAAGAATCATTGTAGCAGATTGTGGTAGCTGGGAGCTATGAAGTTTCTCTGGTCACACAAGAGGACAGAGGGTTTCTATGTAGGAACTGCTGCCTTGGGAAGGCAAATAAGCCAGGTCCCCCCATAGAAGCAATTTATGCTGTCACAGGAGAAGGAGGTGGAAATCAGAAAGGCAAAAGGGAGCAGGAAGAATCATTCCAACAATTGCAAGCGTTGCTGAGGGATGGATTTTCTATGCAGAATGTGCTTGCACAAAGGCGCTGTGCACAAATTGCTGCCAAATTAGGAAGTCAGATGCAAAAGAGACTCCTCTGCTAGCGAGCAGCATGATTTGCCATAACTCATTAAGCTGGCAAGGAGTTTGTGCTGCGTGCTGATAGTACAACACCTTATTCCAAACTGTAGACATAGCAGGCCCGAGTAAAGGTTTATGAGACAATTTATCTCAATTTCAGGATGACAAGTTTGGGAAGTTAGCTCCCTCTGCCAGTGCAGAGCTCAGGGCAATGCCTTCACAATGGTGGATCCTGAATAAGGATTAAGTCAAGGAGTGCTGGCCTATTTTGCACCAAAGATTCTAGGAGAAAAGGGGCTATAAACGCGTACTCTAAGGAGCTTGAAGTTCTGAGGAAAGATAGCTCTATAGAAAAGATAACCTCTGCAATTCTTATAGGTAGATGTCCTCAGCAGGCAGGGCCTGGCAATATGCAGTAGAGAGGACCATTTGGCCACCTCTGCTTTGAGTATAGCGCTGATGGATTGTACAGAATCGTGTCAGAACTGGGGTTCACATGCGTGGATGAAAGACCTAGGTTTCTTTGAAACATGGAGATAAGAGTATAGGACCAGACTTACAGGTGATCATAGAACTTCACTCTTAAGTCTAGATGGACCTTTGCTTTCACACAGGGCTATGAGTTATGCAGTTTGTCATCTGTACTGAAGTGTAGCTCACTGTTCTTTGAGTGTTATGAAAGTGGTTCCAAATATGAAGCTTCAAACTGGTCTATCCGTACCTCCTATAAATGCCACACATACACATCTATGCATCTTAACATTTTTTAATATATAAAAGCCTGTTTATATATAGTTTAATGACATGTCCACTCTGTATATAGTGGCATGCAAAAATTTCTTTTAATTTACCACAAGACTGAACAGAGACTCCATGTAGTCTTTCATTTTGGAGGAAGCCTGGCATCATTTTCTTCTCACTCTATCACTGTGCAAATCCAAGAAGAACCTGGCTCCATCTGCTCTGCATCCTCTCCATTACATGAAGACAACAGTAAGATTTCCATTAGCCTTCTCTTGTTAAGGTTGAACACACCCAGCTGTCTTGGTTCCCCTTTGTACCTCATGTCACATCTTGGTGACCCTCCACTGAATTCAGTCTAGCATATCAATGTTTTTTTTTGAACTGGGAAGTACAGCAGCAGGGAAAGGCATTGAAATAATCACCTCTCTCAACCTCCTGGTTACATTTCTACTAAAAAAGACCAGTTTGTATTTGTCTTTCTGCTTTGAAAGGGCATGCTGTGACTCATGTCTACTGGGAACCACATATCCTTTTCTGACAACCTGTTTTCTAGCCAGTCATCTTCCAGTCTGTACAGTTGTATGGAGTTATTCCACCTCAAGTACAAGTCTTTGCATACACTTTGCTGAACTTCGTAAGGGTTTTGTCAGCCCATTTCTCAGCTTGTCAAGGTCCCTCTGGATAGCAGCCCTGTCTTCTGGCACACTGAACATTCTCCACAATTGGATACTTTGCAGTCTAGCCAATTTTCCCTCACTTTGTCAGCTTATCCAGTCTTCATTTTACCAGTCTGCCTATAAAGAGACAATGTCAAAGACAAATGTTACAGTCAAGCTAAACAACATCCACTGCTCTTCTCTTGTCCCTTGTCATAGAAGACTGTCAGGTTGTTCAGGTAGGATTAGACCATGGCAAATCCTTGCTTCCTGTGCTTCTCCTTCATGTGCCTGGAAAGAGCTTCCAGGAGAAATTTCTCCCTAGCTGTTCCAGGTACTACTGAGCACCTGATCTTGGCCCAGACCTTCATTCTTGCCCCTTCTCAAGACCAGGGAATCATCTATATTCTCCAGTCTTCAGAAACCTACTCCTGATTACATGACCATGAAAGATGATAGAGCAAAACCTTGCAAGCAATGACAGGAAGCAATGACAGCAGCAAGCTTTCTCAGCTCTGCTCGATGCCATCCAGTCTCAGATGTCCAACTGGCTTAACTGAGTGCCTAAATCCATTTTCTTCTATCATGGGTAATGCTTCGGTACCTCAGGCCATGGTACATCTAAAGGAAGAACTTACCAGTAAAAACAGAAGTAAAGAAGTACCTTGGCCTTGTCCACATCCTTTGTTACAAAGTCTCATACCTAGGATCTTCTTATGCCTATTTCAAGCTGGTTTCCCATCCTTAGCTAAAGCTAAGTTTTAGCTTTACTAACCCCTTTCCTGTACATGGTATAGTGTATTATAGTGTATAAGGATTTAATTACATACATGTGCAGCCATGCATAAAAAAATACAACAAAAATACTGCCACACTGCAGGTTGAGGTAGAAAATTTGTTCTATTTATAGTTTGATAAATGTTCCAAACAAGAAAACTACTGAACATAAAACTAGACTTCTGTGAAAAAAATAGGAGTTGTAATATAATCAATTAAAATAAATTAATTTAAATTATGTAGTTTGGACAAATGGAAAAAATGAAAACTGCTAAACAAATGAAATATGTGTGCAAAGACACATCAAATATAGATGCATATTTTAAAAATGTCTCCTAACCTTTAGTTCTAAGCAAACACCTATTTTGAAAACAAACTCATTACTGACATAATTCTGGAACATATCTGAAAAACAAAATAACCCTTCCACCATTGTTCAAATGCAGCAGTTTCCTGCAGAGAGGTCATAAGACTACCCAACACTGAAGAATTCTGATAGTTTTCTTTCTTTTCATGTAAGAAGAAACAGGATTAGAGAGATAACAAGAGAAAGAATGTGTTAGCCTTATACCCTTGAGCTGTGATGAAATACCAGGCTACTTACATTTAATTATGTTCAGTTTATAACAAAGCATTCAGCAGAAAACATCAATGAGAATGTTGACATATTCAAATTTCTTCTAATAAGAAAGGAAGAACAATTATCATTGCAAAGCTGGTATCTAGAATTGGACTGGAAAAGGCTTTTTTGCTGTATACCAATTAGTACTTTATAAGAAAAAAGCAGTGTTTTTAAAAGGAAATTGTTGCCAAGATTTAAAACTGAGCTATGCATTAAGATCAGCTCAAAGATTAAAAAAGACAAGATTATTCTAGACAAAGATATATTTTGACTAAATAAATACCACAATATATAATTCCCTGATGTCTATTACTAAATATTCTCTGGAAAAAAAAAATAAAGAAAACACAGTAAAGACCTGAACTTTGCAACTGACAGATTTGGCTCAGTCTTAACAGAAATCTTAGCTCAACTACCAGAGATCTGAAAGGAAGGCTCCTCTATGAGAGAAAGTGTTTTTCAGAGCAGTGGTACTGATTATTTCTTGGATGAATAAAGAAGAGCCAGATAAACCCCTGGCAGGTGCCGGCACTGTGAGAAACTGAATACCAGCTTGCCTTATGTCTTACCAGAGACCATTTGTGCCTAAGCTGCAGGATAGTCACCCTGGTCGGTACAAAGAGGTGCTCACCTATGACAGGCCTATATCAATGGCAGCTGCTCAGCACCTGTTGCAGTCAAACCGTAGTGTCTTAAATGGTTATGGAGGTTGTAGTGAGGTGGGAGTTGATCTCTTCTCCAAAACAGATACCTATAGAACAGGAGGAAATAGCCTTAAGTTGCATAACACTTTCATAACACTCAAAGTTCAGGTTGGATATTATGTAAAATTTCTACATGAAAGAGTGGTGTATCAGTGGAAGAGGCTGCCCAGGGAAGTGGTGGAGTCATCATCCCTGGCAGCGTTCAAGAAATGTGTAGATGAGGCACTTAGGGACAAATATCTGAGAGGAGAATGTAAAGAGGATGGGACCAAACTCTTCTCAATGGTGACCAGTGACAGGAAAAGGGGTAACGGGTACAAATTGAAACACAGGAAGTTCCATCTGCCAATGAGGAAGAACTTCTTTCCTGTGAGGGTGACAGAGCCCTGGCACAGGCTGCCCAGAGAGGCTGTGGAGGCTCCTGCTCTGGAGATCTTCCAAACCCGCCTGGATGCCACCCTGTGCCATGTGCTCCAGGTGTCCCTACTTGAACAGCGGGATTGGACTGAATGATCTCTCGAGGTCCCTTCCAACCTCAACCATCCTGTGATCCTGTGATATATATAATATGTATATTGGTGACTGGTAAACATAAAGTTTGAATCAGTTTTGACTGAACATAAAGGTTGGGCTTTATCACTGTCAGTCTAATGAGTAGTCTAATCATAAACCCCAGAGTGTTACTGGTGCCTAAGATAGGTGGCATGAACGGCTGTCTGGAGGTAACTTTCTTCGCTGATGATAGAGAAAGACTAACAACTAGCTTAGATATTGAAATCCAAATGTTAGACTAACAGAAAGTCTAACAAACAGAAGTAGCTGCAAGTAGACTAGCTTGGCAGTGAAATTGGAAGCAGAATCACTTGAACTGAAAATGAAAATGTTTTAATTTCACTGTGCTGTTGCAAATCCTTATGTGCCTTGGTTTTGGTTGCCTCCAGATCCTGTTCCAATTTATGGTCCTGGCTTCCTACCCCAATTTGATCTTTGATTCAGTAATAGGCTCCCTCTTACTGTCTGTTAGTGTGTCCAGCCTGAGGAGGAAAATAGTAGGTCATGGATTTTAATATTCCCTTCAGCAAAACACCGTATCAGAAGCTGAAGCTGACAGATGAAGCATCTTGGTTATCAACTGTAGCAGTTTCCTTTTTGATCCGGAGTTGAAATTGACCTTATTTGTCATTGGTTTATGTAAAACAGTAGGTTTTGGCGTAGATATTTGGAAATACAATCTTTAAATTAGGGATCTGAAACAGTCCATTTATACTTGTCCCTGCTGCTTCATTCCCAGTTCTACGGCATTTACAACATGGGCGAAATATTTGTTCATGAAGCTAAAACTTGCTGTCTTATTTCAAACACTGTAATGAAGATAAGTCTTGCAGTCAGCAGTTGTTTTCTTTCCAAGAATTCTTCTTACTTCTGCATTTTGTAGATGATTCCTGCTGCATTAGATATCTTTTTTTTTCCTTTGAATATAGTTATCCAGCGTTAAGCGAATAAGAAAGAATTTGAAAGCGTGGACAATTTTTTTAAAGCTTGTCTGAAGCAACCGTTCCATGGCCTGACAGTTGGTAACACTGGACCAGTCACCAGTGCTATTTTCCTACACAGCTCCCTCATTCTTATAGTCCAGAAGAGTTGAGAGCTTCCATGAGATGCTTGCATGTCTGTTATCCTCAACAATTAGCCACATAAGGGCCTCCTTTGAGCTAAAGGTCTCTGGGTGTAGGACTGCATTTCTTCCAGATGAGAAAAAATACTCAGCTGACCCACTGTCAAGTTTAAATCTTATAAAATACTTCCCAAGAGACAACATAAATTCTGACCGAACAAGGAATTGGCAGTATATTATACTCATCACATTCAGCACTGTGTCAGACCATACCATAGAAAGAAAGATCTGAAATAATTAGAGTTAAGCTCAGTTATCTGCAGTCTATGTAATGTCCTAGCCTAGCACAAGGTATTAGCGTGGGAAAGTTACTCTCATCTGTGGTTGAAATCCATTTCTCCCAGGAAAGTGAAATGATTTGTGAGGGTTACACCTGGACCCCAGAAAGCTGCATCAGCTCCCATGCCTGGCAGGTACCAACCCTTGCCAAGGATCCTATCCCTAAAAGTAGCTGCTAATGGATTTTTAGAGATTATAGTGACCACTGACTCAAAGACTGCACAATGTGTACCTGGAATTGCCTCCGGGCTTCTAGCACACACTACTTTACAGATTATTGGAGGAGGAACCACCACATCTAATATCCCTTCTAGATTTACCTTCCATTAATCTGTCTACTCTCTCTCTTTTTTTTTTTTTAATTTCATTTAGGCTTTTCACCTCTGCATTTCTGGGTATTAATGAATTCTGTGTGGTTTATGAAAAAGCACTTCTTGTTTCTGCTTCTTCTAAATCTCCCCATTGGTAATTTCTATGACTTCCTGCTACTACTTGTATTATAAGAAGTGGTAAATAAAAATTCCCTGTCCGCCTTCTCTGAACTATTCTTGATTTATAGACCATTCTGAAATTCTCCTTCTTTCCCCAGTTGAAAATCACATTCTATTTATTCCTAGCTCATACAAATCCAAGCCACTCAAAGTTCTGTATAAGCAGTTGTCATAATTAAGTGGTAAATTAAAGATTCATCAATGTACAGAGTCTTAGAAGCAATGAGAATCAATGGCTATAGCTGAAGTTATTGGATAATTTTAGCATCTTCAGGCTGAAAATCAGAACCATAATTCAGAGATACTGATAGATCAATAAAGGTACTTGCAGAGGATTCAGCTATATCTGAGCTGGAGAACAGCAGCCAGGTGCGTGATAGGCGTTCTGCAAATCTCTACTACGTTCCTATACTGTCAAATATTTATTGTCTATGCTGATTAGAATGGATCAGGCTTTCTCAAATTATCACTCAAAAAATCTCTGTACTGTTAGTTGAAAGATGGTTAGTTTTACACTCCAGGGATCAAACCCAGTATTGTCTCTGTTTCATTCTGGCACAAGAATTTTAGGAGTTAGGGGTTTTGAATCCAAAATCGAAGTACTTTGGTGTTACTGATGGACTGCCAGCTCCTGTACCCCAAGGACTTAGAATCTGCTGTAGGAGAATATTTTTAGGAGCAAAGCTATTCATATGCAAGTCTGAAATTATCTTCAATAGCGTGCTCAGCCAACTCTCAAAAAGAATACAAGTACACATTAATTAAGAATTAACATAATTCTGTTTCTTGAGTGTGGCGCTTATTAAAATATAAACTCTATGAACATACACTTGAGAGAGAGCTTCAAAATATTTTTAAAAGCTTAATTTGAGTCTCCCTTATTCATTTTTTCATTAAGAGAGAAGATGGCAATCCTGGTGAAAGGTGGAAAGGTTTCTCTCTGAAACTTTCTACCTCTCAGATAAAGCATCAAAAAATTGCTAAGTTTCCTTAACTCTGCTGATGGGACAAAATCATTAGTTATTTAGTTCAATATGAAAAGGAGAAACAAGGAATGACATTTTGAAAAGCACTCGAAAGCCACATTTTTGAAGGTGTTCGAACAACTAAAGAATGAAATGAATATATAAAGGCCTTTTCAGACGTACATACCTACAGTCATTAGTAGAGCCATAGAGTCATTAATAGAGAGAAATACTCTTTTTTAGGCATTGAAATGCATTGAGGTGTCAGACTTTGTTTGAGCTAATCAGTACAGTAAATTATTTTTTCAAAAATAATTGGAGCCAGGACCTGCAGTCACTCATTTGTAGCCTGAGTTTTCACAACACCTTTTTATTGCCATGCCATTTGGAAATACTAATGATCTGCTGGTGACAGAGCACCACAGAAGACATCATTTCCCCTCATTTGTGTTCCCCAGATCTGCTTTTTTGATGATTTACTGAAGTTCTTCGTGTTTTGCAGAATGCCCAAGCCAGCTACGACTTCAGCAGCAATGATCCTTACCCCTACCCCCGCTATACAGATGACTGGTTCAACAGGCAAGTGTATTTTCCTTGGTTTGATGTTCACTTTATCTCCATTAGGAAATTGTGCCTATATTTGCCAATATTTGTAGAGTGTCTGTTTTCTGGCAAATTCAGTAGTTCTCAGCACTTTCTTTCACTACTACTTGAAAATTAGAGGTTCCTTCTAACTTCATTTTTTAGATAAATACCTCTAGATAATGCTGAGCTTCTAACTTGTGGTTTATGAAATAAGTTGCTGCTTCAGAAGTGTATATATTTAAGCTTTTTACATGAGTGATAGCTACATTATTTTCTGTCGGCTGTGCTGCGAGATTATGACAAACCAACTCAGTATATGTTGAATACAGTTGGAACCGGTTTCCCTTTTATTGTGTCCCAGTTGGTCTGATCTTTACTTTTTGGAAAGGAAATAGGCTGTTAGGAGGCATTTTATACAGATGCGAGTCTGACAGGAAAAGAATCTGGTGAAAAAATGTCTTTTGATTGTAGAGGCAGAAAGGCAACATGGTATAGAATGGCTGGTTTAAAAACATTTTTTTCCCCTGTGATTAAGGACAATAGGCAGCATTTCAGGGCTGGTTCTGAGATGTTTTTAACCCCTGAAGGAATTAAAGTCCATGAATACTGGCTGGGAACCTGTTTCTTGTGGTTGAAAGCTGGAATCAACCGTTCAATGAAGGGAATCAACCATTCATTGAAAATTTCCAAACCTGCTTTAAATTGAAATATAATTAATATAATTGTCAGCACTTACATAGCAGCAGCACTGAGGATTTGAAAACTTTTACAGGTTTTTGGACTCTGCTATAGCTTATCAAAAATATCCGAGGCCTATTTGATGCAGTCTTCATCTCTAACTTAGCATGGCCATACAAATGGCTTTTGAGGATTTTTTTTTACCCTTTTTTTTCTTTTCTTTTCTTTTTTTTTTTTTTTTTTTTTTTTTAAGAAATCACATTTTAGTTCTGTAAGGGCAGCACTACAAAACTGTGGAGCAGCTGCCTCCACCTCAGAAAAGGGCTTCCTGGAATGGATCAAACAGGTTTAGAAGCTGTGATGTCCTCATTTATAGTCCTGCCATTTTTCAGCCAAAGGAAGATGCCAATGAGATTTCTCCTTCATACCAGGAAAGGATATATGACATTTTTAACCTACTATGAATCCAATTAGTGAATGGAAAGTCAGAGAAAGACTTGGGCTCTGGTTTGTGAAGGCCACTGGCTTTCTTGCTTTATTTATGCAAAGGATCTTTGAGGGAGAAAGGTGTCACTTAACTCTGGAGCAGTACAGAGGAAAATTAAATTTAGCTTTAGTGTATAATGGTAAGTTGTGTCCCATTAAAGATGATTATGTTGCTTCCAAACATTTTATAAGAAGGTGCAGTTTACAGTCCTCACATGCTCTGCAAGGTGGTCCCAAAGTTACCTCCTGCGGTCTCTTAAACAGACATTGAGCATTTTGGATGCAGAAAGGATTTTTTCCTCTGACCCCAGGTGCCTCTGGTTAACATCAGGCACCCAGCTGAAGAGCAGAGATAAGCAGTGCTCAGATAAGATTTGAGCTATTGAGTTATTGACTTGAGCTATCGAGAACAGCATGATACCAATTTTTCCTTCAATTTCTTTTCTTGAGATGGCAGGGAGTGGTAAAAGTTGAGGCCTTGGTGTCCAATCCTAATTTGGATACCTCAGCACCCAAACATTTGGGAAAGATGATCTGGGCTTTTGGTGACTAGAAATGGCTGTAGTCACAATGAAATTGTTGGTCCTCTGTATTCTATATTGCACTAGATGATCTCTAGAGGTCCCTTCCAAGCTCAACTGTTCTGTGATTCTGTTCTGATACTCTAGCTGGAAGAGAAATAGAAAGAGAGGAGAAAAAAATGAATGTAGAAATTGTTTTGTTGATCTCTTTCTTTTTTTTTTCAGAGAATGTGATAACCTAGAAAGTATAGCATTCTTAGTCATGGACTTTGAGGTTCCTTTGGTGTGATAGGGGATTTTCTGCCTTGCGAGGTAAATGACAGGAGCAGTACATACTTAGAAAAACATACTCCTCCTGCCTGTACAGATGGAGGAGGCTTTGAGATGCAAGAATTCACATATTCTGTAGGCTAGCACAAAGAAAAACACTGTATTTAATTGTTCAGAAATCAGTTTTGACCATATTTTTCTCTGCTTATTTCTATGCTGTACAGTTCATCAAGCAGATGTACCCAAGGATGACCTATCCTCATAACTTCTGACTCCTGAATTTCTATTGGGAGGTTAAGGTTATGTCTGCAGGAGTCTGTCCATCTCTGTGTGTAACTGCACAGGCACATCTGCGCCAAAATAGTTACATAGGCAAATTTTTCAGAGATGTACAGCAAGGGTCTCACTTTGCTCCATCTGCTGCCAGTGATACATCTGCGGTTGAATTTTATGCATACAGGAGGATTAGACTTAAAATAGGATATTGTAATATCTCCTTTTCTATAAAGAGTACGTTTCTACGTGAGCAATTTGAGAGATTTGCGAAACAAAAAGCAGAGGACTATCTATAAAGAGATGAACCAGGGGGCCTTGGTGAGCTGCCAGCTGCATGTGCAGTGTTATTAGACTTCAAGAAAAAACTGAAAGGTTTTGGCATGCAGTATTACATTAGCCACAGCTGCTCTGCTTATGAACACAGATTACCTTTCAACCTTGTGCTTCCTAAGCAAAGCACTGCTTTGCACTGCTGCAAGCAGGTTGCACTTTGCATCTAATAACCCCTGGCCTGGGAGGCCAAGAAAGGTGTTTTTGGGAAGGGAATTGGCTGGGCAGCCAAGGGGGTTATTCCTGTGCTGATTGAAGTGGCTGCTTCAGCCCCACAGCCCCGGTGCCAAGTGAGTGTACAGGGCATGAGAGAGGGGGCACCGGCTCCGACACACGGCTCGACTGAGAAGAGGGAAGAAGGAACCTGAACCAAGTCCAATGCCCAAGAGCAGCAGCTCTGAGAGTGGCTTTTTTTGTGTTTGTTTTTTGAGGGGGAACTGCCTGTAATTTTCACTCCTGCTCCTCCCGAGCCACATCCAGGGCCTTGGCACGTACCGTGCCCAGCAGTGCAGAGGTGCTCATGTAAGTCAGAGGTAGCTGGGCCTTGCTGCGTGGCTCTGTCGCCTTGCTGTGCTCATGGACAAAGCGCCGTGTCCCACAGCACTGACATAATGAAGCTCTGTCATGATGTAAATAATCAATACTGATTCCCACTGAAAATTGAGGCCACCATGCTTAAAAAATTTAGATAAAGGACATGTACAATAGCGTCACCAGTTGGTTTAGTAAATAGATTTCATTTTCAAAGCAAAAGGAGAGGAAACTTTTCCCATTCATTTTTGTTAATTATGTTATTTAAGTCATCTGAAGTAACCTCTCTCACCTTATCTTTTTATGAATATTTATGTAAAATATTGCATCTAGGCAGTGCGTATGGAATAGTTGCTCTATAAGCATAGAGAGCAGGTTTACAATTAAGGTAATTTGTTCATAGCTGAAAGATAGTTGCTTTCTATGGCCTTGTTTTAAAGATTAAAGTGCTAGTGTGGAGGTGAATGACTGAGAGAAAAGCTGTTTGCATGTGACATAGGTCACTTCCTAGAAACCACAATGCGTTTATCACTGATACATGAACATCAAATAGGCCTAAATTTGAAAAGTCTGCTACTTTCCGTTAATAATTCAGCTAAGTGCATTAGCACTGACTCCCACGTGCTTTTTCTCTAGTATCTAAACCTTTGCTGCAGGGGTGGGTCTGCTTGCACTGGCCTTGCGTGCTGAGGGAGAGATTTCCTGACAAAATGTGTTGACAAGTAATGCCCAAATACAGCCTTTCCCCATGTGAGAAGAGCTCACCTGAGAGTGTCACTGGTTTTGATGACTCAGACAAGACAGTTGTTGGTTTTTAACAAGCTGCTCTGTGTCTCTTCGCTAGCCCCAGGTGAGGAGCTAATGAGTGCCTAGCAACGGGGTGATTTCTTCACCATTCTTGAGCGTGGGCATGAGGGAAAACCTGCTCAAGGGCTGGAAGAAATCTCTCCAGCAGCTCCATAATAAATCTGCATCACTGTCCTCTCTGCCCTCCTTGCAACAGCATCTTGCTTGAGATCTTCACCCCTTTGTGGTGAAGACACTGTGCATGTTTAAGACCAGGCATTTCCTTTTTGGAACTGTCTTTAGGCATACACTCCTCCGAGCATCACAGTGAGAAGAATGTCTTGTTTCTTAGTCCTCTGTTAATGCTACGCCCACTTCTGCCAATGGTGCTTAATGAGGGAGAGAAAAAAGATGATTAAACAAAACGATGCACTGCCTGCGTGACACTGTGCAGTCTTCATACCACAGCAGGGCTTGCCGTGCAAGTCCTTAGTGCTGTAGGAGCAGTGCTGCTTTCATGGGCCGATTTCAGTAGGAAAGCTCCACATTGGTGCAACATCCCCAACAGGTTTGTGCGGAAAATTATCGCTGTCCAGAAGTGAAATGTCCAAAGAGGAGACAGAGGAGATCTAAGACTTTATTCGAATAAAGGAAGAGTCCAC
>JAWLRI010000002.1:6298273-6341105 GCA_034781795.1 Crypturellus tataupa | reverse complement strand
CCAAAGAGAAAGCGGACACGCGCGCCGGACACCCGCCTGCCGGTACTGCCGCCGCACCGGCCGGCCGGAGGGAGGGAGGGAAAGAGGGAGGCAGGGAAGGGGCGGCGGGCCCGGGGGCGGCCTGCGCCTCGCTCCGCGGCCCCGGGGAAGCGGCCCCGGCGCGGGGCGGGCGCCTCGTCCCGTCCCGTCCCGCTGCGCTGCCAGGACGCTGCCCCTGCCCGCCGCCTCCCTCGGGGAGCGGCTCCCTAAGGTGTCCGCCACGAGACACCGAGGCTCGTAATTCACCGCGGAGGTTATTTTGAAACGGGAGAGGTGTGGTAACTAGTTTCGTGCGGAAGAGACTCTGACAGCGACTTTTGGACCCTCCGTCAGTTCTGCTGCTCGCTGCCGCGGTGGCGCTGGCGCTGCCCCGCGGGCCGCGCTGGCGCTACGTGCCGGGGTGGCCCCGGGGCCCGGCCCGCGGTGCCTCTCGCCGTGCGGGCCCGTGGCTGCTGTGAGCGGCGCCCGGGTCCCGCCCCAGGTGCCTTCCCGGGCGCCCGGTGCTGCCGCCGCCGCAGCCCTTGGAAGCGGCTCCCCGGGAGGCCCCGGCGGGTGCCAGTTTTCCCGCGAAGAAGTTGCTGGCATATTGGATCAGTTTATCAAATACGTTAGGAGCAAGTAATATACTGCACAAAATCATAATGAGAGCGCAAGTTTATCGTGTTGTCAGGGTGTTTTAGGGCTTTTTTCCCTCTCTTTTTAAAACACGAAGTCCCAGGTGAGTGGAAGAGCTTGTTGAGCGTGCGTGTTCTTCACGAGGATCCGCCGGTAAATCCGATGCAGGGGGGAGCCCCCAGGTCTGCCTGTGCGTCCAGCTGGGCAAGGGCCGGGCAGTGTCCTCGAGCCGCCCTGGGCAGAGGGTGGCGGTGGCCGAGGAGCGCGGCCCTCCGGCGCGTTGAGTCACCACGGGGAGCCGTGACTAACGGCGCCTCCCGTTTGCAGGCCAGAGCTTGGGTTTAGTCCTCCCTTCCAAGCCGCTCTCGATCCTTGGGTAGTAATAATGTAAAGCCGTGTGGCAGTTTGCAAGTAAGCCTTAATAAAAGGAAATTCAGCAGGTGCTTTTAAAAAAGAAAAAAGTTGCGTTTGCAGTTACGTATACCTGTAACGAGGACATGTGTCACCCCACTGAATATGAACTGCGTACCTAAAAGTACAGG
Organism: Crypturellus tataupa; assembly: GCA_034781795.1. Taxonomy (NCBI): domain Eukaryota; kingdom Metazoa; phylum Chordata; class Aves; order Tinamiformes; family Tinamidae; genus Crypturellus; species Crypturellus tataupa. The sequence goes on along the minus strand of JAWLRI010000002.1, from coordinate 6,339,909 downwards.
AAAAACTTAGATTCTATCTAAAATAAAATTAAATCAGAACTGAAAAATTCCATTGTTTCTCATGTGCACCGTTAGTCCCAACCTTACTACCTGCATGCCGTCCGCCAGCTTCACCTGCGCATTGATCTTTCACAGAGAAAAAGACCAGAAAAACACTTGAAAAGTGAAAGGATAATGAAGTGGAAAGAAACCTCGAGAACCTCAGGCTGCTAAAAGGGTACCTGAAGTGTGTTTGAACTCCTTGCTGAAACTTAATAGGGCTTAAGTTGTGGCCCTTTTAAATATCCATCTGTATGGTAAGATCAATGCCTCTGTAACACATTGCCAAGTAGGTTTGTACAGCTTGCGGTTGCTCTAGCGGCCCCTAAAACTATATTTTTAGGTACTTGCTTCTTCTGGTAGATACAGTGAATACATAAAGGAAGGTGACTGTGTTAACCACCTATCTGTGAAGTTTTGTAAAAGAATTGTGGAAATAATTTTGCGCCTTTTTATCGTTAAAAAAAAAAACAACTCTGAGCCAAGATTATGCATGGTCCTTTAGGCATATGGAATGACATTTTGATTTTTTTTCCCCGGTCTTGGATTTGCCTGCATCTTAGCAATATAATGGAAAGTGTTATTATGTGGTTGAGAAGTACTAAAATTCCTGTTAATATTTAGTACTATGATCAAAAGAAAAGTGGGAAGTGCTTAAGATCTGAGTTTTACTGTTGCTTTGTGAAGGCTCCAACCTAGTTGCTGTGAACAGCAAATCACTTCATTTGTGCTTTAAGGTTGCCCAGAAAGTGCCACCTCGGGCCATGAGGTTGTTTGCCAGCAGCTGGGCTGAGCTCAGGTCTGAGCACTTGTGGAGGGGGGATATTTCTACAAACATTTGTGCCTCTAGATGATGGGTTAAGCAAGGATGCATCCTTAAGCTAGGTTGGATATAACTTTGCAAGGGCATAGGTGGCAGAGATGGACCTCAGCTGTACTGACTGGATGCAGAATTTCTCAGAGATCTAAATTGTTGTTTGCTGGATGCGTCTTTTGATTTCCCAGGTATGCACAGTAAGCCTGGGATACTACAGGTTGCTCCGGTGTGTGCCCATATGCTTTTGTCTGGCCATCTAATATCTACTATAGTAGTAGATATTAGTGGAAAAATCAGGTGTCTGTGATTATAACGTTTACAGTATTGGTCACTGGCTACTATGTCATTTTGTTGTCCTTTTTATTGTTATTAATTTTAAATACAGAAAAAAATCCTTAAATCTCAGTGGGATGTTTTTGCTGGCCATACAAAGGAGAAGCCTGGTAATACATAGTGTAAGAGGAGAGGGATTTTTAGACCCATAGGGTTGGTGCTAAATTGGTGGATACTCTGTGGTTTTCTGTCAGGTGGTGAAGAGCTTCAGCACGGAAGTGTGTGAATATTGTCCAGAAGTGCTCCCTGCAAGCCAGTACCTTCCACAGAATGTAATCTGTATTGGAAGTAATGTGAACTGGTTGTGCAATGATGCTGAATTTCTAAATTAACATAAATAAAACTAATGAAGATGAAGGAAGTAAAAACAGCTCCTGTGAGTAAGGATTTTAGGGTTTGTTTTTGCAGGTCTCATCAGACAGTGGATTAAATAGAAATTTCTGCTGTAGATCTGCAGTCTTTTCAGTTTTGTTGGCAAGGCTCAGGGACATATTAATCACTTTGATTAACTAAGTTTTTAGAACAAGAGTTTTCCAAAAGGAAAGATTTTGGGAAACTTCTTTGTGATTTAATCTTTCTGACTTTTCCTGTCCCTTGTGCGACATGGCTCACTCTTTCAGTATTGTAGGTTTTATACTGGAAAGATTATTCAAAGATGATTGATATGTGCATATGGAGCATTGTGAAACCATGTGTCTTAGGTATCCTATATAAACCCACTCCTGCCTGCTCTCGTGGCTTGCTGCTGCTTTGATTGGAGCTCATTCAGTTTGTGAAGGAGATGCTCTCATCTTGCGTCCATGCTGTGCTGTGATGGCCTATAGCTGGGGTAAAAGCAAGCAGGAGTCAAAAATACTAAAAGTGAAAGCAGTTCAAGAACAGTCTGCCTGTAGATCTCTGCTTAGTTGCTGCAGATTTAGAGTCTGGCATAGCTCTTGCTTTGCTCCACATAGTGGGAGATAAGCAAGGAATTTAGTGGATTTGCTTTCACTTCTTACTTCATGTTTCAAAAAAAAAAAATCCTGACAAGGATTTGAAATGTGATAAATGCTTATATTTTGTAAAACAAAAGGTAGTACAGTGCAAATAAGAGTTTTCCTGAAGTTTGCTTTTCATTATGCTATTCATGAAGTACTTTTCATCAATAGTATTGTTGTTATTGCGCCACATTTTAACTGGAAATTATGAAAGTGAATTTTTTTTTAGCCTTTCCTGTATTATGAGAGTATTTAACATAGCAGTTTGTGGCCTTTTGCATGGTGTTATGCAAACCACAACCTTCTTTTCCTTTTCCTGATTGCAACGAGTTAATAGAGGTGAGAGTGATATCAGAGTTAAACACTCTAAAGTAGTATTGGAAGCAAGTGGTAAAATGAGCCACTAGTGCTGAGATGACATGAAGTGTCTGAGAATGGGAGACATGGTCAGATTTGCCACTTTAGAACAGTTTTGACTGATTTTCAGAAATATGATTATTAAACTATTCTGCAAAAACTGGGAGGAGGGAAAGGAGGCCATCTTTAAATTTTTTTTCTGAGGTTCTCTCTACTACTCCTACTGTTACACTGATTTTGATTTAAATAAAGTGTTGTGGGGGTTTTTGGTAATTTTTTGGTTTTCTAATTTCGTTTCAGTGAAAGCAGGTGGGATGCGGATTGTGCAGAAACACCCCCACAATTCTGAGGACAAGGAAGGAAAGGATAAGGATGAGCACGCCTGGGAAACCAGCAGGTGAGCATTCTGATTTGGTGGATATGTCGTAGCTGATTTCCATCACCTTGACTATTATTGCTAAGTTGTTCCTTGCGGTATCAAGCCAAAATACAGTTGATTTTGTATGATAAACTTCATTTAAGCAAGTTATATGTTCTTTCAAGAGAATTGGGGGATTCGGGAATTTTTACATGTCATTTCAGGTTGTGGAGAGCTATAAAGACCATACATGTTTGGGCATGAACATTATGCTGTTCATCTACATGTCAGTTTGTCTTGTTGTGTACTAGTTGATACCTTCTTTTGCATGGCACATACCCCTTTCCTGTTAACCTATTTGGCAATATGGCATGAAAAGACAAGTAAAAAATACATGCTATTAATACAACCCCCTTTATTTGAGGTAGTGAACTGGTTTTAGTGCCAAGACAGACAGTTGTTCCTTACCTTGCTGTTCTTCTGCTTAAAACTGCTGAGTGCCAAGTGTAGGGAAATGAAAGCAGGGAAGTTCAACAATGTAATGTGTTTCTGTTCATACAGAAGCCATGGGTTTTGTGCTGCTTTCCTTGACTAGCTCTTTTCTTTGTAGTCAAGACTATATTTACCTAAAATCTTTCTGCCCTGGCATATTGCGTTGTTTTGCCATTGCTGTTAACTCAAGGCAAAACAAATCAAAACAAAAAAAAACCTACAAGACTAAAGAGCTGATTTTGTGCTTTTCTGTGTACACTGACTTGGGTGATGCTTATTTTGGATTTGAAACAATGGTAAGAAATTGGCATTGTGAAATGGCTGTGTGAATAGAAACAAACTAAGAACTTTAATAAATAAATGACAGCCTGAACAGGAGAGAAAAGTAACACATTTATGAGAAAAAAAAACATAGTTACAATTCATATATCCACAGGAAAGCCCAGAAAACTGAACTTCATGTCTCTTTTTTCTGCAACCAATTTGGTAATCTTCTATTTATGTTCAGTGGAACCTATTGGAACAGAGTTTGTAGTGGAGTCAAGTTTTGACCAAAGTAAGGGATTATATTCCATAGCTAATCTACGCTTTTAATGCATGTGTGTGTGTATATATATGCCTGTATACTGTACTTTTGCAGCTGTTGCCTGAGGAGCTGTAGATTTGAGCAAGAGGCTTTTTACCTATAGGCAGCATTGAGTGAACTCCACAGGACATGGTATATGAAGTTTTGTTGCTTGTAATCATTAAATTAGATGTTTGCAGGTTATCAGCTAGCTTCATGGTGAAAGATGGAGCCCCTCTGAGTTTCTGTGCCTCTGCTCCAGGTGATCTGTGGTATTCCTGATGCCAACGGGGAGAGGTTTCCACATTTATCAGGTGATGGAGAAGAGGCCACCAGCCTTGTGTTCCTGCAGTATTAACATACTTTCTGGTCACTGCCTGCTGTTTTTTTTATGTCCCTTCACTAGGAAGACAAGGGGACATGTTTTTTAAATTTCTACTATTATATTTTTAATATTGCCTATTTAAAGACAGTCTTTTTAAGGTAATGTTCTTTATATGATGCAATCTCTACTCCGTGTTGCGTTCAAAGTCAAAGAAAGCAAACAGACTGTTCAGGGAATTCTTGTCAGGTGATACTGGCAGCTGATAGTGTTTTAGGAAAAAATAATGAAGCAGGGAAGAATAGTTTCTCTATAATAAGAGAGAGGGTGGGATCACCTAGTGGTTATTTTAATCTCATTATAAGCTTAGTTGAGGATAGATTAGTGATGGCAAAATTTGGAATTGGCAGTGAATTGTGGCAGAAGATTCCAGGCTCTCCTGGAGTTCTCTGGGAAAGGTCTCAGGTCTGTCTAAGACCTTGCTTCAGTATGGCAACTAAATAGCAGCTCAACAGGAAAGCTTCTCTGCTTTTGTTCCTAAAATGCATGTGGCTTTGGAAGCAGTTAGCATTGTTTTTCCTGGATACTTGGAAACCAGGTCATCTGATAATGATACAGATCTTTGAAGGGTGTATATACGTGTGTGTGTGTGTATATATTTATACACACACACATATATATATAAAAATAAAGGATATTTTAAAGTAACATTCACCAGAGGGATCTTCTTTGCCATTTCTTTTTTATAGTTGTTCAGAAACTTGGAATCCAGTCTCCGTGACTTACTCTGCAAAGTATTTTAATCAGTCCTTGTTCTTAAAATAAAATTGTTATGACAACCTACCCTGAAATGGTAGGGTTAACTTGTCATAATAGTGGTTTGCCATCTCTTAAAACAGTATGTGCTAAGATGATTTTATACTAATTCTATACTAATTTTAAACCTTTCCTATAAGGCAATTTTCAGTCTTGAGTAGTAATGGGAATAATTGTTAGATTTCTGATATAATATTGCCTAATCATATCCAACCATTCAGGTGGAAAAGAGCTCAAAAAAGAAGACCTGGTACCATGTGCTTTAGGTGAACTAAAAAAAACGTGTGTGGTATCCAAAGACAGTGGAGTGTTGTGCTGCTTTTCATATAGAAGGCCCTAGAGCAGGCTTTAGGAAGCAGTGACATTCAGTATTGTAAAGTTTTCTTCCTCAAGTAGAATGTTCTTTATTTGTAATTTTCCCAGTGTAAAATTTGGAATTTGAAAAGCCACCTACACAGGCACATTGCCTCACTGACAAGCTCACACTTCTTCTCTTCCCTGTCTCTGACATAACGCTGCTGCAGCTGACAGGTATGGAGTCTGGATCGATGGGTCTGGACTATGAAAAAGGCCTTTTTCTGTCTGCTACCAGAAGACAGCAAGGAAACCCAGAATGCAGGGACTGCAGAAGTGTGCGATTCACTCTCCAAGTGTGGGCTCCTGAATTAGGCAGGCCACTGCTCTCCTCGTAATTCAGGTCACAGAGCTAGCCTTGTATTTAATCATCACTCAAACTCTTTGAGAAAACTGGACTATTTGGAGATCAGTGAGGCAAATAAATGAACAACCTGCAGTCAAAGTACAACTTTGGTTGTACACAGCAAGAGCCAAACCAGCTCCTCAAAGTGAAAGCGGGGGCAGACTCAGGCTCGTGGTACAAACACTCTAAGGCACAGGGAAACCCAAACTCCTCAGAATTAAGCCTTGCATGAATGCTGCCTAAGCATTTTTTGTTAAAATTTGCTGTTTGTTTAACAGAATGCCTCTCACCAAGCTCCAATCATTTAAATGTTACAATAAATCAAAGGACAGCAAGCCTATGAGAGGCATTAAACAGTTTTGCTGCAATGGAACAGCTCTATTGACAGCTACAACAGACTAAATAAAACTCTGACAATAACTTAACAAATGTTTTTCAGTGTTGTCTCTGATTATCTCTATTGCCTGCTTCTAGCACCCAAGTCCTGGGAGTGGGAAAGGAGGAAAATTCCTTCCCGTTTGGCCCAGGGACAGGTAACAAAAACTGATAACATGTAAGTTTATCAGTTTATTTAATATTAAATTCCTTGGGAGTGTAGTGCTGGATTCAGTCAAGTTAGACAAAACTATCAAGGAAGAGAAAGGCACTGACTGTTAAAACAGATTCCCCATGGAACATGCAGTCTTTTTTCACATCTCCTATGCACCTGTAGCTCATGGTGCTTTGACTTCTAGCAATTGTTTTGTTTGATTTTCCTTCAAATGAACTAGTGGCACATGGTTCTTTGGCAGCTTTTTCTAGTACAAAATTCATACCCTCAGCTTTAGGAAGAGCTCCTGAGAGTTGCTGAGTGATTGGATAAGGGAGATTTGGGCTTAGCTGTGTAAGGAACACTGTTCGATTATGCATTGGGGTTTGGAGTTTTTGTGCTTTACAATGACCATGGAAAATCTCTGCTTCAACACTGCTTTAAGCTGGCACACATATCTTTATCCCATATATTCTTGTATTCAGGAATGATACTGAGAGAAAAGCATAATGTAAATATGACTCCCCAAGCCTATTAATTTAGATATCTTCTGTATCTTCTTCTTCTTTTTCTTTTTTTTTTTTTTTTTTTAATTCCAACACAGAACATCTTGTTAAATATGTTCTCACTCACAAGATGCTACCTCCTCTTGCATCCATTTTCCTCTCACATGGAAATAAACTTTTCTTGCTTTCTTCAACATACAAAATACTAGTGGTTAGAAACAACCCTCCAGAGGTTGTAGTGGAAGCACTAGACTGTTTTGCTGGAATAGCTTAAGTCATAGTGTCTCTGTTAAGATTTATGTGTAGAATAGCTTAAGGTGAGGTAGCTCTCTTAAGATTTAGGTGCATTTGGAACAACTAGTCTTCAAAAATAACTCAGTGAGGCAGAATGTTCATCCTCATAGGTCTTAGACATTGATAATGGATGTTCTCCAGTACTGATGGTCACTGTTCTGAGCTTGTAACTTCATATTAATATTTAGAATATACCTTCATAAATTGTTGTTTTCTATTTTGAGGGGCCAATCAAGAGTACCTTGCATACATGCCTCTCACTCAAACAAATACATGTGATTTCTACTCAAAGGAAAAATGTATCCTGCTATGAGGTCACTATTGATGGATCCTTTGTGTGTGTGTGGGTACACACACTGTACATACTACTGACCTAAGCATGTTCTGAAGAATTTTTGATGTTGTGTTGCACTAATGAATCAACTGGCCGTTAGGCTTCTTCAGCAAAATGCTGCTTTTGTGTTGGAGCTGATGAAGTGAAGTTTCAGTAAACTGATTGAGTGATTTTACCCTTAAGGATTCTTCTTTTATTTCTGCTGTCGTGCTAACTTGTGGTGGCACAGGAAGAATATATGCAACACTGTGTGGGCACTTTTTTCCTGGTACTAATAAAAGTTTTAAAATTCTTCCATGTGGGAACGCATCATAAGGCATTTGACTAAAAGAAATGTAGTGGTTTTATTTACTGTTTTGAAGACTGTGCTGCGGAAATGATTTCCTTTTCCAGATGTTACACAATTCTGTTTCTGCTGGTGTGTTTGAAGATTATGTTTATTGTTTTGGTTTACAATGGGGAAAATAATGTCAGAATCTCAAGAACTTCTAAGGAGCAGAGTTTATGCACACTTGTAATAGAAATACATGTTTCACAGAACTGTTCCAGCATTTTTGTGATTGACTTTGTAGTTCTTTCTGAGAGGAGGAATCAGCCACATTAATGCAGACTGTTTATTTTCCCCAAAAGCAGGAGAAAAGGAAAGCTTTCAAATTACCAAACTGCGTGTTTCTTTAAACCAGTTTGGATTTGGGGGCTAGATGCTCTGTTGGTAGCTGCAGGCCTGTCTCAGTAACTGACTAGATTAGGATCTGATCTTTGTGTCTGTGGTTTATACGTAGGCTCTGTACCAAATGCAGGAACAACGCAAGTGCAGTGTTACTCTCTGGGTTTACATTTGTAGCACATGATGTTTCTATTATCTTTAATGACACAAGTTCCTTGGCCAAGAGGCTCGAGAAAATATAAAGCTAATCGCTCAAATGTGACCCAGATACTGTTTACAGTTGCTCGTAAAATCTCTCCTGAATTTGGAGAATGTCTTGAAGAAAAAAAGTTGTAAGACATGCTCTCTGAACTGGGTGCGGTGGAGTTCTTTCGTGGGGAACAATATAAAAGGGTTTTTTTTCCCCTTCTTTGGCCGTTTTTAGAGTGGATTGCCCAGCAGTCCTTCCTGGTGTTTTGGCATAGCAGTGCATGTACTAGCACCCTAACTCTCCTAGATTTTGTTTTGTTTTACATCTGTTATCTTTTACCTATAGCGTAAATTGGATGTGATTAATTCTTTCCTCCTTTCTTCAGATTATAATCATGAGCACAAATATGGACTGAGCTTTTCTAGTAGATAATGGAAAAGAATGGAAACATTTGCTAAAGCAAATGAAGAAGAGTCTTGATTTATGCCTATTTGATTTGATTTCTTCTTTCTTAAGATGGAGATCTGAATTGTGTTGGATGATTTATCTGTCAAATTCAATTTGGCTAAAAGAGGAAAAAAGGAAAAGTTTTGGCTTTTGAAATATGGGAAGGAAATGTAGGAGTATTCTGGAAAAAAAAAAGATTTTACTACAGTTTTCACTTTTTTTTGCAATTTAAGATTTGGAAAACAACTTGATAGATAAAGATGAAAACTCTCAAGCGACGTGTTCGTCTAACTAACAGTTAGCCTCTAGAAATAAATGCTACTGTGAGACTAGCCAGTCTTTGGATAGCTATCAAGGTACAGATGGTTTTGAGCTCAAAATGTAATTTGTTTCTGTACATCTTTCACTTATTCTTTCACTTCCCCCAAAGTAAACTGTTAGAAGGAAGAGATGAAATATGGTATGGGAAGAAGCCTTGAAAAATCTTCATGCAGAATGCAGTAGCTGTAATTCAGTGTTTGGTACCTGACTTTTTCTGTTCAGTCATGAGCTCTTCTTCACCCCTGTGCTCCCGCAGTGATAATTTTCACTTTGCATTTAATTCCATGGTCCATCTGCTACTAGGCATCTTGAAGAAGTTTGGTAATGATGTCATTCTGGAGACTGTCTTGGAAGAATTCACGTTGGGTATAAGTGTCGCAGTTACCTGCTGTAACCTGACAATTCCCCCTTTTTGTACAAAAATGGCACTAACGGTTCGCTGCAGGGCCTTTTGCAGCAGACTGATCAAGCAAGGTACCATTAATAACACAATTACAATAATTACCAAAATTAGCAAACCTGGTTTCACCAGAGATAGTAACCATCCAGACAGACCCCAGTTACCAGACAACTTATTCAACCACCCCCATCCATCATCCATCATTTGCGTACTCCATCTTTCACCCTCTGAGTACTCTTCTGTACGCATTCACTGTCATCCGACAAATTCATGCAACACATCCCGTCAAAATCTTGACAACCATGTCCTTGTGCTAGTAATAAAAAATCTATTGTAGCTCTATTCTGCAGGGTAGCTTTGTGTATTGAATCTACATCTGCTAGGAGACCCGCTAAGGCAAGCTAGCATCCAAGTTGAGCGACACATGTACCTTTGGGAATGGTTACTGGGGTATAGGGAGCAGACATCATAGCACAAATTTGTCCAGTATAATCCAAATCAACAACACCCACAAGTACTGCTAGATCGTCCAATTAACAGTGCACTTAGTCCTCGCCTTGTAGGCCCCCTTCGCATCCAGAGGCACATTAATTGTCTGCGAAATGTCTTCATACCCACCCACCCAAATCCTGTACTGTGGAGCATGTTTACTCTTCCAACTAGAATTGTCCAGGCACTAGTATAGTTCTTTGTTCCAAATTGGTACAAACCGTCAGTAGGGTTCAAAGTCAGTCCGTTTAAAATATCAATTCCAATTACACATTCAGGGACAGGAATAATCATAGCTGAATACAATCATTTCTGTTTGTGTTTGCACAGTCTCAATTTGTTTTCCTTCCCAAGCCAGTAATAATTACAGATTGTCCTTTAAATTTCTTGGGTTTTCTATATATTAAGGAGGCCTCCGCTCCAGTAGCAATTGAGACTTTTGCAATTTGTGAGGACCGTTGCCGGTCCTTCTGTGCCAGTCGCACTGGAGCTTGGCCATCTCTTCATTCTTGTTTTTTATGCTGAAGTATTTTGCTAATCTCCTTTCAAGGATACAAGTCAGAGCAGGGCTCCCAGTCCTCCTCCTCCAGAACGTCTGATCCACTGGCAGGGTGGGGATAAAGGGGGACATTGGTCTGAGTTATTTCTGACTTTCCTGCTTTTGAATTCTGCACTTTCTTGTTGTGCTTCATTCAGCCCTCTCTGCTGATATATACTACACAAGAAAGACCTAAAGACCACAGACACAAACAGCACACATGCAGTTTCTATCCAGTGGCATGACCTCACGTAGCTGTGCGCTACACTAGTGAGCTCCACTGTCTCAATTGCTGAAAAGCACATTATAGAAGCAAGTATGGATAATTACTCTTGAGGTAATACTTGACAGCAGGATACTGAGACTGAACATCTTCTCGAGTTGGCGGTTTAGAGGGTTGCTGACAGGCTCCTAACCTGGCGGGTGTCCCTGCAGAGACAACATAGGTCTTCTTATTAGGAGTCTCGACCCACTCTTTCCGCACTGTTTTTTCATATCCGATGCATCCTGCCACGTAGGGCCAGTACGTGGCAGCAGGCAGGCCAGGGAGCCGACAAGTTCTGGTGTCAGTCGCTTTCCAGTCACTTTCCCTCCTGGATGCTCAGGCGCGCGTACCGGTAAGGTGTCCCAACCATAAGTCTGAGGGTCCTGCTGTGCTCATCTTCCTCCTTCTCGCATGTTTGACCTTCAAACTAGTTTAGAGGACATCTGCGATTAAGTTGGCTACAAGCCTGGTCGAGCAGCCGCCTTCAACTGCTTTTGAAGGAGTTCGGCTGTGAACCTGGCTGAGCAGCCGTCTCTGTGCCCTTATCACTCAGCCCAGGCGGGCAAACCTCTTCTTTCTTAAGGGCTGGATTCTGTTTGCACAATGGTTTTATGACTCTACAGATCATACAAATTTCCACCTCTTACACATGTCAGCCCATGATCTGTAGAGGTCAATCTATTATAGTGAAGCACCTGAACAGCTAATGTTTTCATAGCAGTTTCAACCATACCTCATGTCAACATCATTATACAAGGGATACAACACGTTAATACAGACGAACATAGTGAATAGAAATAATAGCCCTAATAACAGTTTCTGTCTTCACTTAAAGCATTACAATTCTGGTAGCGGGGCACATCCTCCCCGTCTCTTTCTCAGGCTGTAAGGTCGGGGATGATGGTAAAGGCACCGGTGTTCCTTCTCCAGGGTCTTCTGTAGGGTCCTGGGGGGGAATGGGTTCAGCCGGGGGCCGTGTGGCCGCGTCCACAGCCACTTGCGCTTCTCCTACAGCCTTCTGCCAAGTGCTCACACTGAATGCGATGGCAGAGGTGGCTTCAAACCCCTGTCCTCGGCACCAGAGCACCAGGCAGCATAACTCGTAGTAACTTTGACACCTCTGTGAGGAAGCAAAGCTTTCCAAGGAGATAAGACTAGAGCTTCCTGCTTTATCAGGTTTTGCGCCAGGTCTCTGTATTTCCGCTCTCAGCGGTGCACCTTTGAGAGGTGTCGGTCCCGTTAGCACCTTTGAGAGATGTCAATCCTGTTCCTGGCAGCTCACCTTCACAAGGTGCCAAATCACAGGTCCAGACCAGGCAGCTTCCCCGCTGCTCGCAAGCCACGCCGGGCTCTGCCACCACCACTGGGCACTGGCAGTCCACTTACCATCACATCGGGGTCACCAGTTGTTGCAGTCGTGGCGGCTGAAAACAGAAGCAACCGGGGTAGATGCAACGCAAACTACACTTCTAGTCTTCTAGTTCTTCTAGTGCATTATTTACACAGAGCTTTCTTTATCGTGGTTGCTGCTTATTGTTGAGGACTGCAAAGAGCAGAGGCTAGTAACACGGTTGCGACTGGATGAGCCTTAACTTGACCAGTTTGCAAGTTTTTTCTCACTCTGCTCCGTGGTTGAAACTTCCCTAGACCTGTTGACAGCTTTCTGCTGTCTGCATGCCTTCCCTACCTATGTTAAGGGTACACTCTGACTTTTTCAAGGTTAACGCTCTCTGCCAAGGGGGCCAAGGATTCCACAGACCTGACACAGAAGCAGTATTGACAGTATAAATATTGGCTTCCTTAGAAGTGCTAGTGATTGAGAATTGAATCCACTCTAGCTATCGGAACTTCTGTCTGTCACTGACCAGTACATTATTGGACCAGAAATACCTTTTCCACAGTCTTGCAAAGTAAATCCTTGTCTACTAGAATAATAGAAGCACCTTCTGAGGCAGGAAAATTCTTCTGAAGTTACTTAACTTTCTGTCCCTTGAGACAGTAGAGTTGACGAGTGCTGAAAATCATTGTTTCTAATGTGAATGATACTGTGTTCTGGAAAAAAGACTGAGACCACCAACTTCAAGGTATGAACCTGAGTTGAAGTTGCCTGCTAGGCCTGACATGAAGATGAATCTCTTCTGCTCAGATCTTAGGTCTCCCCAAGTCCCGTCCTTCCTGCAGATGTGGAATATTAGCAGCTTCAATACCCTCAGTTGCTTTGACTTTTGTTTGTTCTGCTGCTCTCTTAGTCATGCCCAGAACTTACAGTTGGGGAGATAAGACATTTTTATTGCTGTTATTGGCAAACCCCCGATTTTGCTGCTGCAAACCCCATTGTAAAGGTAAAGCCCAGCAGAGCAGGAGCATGAAGTGGGCTTGTTAGCCTGTGTGGGAATCTCACATTTTACATGGGTTTGGGGGGAAAATAGCTCTGTGGTTATTCTCCTAAATAGAAATCCTTTTAGGGGGGATTATATGTTATTAAATTCAGCTGCTTCATTAAGATCCAGCAAACGTACCCTTATTAAAAACAAAAAATGCTAGCAAGAACCTCACATTCAAACTAATCAAGATGGAAACTATGCTGACTTCAAATTGCAGTAACTAATTAAATGAACTAAAAATGCTGTGCCCTTTCCAGATGAGTGGAAAGATGGCCAGAAGGAGTTGTTTCAGTGAGCGCAAGTCTCACCTGCTGGAATATCTTAGCGTGTTAGCAAAAGAAGCTGGTGGAATTAATGGGTGCTGTGTAGTGATATTTCCAAATCGCATTTGCAGCAGCCCTTGGGGGCAGGGAGAGGTAAGCACTTTTAGGGAACCTAGCCACCGAGTTATGTGATAAATAAACTACTTAATGAAGAGAGGATGGATTTGGGCTCTGCTTCTGCTGCAAGCTTCACCTTAGAGCCCTGGTCATGGGCTAACGCTGTTTTGTGTTGGTTAACAAATAAAATTGCTCACACTCAGGCTGCAGCTGGGAATACAAAGCAGCCTCCTTCCCTCGTTTCCAACAGCAAGGAAAAATTTATCTGAAATTATTGACATCGAGTTTTAACCCTGTGTGCAATCTAAAAGCCCTGTGTGTAATCTAAAAGCCTGCTAGGAACCTGCTCCCAGTGTTTTAGGAGTTACAGATGATTTTGCTGCCCCTCCAGCTCTGACCTGTGGTATCGCCCTGAAAAAAAGCAGCAGGAATTTGCCTGCATGTGCGTGGAGGCAGACAAGGGGCATGTGTTAAGGATGACTTCTTTTTCTTTGCATTTTTGAAGCTAAATAAGTCTGTCTACATAAGCCTGAGCTAGAAATGGCCACTGTGTTAATTTGTGGTCTCCTTGCAGGAAGCAAAAGCAGCACACATGCTCAGTTCTGAGAAAACCAGTTGGGAGAGTCTGTTGGCTTCTGCCTCCGTGCTAATGGAAAAGAAATTGCAAATAACTGTTCTCTTGCCCCAAGGGCCATGGTAGATGTTACTCACAGCCATGATCTGCAGTGTCTCCTGCTATGAGTCATGTGCAAACAAATTTCTTGAGACTAGGGCACGTCCTGGGCGCAGCAAGGTGTCTTCAACTCAGCCTGGCTGAGATGAGGTACTACAAGGAACCCGGCAAGGCAGTCTATAAAGGAACCTATAGCAGATTACTCTTACATTCTTACAGTAAATCCATCTTAAGAGCTGATAGCTTGGAACTGCTCCTCTTCTTTTTGTACCTGCTTTTATATGTATGACGTTTTTTCCCTTTGCAGAAATATTACCATTAAGGTACAGAAATGTCTTTTTGCAACTTAAACTATAGAAGAGACCTGTAAGAAATGGAATCCAGTGCTTTGTTCCACAACTTATTTATAAAGTACATTTCTGCATCACAAGTTTAACTGTCTCAGTGGTCTGGCCAGATCTGTGCCAGCTCTTAAGTTTATTAACCGAATGAGCAATTGCAGTTTTCATCTGTGCTGCCTGGTTTTGTTCTTCATTAACTTGACATACGGTAACCATAGGTGCTCAACTCGAACTTACATTTGGTAAGAGTACTTTGGGGGGGGTGTGAACATAAGTCTGATCGACTTCAAGTTTGCTAAAAAGGAAAAGAAGCTCTGTGAGCTGTATTAGAACTTCTATCCAAGAGCAGAAGGAATGAGCTGAGGCTGGTAGTACAGGCAGTACTTTATTCTTGTTGTTTTACATTGGGGATGGAAATCTCAGACTACTGATTTGTCAGTAAGTGTATTTCTAAAAGCCTTGTCCAAACATTAGAATATTTGGTTGAAGCACACTTGACCTGAGATTCTGCAACACTGCAACCGAGAGCTCTGGAATGCAATAGATAGTAAGGTGTGTGTGCACACATACATGTATGCACGTGTGTATGTATATGTGTACATACACCTATAGATATATACACACACAGTGTCTTCCTTGATAAATTCTAAACTCCATGTGATATGGTAGGGAGAATTTTCCCTATAATAACATAATTCTTTAATTTGCTTATTGATAACTTTCTGACATTTTTTCTGGAGATAAGGTGAGTTACTGTGCTGGATGGAATATTGTCACAATTTTGAGTTAAAATGATGAAGTGATGAAGCCTAATTTTGCCTGTATTTCCTTGGACAGCAAAAATTGCTGTCTTTCAGTGCCCCTCACTTCTGATAGAAATAGCTAGACAGCACTGCAGATACATTTTTATATTTATTTATGTGTGTATGTATACAGATATTCCAATATCTATGCTAAACATCAGCTGTCCAAACTGTTCTTTGGTTATTGTTACTCTCTCCAAAGCCACTCGGACTTCAGTTGCAGAAGAGCAAGGGCCCAAATAGGTGAAGAAGCTGCCTGAGGACAGGCAGTGGAGTGGGGAAGGTACTGTATTTATTAAATGTCAGTTCCCTGGAGTGTATTTTCATCTTCATTTAACACGTTCCTGTAGGAGAAGTTCTCTCTTCCACCCTGTTTTTATACATTCTGTTAGCTGCTGTCCTAGTAAATAAGTGGAATATCTTGCTGTGATTTCATGCCTGCATATTTAGGGAGGGGAAATCTTTTTATTTTGTGTACTGCCTGCGGTTAAATTAGAGGTTTGCTCTGTTCCTGGTAAGAATTTGTGGGACAGTAGGAGCAGTGCCACCCAGCAGAAAGAGGTTGTTTTGTTTGATGAAGGAGGTATTTTGAAAGAAGAAAGATAATGTGCTTTAGTTGAATTCATACACATTCATTCACCAAGCGACTGTCAGTTTTAATTTGAAAGCAAACTAATTGTTATGTCTGACAGACTGATGTGCTGGGAAACATGATAAATACATTGGAACCAAAATCATGTTCAGCTCTTTTATCTAAATGTTGTTTGACTTACTGAGAAAGAAAGAGCTGAAACTCGTATGTTTTTACTAACAACCATCTCTAAGTAATCCTTTGTAGAAATAATGCAAGTTTTTGTACACTTTACATCAAGTGCTTTGAACACTGTTGTACTTCTGTTTCATAATCTTTGCTCGTTAACGCAGGAATATAAATATTGCTGGTTTTTGTGACAGGATAGAATGTTTATCCCAGTGTTTTTGGTGATGTTAATATATTCTTCCGTACTCTGGGTGTATCTGGGACAGGGAACAATCTGAATTCCTTAAACTATCAAGATGTAAAACTAAAGCATTAATTTGCATCTTTCAATCATAAGAGGTTTCATTAGAATCACTTGAACTTTAAAGAACTAATTGCAAGCTTATTTTCCAGTTGGTATTAAAAGGACAAAAAGGTCACTTTCTCTGATCAAAGCAGACTCAGAAGAACCACTTGGCAACTGACATAGGCTTGGAACCAATTTTATGAATCATGGAAGTTTCTTTCCTCTCACTTTAAGCTAGTGTAATTAGACGATACCTCTTAGGCAGTCACAGAATGTACTTGATTCTCCCCAGCACGAAATGCAGCTTGCCAGAACCCTGCTGAGGGCCTGACTTTGAACTAGAAAGCGGGATGCCTTCTCAGGAAGGTGAGACTTCAGACAACGCTCAGGACTGAGCGCTGTCTTTGTGGGCAGCTGTCTCGTTGCTGGTACGAGTTTCTTATCTTGAGCTTTGTTCCACCTATGATTAGAATGCTCCTGAAGAAGTAGCATGTTTGTCAGCTCTTGCCTTGTGACTGTAGCCAAAAATGCCCAACAGTGGCAGCAAAATTTTTAAAAAGACTTTCAGGTTATGTTAATTTTAAGTAAATGTATGTCTCATCATGAGATGCTGCTTCAGCATCCGCAGAGTGTATTCTGTCCCTCAGTGCTCCTTGTTGCGTTTCTCTCCAGCTCAGCTACTGGTGTCCTCTCCTCTTTTTCACAAGCCCCATTCCTCTGTCTCTTTTTTTTAATCTTTATCTATTCCAAACCAGTCAAGCTCATGTATATGTATGTATATATTTTCTCTTGAGGTTTTCTCTGTACTGGGTATAGTAAGGGCACACGAGAGAAGCAATGGCAATAAAGCGTAACAGATATTTTGTGTGATATTTCTTCGGGACACTGCAGTGTGCCAAAGTTGCAGGGCAGTCACATTTGGCTCGAGACACGTTGAGGACTCGTGTAGTGAGAGAACTGTGTCCTGTGCTCTGCTGTGTACGTGCAAACACCTTCCAAGCACAACCTGCAAGGAGAAATGATACATCTTATTAGACCAACCAGCATACTGCGAAGAGTAGATGAGCCTTTGGGCTCACCAATCCTCTGAGGTTCGAAATATTCAGACTTCTGTTTCAAAACTGAGGGTATTACCTGTACCTGCACATCTTGCCATGTCTGCATCCTTATGCCATCGTGAGTGCAGTGCTGTCACCTCAAGGCACCTCAAGGCCTATCATACTGTGCACCTTTTCCTCACAAATGACATAGAGTATCTCCTTGACAAAGAAACCGCTGTCAGCCCTCCCCTTTAAGTTGTTAAGTTGCTGCTACTTCTTACAGTTCTGTGCAATTCCACTGTGGCACCACAATTTATCTTCCCCGGAAGACGGCCACCCGAACAGCTGGACTGGCAGCCCAGTTTCCCAGGAGGGAGGGCAGAAGGGCAATGCTCTCTGTTAAGGAATGATCCTCCCTGCAGAGGGTAGCCTGTTTGCTGTGTTGTAGGTCAGGTCCTGTGGAGAGCTGCTTCAGCTTTGCTCTCAGTTGTGCATGAATCTCTCGAGAAGCATTCGGGTGAATTTTTCAAAAATTAGGAAGTAATGCGGTCTGACTTGTGTTTAGCTGGAGGTGCTTTAATGAATAATGTAGTGTGAATCCTACCCAGTAGCTTCTGTTGTACATCTCTTCAAGGTCTTTTTTCTCTACTTAATTTTCTTTCCTTAGCTGATGAATTCTAAGACCCAGGTGTTTCCAGAAAACATCTTCTAGCTAATCAGTACACTGATCTTGCAGTATTTTGGAAAAGAAAGGTATCTGGTTTTTGCAGGTTTTTTGCAATGATTGCAATAGATAGTGTAGAGAGATTGAGATCATCATCCATCTGCTGTAACTGAACAGTCCCGTGTCTCGGTGAGCATTTCCTGCCAGGAATAAGGGATTCAATCGCATTGAGACAGGCATCATCTTGAGTGAAGCTCTCATAACCAGAGGAGATCTCTACTGGGTCAACTAATGTTGATAGGCATAGTGCAGAATAGCTGTCTGGCAAAGTCCAGTACTCTTAGATCAGGATCTTTTAGATAGTCAATGCATGAAGGATTTATGTAAAGTTTAGTATCAAATTTAATTATATTTGTTATTAAATGGGGTTCTGATTTAGCAGAATGACACAGCAGTGTGGTATCACAATACAAGAGTAAGAACACTTAGCAAAACATAGCAATTGCAATACACATTTAAACCACAAGATCAAAGACATTCCCATTCCCATTCTGTAATATCCTCCCTGTCATGTTGTTGGGCATCTCCAGTGATTGGAAAGGAATAGCAGGGTTGAAGCCAGCTCAAGCTTGTTGCTGTTTTCAGAGCTCTTCTTGCTACTTGACCAGTTTTTATACTGTATGTTTGGCTGAGCCTCCTCTACGTGCGCATGCTGCTGTGGCAAAGCCAGGGAGACGTTTGCCCTTTTTTGTTTAATTGCAGAGGAAACACACACACCTAGCTGATCCACTGTGATAAAATCTACTGATCCCCTTAACTGATATATATATATATATACACACATATATATATACTGTCCTCATCCAAAGCACAGGCTGCAGCTGGGTTCCCATTGTGTTCAGGTAGATGCAGCTTGCTGCGCAGCAGCAATTGCCGGTCACACACTGCGTTCGTCCCCAGGCTTCGTGGCCACGTGGCGCTTGCCCAGCTCCTCAGAGCCTCCTCCCATTGCAGAGTGGCACTTTGTAGTGGTCGCGCTGCCCAGAGAAGGCTGATTTAGCAGATGCGAGTTGGCCTAAGCAGAACAAATCTGACCTGTAGAAAATATTATGGTGTTCTGTTAAGATAGGCAATAGACTTCTTAGCATTTATAACTAGCATAGTCAGATGTCAGTATGTGAGAAGCAAGGAAAAAAGTGACCTTTCAAGGCCAACCTGTCTGGGCAATGTACAGTGTATCTGCTTCTCAGGAGGGATCAACTTGCACGGTTAAAACATTGCTGGGCAAGGAGGGTTACAGCTCCAAGTAATGTGGCTCGGCGCTGCCTAATGCCTTTGGCTTCCAGCAGTGCCTCTCGGTTGCACAGATGGGAGTTCCACGCAGCTGGTAACAGGATCAAAATGATGCTCGAGTGAAGCAACTAATATTTTTAGACTCTGAAAAAATCTTAGAGCTTATTTTTGCTATGGCTCAGTGATGATTTTCAGGTGTTGTAGGTGTTATCTCAGGGTTCATAATGAGTTCTAAAGCTTCTAGTGTCCAAAGAACAGCAGAGCAACACTGCATGTTTCCTCGGGTGAGCAGCATGGATTTTGGTCCTGTGGTGTCAGAGAGCCCAGCCCTGAGCTTCTGTCTGTTTTCAAGGGAAACCCTCGGGAATTGTTATTACACACCATGTACTCATTAAAATCGTCTTCTAATAATTGCTGCTACTTGTTCTTTTCATGCCTTGGAGTAGCTTCTTGTCGTTGCTAAAGGTGTGGTGTGACTCTGAAAATTCCTTTGCGGTGGGTTAATGGATTCGAGTCCATTCACAGAAGAGCGAAAAGCCTGAGGTCGCACTAATGAACTTATTTTTCAAATAATGATGTCTGAAATCTAGACTGTTATGGAAACATAGAGATCTTTTGGAGTGGCCAGAAATTTTTATTCAAAGCTTTTCATTTTTTTTCATCAACAGAAGTTGTCCCTGTGTCTTACAGTGAGAGAAGCTTTTTATTTAAAGCATGGGTGTCCAGCTAATGTCAGAAAAAAACAATTTCCTGGCTAAGATCATCTCAATTGGAGGAAACTTCAGTGTGAAGGGGGTTATGTGTTCATTTTTAAGGGTATGTTGCTTATTCTTGTGTCTGAGCTGCAAACACGATGAAGTACCTCAAACTCACTCAAGTATCTAAAGGCCAGTTGCTAAGCAATGTTAGTGGTTTGCTTATGTTTGTTTATTACATGGGTTATTTTTAGGGCACCACTTTTATCAGAGGTTTCCCTATCAAAACTGAGGCTTTTTAAGGCTTTATATTTGTAAATTACTGTTTACCCTGACAGCATGAGCCTTGACTTCCTCCTCTGCAATGCTGTTCTCCTGTGGAGGCGGGTGAAGCAGCAATCAACCAACCTTCGGCCAGCTGTGTGCTGTTTACTTTGGAGTGGAGCATTGCTGAAAAACAAAGCAATTGGTTCGCAAGTGAGTTGCCCGGGATCTGCCGAAGATATCGCTATGTCACAGCTTCACTAATCTCATCTATTAAGTCTTCGGTGGTTTTTAATCCCAGCAGCTTCTGTGGATATGAACTGTATTGACTGTGGTGATTTGTGCTTCCCGATTCATTTACCTGCTGGGGATTTTACGTGAATCTTCCCCATGCAGTTCCAGTAGCTCAGCCTTTTTCTCACCCTTACATCAGTGATAGTTTCTCATTAGTAAAGCATTTTATCCCTGGAATGCACCAGAAAAATAGACTAGATTGACCAGATTAGTAATTAATATGTCATTTCTGCTTAAATAGACACTATAAACTCCAGTAATGTGTGATTGAACTGAATCGCATCTTTTAGATGTTCATGTCTTTAACAGCTTGCTCAAAGTGTTGCAGGAGCCTTTAGAGTTTGCACTTGACACAAGGTGTAAAAGGAAGGTCAGCAACATCATATATCTCTCCATATGGTCTTTTCCCACCGTGACAGAATATCCTCTGTAGTGGCAGGGCCAGAGCCCTTAACCCGACAGCTCGTCAGACAATTGTCATGCCGTGAGACTTAACCAAAATGTGCCTTGTAAGACAGGAGGTCTCCTGTTCTGAATTTGTTTCTCCCGGGCCCTGATGTGCTGCTGTGTGTTTGCAGTTCTGGGCCGAACAGACCACGATGTCTTTTGTATTACACAGAAGGCAAGTTCATACGTGCAACAGAGGAGGAGATCCAACCCTGTTGTGCAAACAGCATTTTGTAAAAACTGTGTAGATGGTAATTTTGTCAC
Source organism: Crypturellus tataupa (assembly GCA_034781795.1). Classification (NCBI taxonomy): domain Eukaryota; kingdom Metazoa; phylum Chordata; class Aves; order Tinamiformes; family Tinamidae; genus Crypturellus; species Crypturellus tataupa. The sequence goes on along the minus strand of JAWLRI010000002.1, from coordinate 6,318,565 downwards.
TTTGAATGCCAAGCCTTTTTAGTGGGGCAAATGTACTACTGCTGAAGCCTGCTACTTTGCTGCTTTTCAGAGAGGAATGAACATGCACATAGCTAATCCTAAAGCATAAAAAAGTAAATGTTGTGGATGTCATAATCTATCAAGAGCTTATAGTTCAGTAATTACCTTTGATATTTATTGTGGTGTAATACCACATAATGTGGTATTATTAAAGCAACTTTGAAAAGTTTTAATTGCTTTATATGGGACTATGTGTTTGGAACTGAAAATAGACAGTCCCTTTTCTTTCTTTCCTTTCCCCGTTTTGGCCCTACGGGTTGCTCTGCCCCATGCTACTTGCCCAGTAATCTCAAAATTCCGGAGTTACCTGATCCTGGGGAAGAATGGACCCTTACTGCTTTTATTTCCACCCACAAATCAAGGAGCAGGATTGCACTGTGGGTTTCATGGCTTGTGGATGATGCTATTATCTTCTCCACGCTGTATCAGGAAATTACTGTTCTGCACAGGAGAGCCTGGTAACAAAGCTTTCCTTTCTTACTTCAAGTTCCTGCACAGTTTTATTTTTAACTTTCTACTTCCCTTGGTATTTTAGAGTAATAAAAGAAAATCACCGTGGTAAAATTTCTGGAAATTTTTCCCTTTGCAACTGGAATTGGCTAAAAGAGATCCCTTTGATAGACAAAAGTGAAATTAAATCTCAGTTTGCAGCTGGCCCTTATGCTTCAGCTGTAGTATTGCTGTCATCTGCTTGCCTAGGATACATCTCCATGGACAGCTTCTCTATAAAGATTTTAAATATATATGACAGGAACCCAATACCCTTCTGTCAATTTTAATGTCATAGCAGCAAGTATTCAGAACAAGTATACACAAGAGGTCTGTCTTCTCTTTCAAATGTGCAGGTTAATAATAGGTATGCCACATTGGTTAATGCAGATTTTTTTTTTCATAAATGAGAATGAAAGAGAGAATGAAAATTAGGAAATTGTTTGGTCATTTCATAAATTATGGGTATTCTATTTACACGTCATCTCTGCTTCTCTGGTGACAATGAACTCAAAATGAACGGGTAGGTGTTTCGCATGAAAAGAACATGCAAAGTTCTGTGCTGGTGGGAAGTTTTATATATACTGGTTTATAAAATGTCATCTCAGAAAAGAATGCGACAGGAGGATTATAGGCAAATTCAAAGTCAATCAATAAAGATTATAGTAATTGGTCATAATTTGTATTCTTGAAGTCTTACTTTCTGTTCATAAGCATAACTACCATGTTTTGACCCAAATCCTTTAGCAGTTCACCTGATTGATAGTTTTTTCAGCTCCCTCAATAAATTTTTTTTTCGTAGGATGCAGCATTAGGCTGGGTGAGATCAGGCGGAGCTGTGGTCCTGCAGCACCTCTGCGCTTACACCTAACCACATGGAGCACGAGCTGGGAATCAGGATGAGACTGGACAGAAGTGGCCACCCATTGGCACCATTTCCCAAAACATGTCGTGGTTGCACCTAGCTTTTTGGCTTTCCATTGACCTTTCACAGAATCACAGAATGCTTAAGGTTGGAAGGGACCTCTAGAGATCACCTAGTCCAAGCCCCCTGCTCCAGCAGGGACACCCAGAGCACGTGGCACAGGGTGGCATCCAGGAGGGTTTGGAAGATCTATAGAGAAGGAGACTCCACGGCCTCTCTGGGCAGCCTGTGCCAGGGCTCTGTTGCTCTCAGATTTTGCCTCAATAAATAACAATAAATTCAAATAATCTCCCTAATTTTCAACTGACAAAAACTCAGTTTATTTTTCAATGCCCCAATTTTAAGATTTACCTGTGTTATAAGTTATCAGATCCAAACAGAATTTAACAGAGGGCAAGACCTATCAGTGCAGTTCTGCTGTTCCTGTCCCCCTTGCTGTTTGTTTTCCTTCGTGGTGCACTTTCCTGATGCAACCAGGTTAACCATTTGCATCCATGTGCGGGGGCATAACCATTTCTGACCAGGACATCCCTAAATAATTTTCTCGCTACCTAGAGACAGAAAAGACATAGAGAAAGAAAAATCCTGATCAGAGTTTTCTCTAAAGTATTTTTGAGACTTTTTGTTACAGAGTTTTTCAACCTTTTCTAAACCCATACAAATTCAGAGGAGTCTGGCTGGACCAGGTTGTGCATCATCTCTCTCAGTTAAGTTTGTTCCTACAAGCTCCAAATTTCTGGTATTTTCTGTTTACATAAGAAGTGAATATATTACAGAGTGAATAAGTTACAGAGATACCTTTTTCTGATATTTTTTTCCCAGGAAAGCAGTAGGTTTAGGACTTTGTTATCCAAAGACATCACTCACTAGAATGCCAGCAATCCCATGACTGATTAACTAGGGGTGGTAGCGAGAAATACAAGCAGAAAAGTCTCAGTTTGAGTCCTAGCCCTTGTGGCCCTGAGCATGTTGGGGCTGGGGGGCTGGCTCAGAAGTGGGCAGTGGTGCTGGGGGGAGAGGGCAGTGGCTGGATCTCCAGCTCCCTTCTATCCTCTACCAAAAAAATACCACTAAAATTCCATCTTTACTTCCTGGTCCTGCAGATGCTGATCCCCCTTCCGCTGCTTGCTTTTTGTGCTAGACACCAAATGGGGAAGTGTTTTATACTGGTTTCTTAAAATAAAGATAGCAAAGTTGTTTAGGTGTTAGCCCCAGCTGCCTAGAAAGTGGAAAGGGGTAATAGAAATGGAGGGGGAGGTCAGAATGGGTGGAAAGGAAAATACCACAAATAATGGAAGCAAGAGATTTAAAATGGAAAATAGGTGTTTATAGTAGAAACGTCTGCTATCTTTACAAAATACTTTCTCAAAATGAGAAACTTGGAAAAGAATAAACTGTCATTAATCCTATCACATTATGAAAAAATGGCCCCCATGCTCTTTAAGAATGTGCACACCTGGTTGTGCATATTATAAAAGCAGCCCTTATTGTGGCAATTAATAATTCCACTTTTAATTGCTTGAAAATCCAGGATTACAGTGTCATGTGTTTCTATTAATTTCTACACTGATGTAACTGGGATTCCATTACTCTGTTGAACTATGCAGAGTAAAAATGACCTCCTGTATCAGGAGAGATCTCTGCATTTGCATGTTAATGGAGTTCCATAAAAGCTATATCCTGCTTCATTAGGAAATAAAAAAACTATTAATTAAAATGTTGAAGTTTGTGTCCAAGTACACATAAGATGACAAAAATGGCCTTTTGATACACGCAAAGGTATCGAGGGATCTTCAGAAAAGAGTTTGTTGCTAATTTAACCTAAATTGGTGCTTAGGTAGATGCAATTTATTTTTCTAATATGTACATTTAGTTCTGTACGTTGTTGCTGATTGCAAAGGTGAAGATAATGATTTTTTAAAGCAGTTCCCATTATTGCATTGTCACTCGCTCTAATATCTAGGCAGTGGTACTATGCAGAGGTGCTACCACTAGGCCCCCGTTCTGAGGAGGCTCTGCTCTTGCCCAGGACACCCTCCAGCTGCAATTCCCCAAGCACAACCAGAGACAGCTCCGCAGCCACTGCTCTGCCACCACGCAACGGAGGAGGTGAAATCCGGCCTGTGGTGTCACTTCACAGGAATGGCCTCTGAGGGAACCTCCATCATCCTTCCGCTTCCATCCTTTGATTTATGCAATCCTTGCAATTGTCTTCTGCACAGAAGACGAGTGTAACACACCAGCAGCAGTGCTGCTCTTCAGTAGGGGTGAGTTCTGGGACTGTGCAGTTACTGAGCATTGGTTGTTTCACTTTAATTCCTCAAAGAAATGCATCTCTATAAGCAAGCAACTGTTTGATTCTGTATGGTAAAAGTTATATTGCCAGGTGGTTAGCTGGTATTTTTCAGGTTCTACAATATCTTTTTAAGGAAATGAGCTGCTTTAGCTGTTATTGAAGCAGTTAAAAGGCATTTAAACAAGTGAAACACTGGGATGTGACAGATCTAACAGCAGACCAACTAGGAAATTAGCAGTTGTTTTTGTTAGATAAAGAGACAAACCACTAGTGGTATTGACTTTCAAGAGTTTCAGGACTTGCTGTATCCTGTTGAAAGGGACTGTTATATAACCATATTCGGATTTAACAGCGCATTGATCTGTTACCATTTACACTGTCACAGCTTTTATTATCGCTTACAAAGCTAGACTTCTATTTCACACTGAGTGAAAGTTTACTATCTAAAAATTCCTCTTGAAATCCTCTGAACGTAATGCTTTTAAACACCATTTCTATTGATTTCTTCAGAGCTATTTTCTGTGTATTTTCTTAATGCCAGATTCCAGTCCCTTTGACGTTTGTGGAAGTTTTTCAGTTCACTTTAGTCATATCAAATGCTGACCCCCTTAAGCCCTTAAGGTAAGCATGAAAGGAAGAAGCAATCTTTTTTGATTCTGTTCGAGAGGCCGGACGTTTCTGGATGAAAAATGATGGTCTGGCTGTTCCTCCCTGCCCGGTTCAGCAGCAAGCTTAGCAGTGACAGCAGAGGAGCAACGCGGTCCTTGCTTCCTGTCACTGACCTGGCCCCTCTGCTCTGTGGAGGAATTGCATTTCTTCGGGTTCACTTAAATAAAGACCTGTTCTTGTCAGAATTCCTTCTAGAGGCCTTTTGTTCCTTGCTTTTTGTTAAAAAGCCTAACTTAGTTAAGTTTATTAGTGGCTAGCTAGTTCTTTTGTATTAAAAGTAAGCTGTTATCCTTTAAATTCCTACCTCTAGGAATGCCATTTCCCACTGGAGAATAAGGAAAATCATGTCAGTAACTTCAGCAGAGTTTAAACTAAAGCAAGTTCCTGGCCGATGCAGTTTGCACGCCCAGTCTTCAGAGTGAGGTCTCATACTGTGCCAGGCTGTTTGCAGAGTGCCCTGCTACCTGTGTGTGCTGCGTGGCTCGCCGCCGCCTGCCCTGCTGCAGCGGGGCTGGGAACGTGTGTGCAAGTAACACAAGTCATGCTGGGCTTAGCCTGGTTTTGCTTTGGAGAGCTTCCAGGCACGGGAAGGGTGTCACCACAAGGATGGGAACCATCTAGAATGGAAAGTGTGAATTGGGTTGAGGAGGCTCCTCACTGATAGCGTTGAGCATGTGGAAGGTGATGTAGGGTTTATACACATATGAACACATATATGCAACGCTTGCTTTTTTGTGCCTGAAGCTTATGGATGTGGAGGAGTAATAAGCTTGTGCATCTCACTCTGCAAAACCTTGGGAGGGTACAAGGCAAACATGGGATACCAAGATTCAGCTGTGAACTGAGTGGTCCAGACAGCTGGGGCATTCTGGACTACTGGATGTCTCTGAGATGGCCACGAATTTACCAGGGCACAAGGTCACAAATGCGAAGATTTTTGCCTTCTTACTCACTTGTACCTTCTGCATCTCCTTCGTTGCACTGCTATCCTGTGCTACAGCAACACCACACCTGGATGATGCATCCCAAGAGATGAGACACTGCAGAAGCAGCCTGTTGTGCCCCAGGGTGGAAACACACTACTGGTGTGGGAACATGCACGGAGCTGCACTTAGCAAGTGACTAGTGCATGGAGGACTTAGTCCTCTCCCCCCGCTGTGTACGGTGATCTGTGCTGGCCATTTTGCAGGCATTTCAAGCCTGCCCTACTTCATTCTTTATTTTAGAGCTTCCTTTGAGTTCAGTCACCATTTAAATAGTACTTGCTTAAAGTCAATTCTCACAGCTATCATTTTTCCCCAGTTAAGTGGTTACAGTAGCTGATGCTGCAGCCGCTGCCTGTGCAGCTTGTCACTGGTGTTCCCTGAGAGCTGCGGGGATGCTGGAGTGACAGAGCTGAGCCTTCCTGATGAACCAGCAGCGGGAGAATTAGGCATTGTTTATAAATCCTCCAAGTCTCTCGAAAAGGTGAAATACTTAAATCTTAATTTTAGGATCAGAAGGAGAAATGAAAGATATTTACCATCTGGTAGCAATGTCATATACAGCAATGTAGGGAAGAGATAGTGGATATCTTTCTTAAAGAAATTTCTTTTATGGCTAATACATGCACGAAAAACAAAGATGAATGAGAGGCTATTGAGACTGATAAGGCCATAAGCTGCAATAAGTTGACAGCGAATGTAGGAACAATGAGTACCAGTTGTGATTAAATGTAATGGGCAGTGATTTACCATCTCATTAAAAGATTAAGACACCCAATTCGCTTGTATGTGAATAAGAAAACAAATAGTCATTAAAATGTCCTCATAGAGCATTAAGTTCTTCCTTAAGACTCGTGAAATTTCATTAATTTTGTCTGCCTAGGAGGAGGAACGATTTAGCAGAGTGGAAGCTATCTCATGGGATTTATTGGAATGCAGACTAATACACAGGGACGAGAAAATTGTTTTCCCAAAATAGCGACTGTAGATATGTGTATGAATTTGTCTGTGTACGTATACAGCATTTCATCGGGATTTTGCATCAAAGGGAAGTATTGCTTCAGCTTGCGTTAGTGTTTGCCGCAGCACCTGGGTTTCTGTGGGGTTGTTCTGTAGTTCCCGAAGGCAACGCTCAGAGGTTCAACAGTGCCATCCTGTGGGTGATCCTGAAGGTGTGAAAGCCTGTGAAAGTCAAAGATAAATAAATGGCTTCAAAAGGATAAATTATCATAGACTATCAGATATTGTATGGCCCTGTGCAATCAACTAGAATATTTCCCTCTGGTAGTCAGCCAAGCTAATTATTACTTTTCTGTTCAGAAAATTAATAACCTAAATGCATTATAGCCAACTGGAAAGTATTACAAGCCAGCTGAGGAGCAGTGTGCTTGTTATTCTTACCCTATTGCTGAGAAATGTGTTTTTAATCATCTCAGTGTGTTTTTAATCATCTTGCAATTTATTTTCACAGACAATGCCAAAATCATAGGCAACCAAGTAAATGCAAATAAGAACCCCTATAAAGTTGTATCTGGACATCTTTAAAGAGACACTAAACTGAAACTAAGAATAGCTAAGTCACGTGGTTTATAACCAGAAAATATGAATTCCCAGGCAACCTTGGAGATTAAGCTAGATGGTTTGAACAACTCACCAGAATACTTTTAATTCCAGAAAGATAAGGGCAGGATTAAAGTCTTTTTTTTTTTTTTTTTATTGAAGGTGAACTTCTGCTTATAACATCTGGAGAACTTTCTATTCATACACCAAATATTATTGCAAGGCATATTCTAATAAGAAGTAAAATGGCCCAACTTCAGCCTGCTTTAATGGGGGAGGAGTTGGGGGATCCCTGGCTAATTGCTTGGCTTTTAATATGTGATTTTCACTTTGTTTACCTAAGCAGCTTGCTAAGGAGAGAGTAAACGATACCTTTATTTGGAAGAGGAGCAAGGCAGTGAGAGGCAGGCTGCTCCCTGAGGGTTCTGCACGTTTTTGCTGTTCTGGGGTACTTTGGGAGAGGTAAGGAAGGGGAGGTGCAGCCTGTGTTTAGGTGCCTCTTCAATTCACAGCCTTTAGCTGGAATTTATACCATTACAGGTCTCCGTTCACACCAGTGAGTGATTGATTGAGACAAGGAAACGCCACATCATGGGCTTTGCTGTTCACTTATTTGTTGTTCAGACTTAAAGTGTTGTTTGAGGCTCCTAGGTCTTTGGAAAGTATCTCACCGTTCACATTTCCTTATATCTCAGTTTGCCAGGCTTCCTTAAGCAGGGGAAGACAGTCACCCATAACAAGGCATACAATTAACTCTCGCACGCATGGAAAGATGAACATTTAAATTACTCCCATCCAGAAAATTAGTGTAGTTTTAAAGCTTTCAACATTTTTCTGTCTGTCTTGACTGAGAGTCCTGCGGCCTAGCAAAATACTTGCATCTGTGTGCTTCTGTCCTGCTTTTAGTAGGCTGACCTGTCAAAAGGCTGGTGCGTTGGGCATCTTGAGGCTGTGCTGCTACCCTGACTTACAGTGCTTAGATTAATTTTGGATGAATCAGATGTAATGGGGAAATAATCTCTTGTGATATTTAATTGAAAGCAGAAAGGATAATGACATATCAAAGTTGAGCCTCTGCACAGAGGAAATTTCTTTGTAGTCCGTATCAGTTTAAAATTAACTTGAGCCCCAGAGCGTTGGGGTTTGTATAACTTTTACACTTTTTTATCCTAACTGATGTGAATGTGTTTAAGTCATATAAATGTCTAATTCTGTTTTTGGATCTTGCAGAGCTTTTGATCTTAACACTGTGTCATTTTCAGGAAGTTCTGCATTTAATTTTATGGTATTTTTAAAGGTAGCTGCCATTGCTGGTTTTAAGTGTGTTTTTTGTTTTCTTTGAGTAATGCCTACTACTTTGAGGAAGGCAAGAGAGAACAAAATTCTCCACTGTTTTGTACATTATAGCAAAGATTCCTTAGCTCTTTTGTCATACCGAAGATTGTCTGTGCTCTCAGTTATTCCTTCCATCCTTATTTCTGCTCTAGTTCTAACGTTATGGTGCGCCCAGACTGAAAGCAATATTTAATTTTTTTTTTTTCTATTCTTGGTTTGTCCTAATATGTATTCTAATTCCGCAGTCCCCAGTGAACGTGGAGTATCAGCCGTTTGGGCTGCATGCAGCAAGACCCGTGCGCCTTCCAGTTCACGTGCACAGCAGAGACGCAGCTGCACGCTGCAGTTCCGTAGGTAGTTTCGGTAGAGGCTCTTGTTCCCTTTGGAGGATGGGGATGCTCCTTGCTCCTGGTCACGATGGCTGCTCCAGTGGCGCCGGGAAGCCTTGGGCTTGGGCCCTACTGCCCCGGTTGCAGGGACCTGTGCAGGGACCTATGGAGATGCAGTTGACCACTACATGATTCACTGCTTAGAAAGCTGCTGTGTTCATTTTCTCTCTCCTAAAAGCAGAGTAGGATCAGTCATCATCTTCCCTGTGCATTTTTCGTGGCCCCTAGGAAATTAGTTTTCCAGTGTTGTCATGTTTGTCTTTACAGTCTCTCTGTCAGACTTGAGCTTCTCCAGGCCCTCTAAGATTTTAGTGTTATTAATGCCTTATTCCACCTAGTTAATGATCTTTTCAAATGTTCATCATCGTTGTGATTTACTTGCTATATTAGATCCCTTCTTTAAGCTTTAGCACTTAATTGAAGTCTTTATTTTTTTTTGGAATACAGTTGGGATAAATGCATTGGGCAGAGCTACGGATGTTGAACAGTTGGTGCAGTTCCTAACAGTATCGCACATGTAAAATCAGAATAAGTTCTCTGAACACTCGCATCTCAACAGATGTGTTCTCTTTCTCCATATGTTATAATAAATGAGTGTTTATTCTGAAAGTACTGACACACACCCAAAGCAGTCTTGGCAAATATACCTGTATATTCCTAACATGATATCAGCTGTGGCTATTATTTAACTTTAAATAAGTGTGCCCATTAAACGGCTGTAAAGGTCCATATGTGTATCAAAGAGATCCCTTTTAGTCAGGCAGAAATATATATTTTTTTGGCTTTGTTCACTGATTCCTAGACAAAGGAATGCTGAATCTTCAAAACAACATCTGTCAAACTGATTTTCATCAGATTAAGGATATCCTCAAAGCAACCATCGCAGCTTACAAAATACTAGAAATGTAGGTTGTGCATTGCGTAATCCACCAATTGAATTTAAAGCACTTGAAATTGTTTGGCAAATGTAGCAGCTTGCACGTATTTTCCTATTTTGTTTCTGGTTTTGGTGGGTTCTTCAGACAGAGAGTGAGTGATGCTGGAATGCTCCAATCCCACGGGATGTCTTAGAATCTGGTTATGAAACCGTGTTCCTGGAAGCTACTCTGAGCCCACAAGGAGTGTGTGGTTTGAGAGCCTAGTAGTGGGGATTGAATTAATTGCACAGGAGGGTGGTAAGCAAACAGCCTGTACCACGTCCACCAAATATAGGCTATTTTCAGGAAATACTGATACGAATTTCATGCGTCATCCAAACACTGTGAAACACAGAAAAAAACTTTTTAATAATGTAATGTCAAACAAATAACTGTTTCCAAAGCCAGGTTCCTTGCATAATTAAAGAATAATTGCCACACATTTTTTTTTCTCCATTTACTGTTCTTTTTCTTTATAATGTTCTACTGCTAACTTTACAAGCAGGACCCTCAGGCACTGCAGTGCTTGTGTGTTTTCTTAGTTATTTCTTTGATTTTGTCACTTAGCACGCCAAAACCACCAACCTCATCTAGACTGTAACATGCCAATAGCCTTACTGTGATTAGGGTAAAACACAAGCATTGTTTGAGTATTGATCTTCACTTACTATTAGTTTATATTAGATTGAAGAAGTGCTAATGCAGCTGTCAAAATTCTCTTTGACGTGAAAGGAAATATTGCTGGTACTTTTAAGTGGAGACCTCTTAAAGCGCAACTTCTTTATCTCTTCTTCTGTAAGCAGTCTTAATCCTGCCTGCCTGACCTTTTAAGAATTTCTAGAAGGGATGATATTCTTGTTAAAGAATTAGGGTACATGATGTTTAATCGGGTCTCAGATAGTATTTGTTAGAAAGCAGTGTCACGATCTGATAGTGTGCTGTCACCTTCACATCACGTGGCATCGTATTAACAAATCTTTACAAGCTCTGTAGTTGTAAAGTATGTCGTAGTGATCGATAGCATTGCCGTAATAAATCATTTAGTTTCTGTTGTTCCAGCCTTGTCAGATATGACGTCCTGGTTGGGGGACCTGCTTGGGAGCCTTGTTAATGATGCACTTACTGCAAGTCCCTGGTTATGGGGGGCCCAGAGGGAGATAGGACTTAACCTGCACCCCCTCCCTGCCCGTGGCAGTGCCTCGGGCTACATGTTTCTAGGGAGATGCACATCTACTGCAACCACTGGGGGAACTGCTCGTCTTGACCTTGCTCCAGACTTTGTGCATGGTGGTACTTGCCTAGAAGACAAGTTGCTGAGTGTTCAGAGCTCAGATGTGCCCCCGCAAGGGCGGCGGGTTTGGTGCAGCAGCCTCTCTGCGTATCGGCCTCTGTGCAGGGGTTGCCAGCTTAGTAGCTGAGTGACCTTGCGAATGTGACCCTTGTATTGACCAGGTTTCAGAGTTGAATTCTGTCCTTGAGACTGTTCCCACTAGTGTAAATGGAAACTTGCCCATGAAAAACAAGGGCAAAGTTTGCTTTATGGTTTTTAGTGTTTGTTTTATTGCAGACATGATTCTCCTATGTATTGCAGTAGGTAAATATCTGCTTGAAAATCCATGATTAAAGTATTGGTTGTGTATTTTTCTGAAACTCAGAATCTTAATCCACTTGACTGGCAGAAATAAACTTGGCTTTTATTTTATTCTCCATCACTGCAGTACGTTTAGTCCATCTACTGTTTTCATCATCTCTCACAATACTAAGCCTAAAATACTGCTGGCAACTTTCATATGCAATTTAAGGATTAGGAAAACAATGCAAACAAACAAACTGACTTTCAGCTCTATGTAAAGAACACAGTATTGCTGGCCTGGCCTTCCTCTGCTTCCTGTCAATTAACCTGAAACACTAGCAGCCAAAACCCACAGGTCTGTATCAGTGTTTGTGGCTGAAGTAGGATGGTAAAGGAAATTTGAAGAGAAATTGCCTTGTCTACTTGAAACACTCGTTAATTGGGAAGAATGGCACATCTTCTCAATGTATGTGTGTTCTACTTCTGATTTTTACCTTCTGAGCAACTCATAAAATAATCCTTCTTATCTTTTTTCAGCCCACCTAAACCAACGGTGTTAATCTCTGGAGTCGTTGCAAGGGTAAGTTTACTATTAAATTTCTTTCAGACACAGAAAAGTGATTGTAGGCTTTTCAGAATTATCCCTGATCAGAGCAAGATTAATTTTCTTCATTCTGCTTCCTCTTTTATGAGAAAGTGCTTTATGTTTTGTATACTTGTCTAAATCTCTGAGCATTCTTTTTGGTTTGGTGTGAAATTGAAATTATTTATTGAAATGGCTTCTATTGTTTTACTTTGAATTTAAGCACTTAAGGATTATTGGATCTTCTTTCCATATCTAAGCTAGACATTACTACATTCATTTTCTCTGAAAGCAATTACATGCAAGTCTGCTGCTGTAGCCAGATCTCTGAGGAGGAGTGTTGCTTGCGATGATGCATGTTTCAAGTTGGTGAGGCACCACATGTGCCATTAGGTAACTGGAATTTTAGGAATCATTCCCTGGATTTTAACAGCTGGAAAGGCCTGGAAATCTGTAGGCTAGAAAGCTAGTGTTAACTAGTCATTAGTTGTGTGAGCAGGAATTCATGCCCTGTGCGTTGTGGCGTGTTTTTGTGTCAGCGTTCCGGGGTGGTTATCGCCGCGGTGTGATGCGGCTACCGGCAAGATGTGGTGACTGCGTCGCGTCACGTCTGTGGTAAAGACGGCGTGGCAGGCAGGCTCTGGTGTCAGCATGAAGCTGGGGTATATCCTTGGCCTTCATCTGTACCAAGGTGGACACCTATCAGGCATCACCAGGCTGCATTAATGCAGCAGGCCGCATTAGCGGGAAAACCTCTGGTAGATCCAGGGAAGTGATGAGGCTCCTGAGTGCTCCTTAGACCACACGAGGCCGTTGGTCCTCCCTGTGTGAAGCTGTGTGAAGGGTGTTGATGAGCTGGGGTGGGTTCCCTGGACGGCCCCAGCATGGCGAGGGGCTGGAGCGCCTGCCCTGTGAGGAGAGGCCGGGGGCCCAGGTCACGGTCAGCCTGGAGGGGGATGGCTGCGGGAGGAGCTGAAAGCCTCCTGTGCCCTCCCCGCCGGTGGGGCGACACAAGGAAGATGGAGCCAGATTGTCACAGGGTGCATGGCGGGAGGAGGAGAGACGACGGTGCTGACTGAGATAGGAGAGTCTGACTGGGTCTGGGGAACTCCTCACGGTGAGGACAGTCAAGGAGCAAAGCAGGTTGACATCCCGAGGTCCCTCCCAACCTGAATTATTCTGTGACTTTGTGATTCTAAGATACCCGTTTCTGGCTACCGTAGGCTGGCCCTGTCAACTGCTAAAGCCTCAGCAAGACATGAAAGAGATGCATTCACATCAGCTTTTTGGGAAAGCAGGACGCCAGGGGTCAGAGAAGTTGGAAGGGGCAAATAACCACACAGAGGGGAAAGGAGGTAGAAAATGTCAAGTTCAAGAGGAAAATACAATGAAGAGGAAGCAACGTGGAGTAGAGAACAAAATGAAAAAAAAATAAGTACAATATTAACCTAGTGAAAAAAGAAAAAAAAAGTCACATTAGAAAGGAAGTAGGATTAGGAGTAGATGCAAATGGTGCAGAAGTAAAAGAGACATCTGCTCTACATCTTTGTGCAACACACTGTGAACTCGAGGACAACACGCTGTGAACTCGAGGAATACAGCATGTTCCTGATTTTTAATGTATTGTCTCAAGTTTGAAGCAGGGGAGTTGTGATGCTGAGCACTGCTAATATTTTTTTCCCATTACCTGCCAGTGTGCTGCTGGCGCTTGATCTGTGATGGTGCATTCCCACTGAAAACCTTGTGGGACTGACCCGAGAAAGGGTAGTCCTCAATAGGTGACATAAGTGTTACACCCCGGCTGGTACCGTGGAACAGTAACAAGAGAGAAATAACATTGGCGGATCTTGTTAAAAACACGTGTTAAACTTAAAAGCTATCCAGCTGTAAAATTTAAATTGAAAGTGGAGCTAGATCATGCCTTTCTTCCTGCAGAATTAGTATTCCTGTAGCTGGTTTTCTTGTGCAGATAATTTTTCAAGTTGAGTCTCCTTATTTTTTTGAATAGTCTCCCATTTCTTACTGCTTTGTGAAAAGCCAAAGTGTCAAGTAGTTCAGACCATACACAACCACTAAAAGTGAGTTAGCACAAGAAGCTGTGAGACCTGAAGGCAGAATTGTAAATTTTCTCTCTGGTCACTTTAAGATACTGTGTTGTAAGATGCGATGGATAACAGCAAGAAGTGAGTTTTGTTTCAGTGTTATTTTGAAGTTGGTTAAAAGATTGTCAAGATAGAATGCCAGTTTGGCAATTTGGTAATTTTGGAGGCATATTCAACACTGTCTTTTCGTCTGCTTTTTACATTTTTATAAACTTATGTTCACTTTACCTATAAAATGCGCTTTTAAATTTTCTTTTATTTTTCCTGGTGTGTTCTTTGGACAGGGTGATAAGGACTTCCCTCCAGCCGCAGCTCAGGTAGCTCACCAGAAGCCCCATCCTTCCGTGGAGAAGCTCCCTCACCCGCAGCACATCAAGCAGCACATCCACCAGCCTCGCAAGTGAGCGCTCCTTCAAAGTCTCAGCCAAAAAGCCAGCAACGGATATGCTTTCAAGAGAGGAAGAAAACCCGTTAGCGTTCATGCTACCAAATCAGCAAAATTGGGCTCTAAAATAATGTGTTGCTTCTTTTCTGTATGTATGTTTTACTCTCAAGGGTTAATAAGAATGGAGACATTGATCGGTTGTTATCCCAAGTGGAAATTTTCCCCCTTCTCTATTATATATTTGCTGATGAGGGGTGTTATTCAGCTTCTCCAGTTTGCTTTTTTATAAGACTCTCTTACTGCAAAGGCAAAAATTCAAAATGAGTATTTGAATGGTTAATGATTTTAAGAAATTTTACTTTTAGCTCTGGCATCGCAATAGCACATACATAGTTAACGTAGTTTAATGCTAAAACAGTAAGAAAGAGGAACCCATTGGTACTGGTACTTTTGCCATCTGGAGAGAGCTTGTTATGTATGTTTGATGCAAAAATTGGTGCTTGCCTTGATTTCATAGACCCCTTAAGGTCTTTAGTATCCTAAGACATAATACCTCAGCAGCAGTTCCATCTGATTTCAACTAATACGATGAGAACAGGGTCCAGATACATTCTCAAGGGGGCACAAATTCAGCTGAATTTTCTTTGTACTCCTCTGCGCTCACCCAGTCTTGTTGAAGTACTTCCATGCAAGTGTTGCACGTTTTGAGCTCTCTGAGTATGAACGGGGTAAGAAAGCAGAATTTCAGGTACACTGCTGCTATATGCAATGCATTTGTGATCCCATTTGTCTCACTGGGGCTCTATTTTTATGAGGTGATCATTTCTCAACTGCAATAGCAAGCTGAAAGTTTGGGACCATGCAGAATTAAACCTAAAAATAAACTGGAGAAAAATCTGTTTTGTTTTGTTTTCCTTAAACTTGCCATTTGAGCTTATTGTTGGAAAATAAGAGCTATCACTAGTAAATGTGTTTGACTTTATCAAACAAACTCTGGTTGTGCACCATATGTTTTTCCTAGACTTTTTATTCTGAATAAGGAAAGGAACGATAAAAGTGAAATAAAAAAGTTACCTTAAAAACAGAGCAATCTGATTAGGTTTTACCATGTAATTAAATCTCTTTGATTGCACTGTTCAAAATTGCGTAGCTCCATCATCTTCCTTCCACAACTCATCTCTATAAAACTCGTGCAAATGATTTTTCAAACCTTTAACCTACATTTCTAAGTGTACTTCACTTTTTAACTGAGTCAAAATACACTACAGGCTTTTGTACCCCCTAGGTTAATGAAACTTTTAACAGCCTCACAAAAAGTGGGTGCGTGAGCTAGTGCTGCAGTCACTCATCTGGCAAATTAGTGGAAGTTTGGGGTCACTTGGGGCTCATTTATGTTTAAGATCAAATAGTATGGAAGAACAGCAAGGAGAGATTTAAAAATAGGAATTTTTAAAACAACTGCGGATTAACTCATCTTCCCATGGGTGGCTGTTTAAGAAAATAAATAAAATGGTAAGAATATGACCTATTTCATGAGGGAGTAACCGACTTTCTGCGGGCGCAATGGGCAGGGCCTGTCCATCCCTTAGCAGGCTCTGAGCAGGAAGGGGTTTCCGCAGAGGAAGGAATTCTGCCTCCTGCGAGTGGCCTGTCGAGCGCGGACGCAACGCGGTGAGCAAGACGAGGCGTCTCCCGCAGGACGAGCCCGTCCCTCTGCGCTCCCGCGGGATGAGCCCATCCCTCTGCGCTCCGCCCTGCAGGTGGACGGCGAGGCACCTGCTGTGTGCAGGTGCGCAGAGCTCGATGGGCTGGATACCTCTCATCTGCCTCTAGGAGCAGCGCCGCATTTCAGTTCCAGTGTTAAAAGTTAGTGACATGGATGCTTTGGGTGTTAGTTCTATATATACACTATATATACATATATAGAGAGAGGCAATATCTGAGTTTCTTTTTCTTTGCTTAGATCAATATGTTTTTACAATGACATAGGACTCTCAAAGTAGCGTTAGTGCCTTTTAGAGTGCAGGAATTCCTGTAAGGTTAGAAAATGTTTCTGTGTGGAAGTTTACAATATATATTGTTGGAAGGTAGCCATGTTTATGCACAGGTGTCCTTACCAAAGCCTTACCTTCCTTGAAATAAAGAATTGTAACTGGTGACCTGGATGGTCTAGTGACGATTATCAACACATTTATAATAAATATGTTACAATAACATACCAGCACAGCAGGTGTTCAGAGGTTACCATGATATGATTGTTAAAGAAATTTTCTGGAATCGTCAATGTGGCAATAACGCAACAAGAAAAAACTGCTCTGAGGTTGTATATTGGGCTCGTTTTTCTGTAAGTGCAATGTAAATGTGCAGGGTCGGGATTTGCAGGCTTGATGGGGTTTTATTTCAGAATGCGGAACAACTAATCAGCGTTTTATGGCTAGAGATATTTATTGGGAGTTTTATGGCACAGTGGATGAGCTGTTTTGAATAGTCCAGTCTCATTTAAAATAAAATAGGCACTGCCACTAGATGGGAATTTGCTGGCTTTTGTTATGAAATTGGAGATCCCTAACTACGTCTTTAGAGAGTCTAAATGTGGTAATAAAATGGTGTGGTAAAGGAAATAAGATTTAACATTTTCTATCGCTTTTCAAGTTCTATTTTTTTCTCAGAGGAAAAAAAAAGGATTCGAAGAGGTGGTCAACTTCTCTTAAGAGTGCTGTTAACATTAGATTTTATATGCCCTAACACAAGGGATCAAGCGATTCACACAAGGGTTTAGGAAGAAATAGCCACATTCTTTTTGGAAGCTCCCTAACACTTTTGGCATCCTGTATTTAGTGTATCTATGGTGTGTATATGGTACAATGAATGTATGTGGTGCCTCAGAGTATAAATAAAGACAGATTTTATGCCCTGGACAATATTAACATTCTTAGGCTCTGAAATCACCTAATGGTCTAGTGTATTTAAAAAAAAAAAAAAAAAAAAAGGAAAATTCTTTCATTAAAAATTTGGGGAAGTACATGGGTATGAGGCCAGACCTGCAGTTGATTTAGCTGTCCGTATGTATTCTAAGCTTGATAGTCCTAGTTATCTGCAGAATTGCAAAGGTTATTAGTAATTGGAGTTTCTTTATATCTAATTTCAGCAACACCGTTTATTTTTTTCATATTAAATGTTCTGAAACATAAGAATTGCACTGTGGCAGTAGGATTGTTACATGCTCTTGGTTATGTAATGAAAATATTCACAATAAATGGTCTCATAGAAAGGTGAAGGGGGTGGTAGGGGCATATGTTTTGTTTTGTTTCCTTTGGAATAATCATATTTTGAATAGTCATTATCTTCAGTCAGTATCTTCTCAGAAGGGGAATTTGTGGGTATTAGAAACCATTTCTTATATCCCCTTGAGATTTCAGTATATCAAATTTAAAATGAGATTTAGATCTAAGCCAATGCCTTTAGGACTAGGATATTTAATGCTGTCTAACCTTTCTTAATTGCAATAGGGAGAAGGTGGGGGTGCTAGGAGAGATTCAGTTGCCTTTATGGCTGGAGTAGCTGTTGCTGATTAGGGACACTTGCCAAAATGATGGAAATAATTAAGAAATCTGCTTTCATTGAATTGCTTTGCACACAGACTTCCTCACAAGAAAACATACTTAAATGTAATTGATTAGAGCTAACATTAGCCTAACGTTAGCCAGACTGTCAGTAAAAAAAAATATCCAGATCACAGTGACCAGAGAAGCCAAGGCAAAAAGAAACCAGGTCAAGTCTACAGTGGTAAATCCTCATCAGAGTTCTCTAACCGATGGGTAAAATTGAATTTTGATTGATGTAACTGTGGCTTTTGGTAACGGTTGCGCATGATCATATCATGTATAATTAGTAAAGGTGTGTGACTTGCCCCTAGAGCATAACCTTTCTTTCCTCCAAATTTCTTCATCACCGCTCTGACACCAGCTTCTTTCTTGAGAAGGTGGAGGTTTGCATGTTGCTTGTTCTTGCACCTCCATCCAGAATGTCGTCACCGGTCATGCTCATGCTTCATCAGTGAAAAAAACATCTAGTATATCCTGTTTCTCTGTGTCTCGTCATAAATCGATAGCACGGGTGTCTAGACAGGAAACCAAAATGCAGTCCTTGAATGAAGAATTCTGCTCTCTGTTACAAAACCTCTTCCCTTTCCCTCAGGGTGCTGAGCTGAGGCGAGGGGAGGAGTGTGTACCCTTCCCAGACGGTAACTGATGGCCCCTTGGAGCTGCTGGGCCCCTCTGGATGTTCCAGCCCTGCTGGGGCCGAGCAGCAACGCGGGCGCCGAGGCCACGGCCGGCGCCGATCTTGCGGGTGACCTTGGAAGAGCCTCGCCAGCGCAATCCCTGCCGCCCAGCTTGGGCTTGAGATATTTTTAGAAAACCAGAGAGTCTAGCATTTTATCGGGCACTTGCAGCATTAAAAAAAAATAAAAGAGGAAAAGAGAAAGAAAGAAAGAGAAGCATTTGTAATCCACAGTGATTATAAGGATTATAAAAATTGTTTAGCTGCTAGCGGGCCAGGAGCTCTGCATTGCCAACAGTGAGGACACATACATTACTTGTATTGTTTTCTCACAGCGCTGTGACTAAAGCTGGTTCAGCAAGATGGTTTTTATCCTTCATTCTGGCGGGCAAGCAAGTGGCAGTTTGTGGAAGTAGATAAAATAACTCCTTACAAGACATTTTTGGTAGAATGTCTCAGATGTCAAAGGATGTCTGGCACCTCTTAAAGGAGGACGGTGCCATCACTTTCCTATAGATGAAGGAGTGAAGGGACTGCAAAGCACAGCAAGCAACCCGGATTTCCTCTTAAAACAGAAATGCCTCTTGAAATGCAGAGGAGCAGATTTTGTTGAAATGAAAAGCCAAAGAAGTTAATTGTTGATAATCTATACATTTGTCAGAGGCTGAAAAAGCTGCTATCTCAGTGTTTCACATTTGACGGAAATCTTAAGGTGTGTTCAATGCTCTTTTGAGTAAAATTACGCCAGGTGCCAGTGCTTGGAGGAGCTGCTCTGAGGAAAGAGGTATGCCAGTTTTCTCCATATCGTACATTTATTCTTGAACCTGCTGTAATTATCTAAAAACTGTTTGTTATTTTAAAAATTCGTATTTCTCAAGTCATGAGCATTTAATTTAGGTTTTCATGTTGGAAATGATGAATCATTCTCTTCAGTGAAGATTTGCTTTCTGCTTTTCTGACTTCTACAGACCTCATGATTTTTATTTTTTATTCTTCTTTTTAATAAAAACCCTGTTCTACTCTTTGATCATTTCCATGAGTTGAAAGCTGCTTTTCACAAACAAACCACAGAGAGTGAGCTCTTGCTAAGAGATTCCCTAGGGCTGTTAGCAGACAGGTGAAAGAGTGAACGGAGAGCCCACGGAGGTGGTTCATGAGAGAGAAAATACTCAGCAGCTTTTCGACTGCGGAGAGAGCATGGTAAATAGCGAGCAGCGTTATGTAGTCCTAGTGGACTACATAGGCTAGGCGGGTAATGTGGAGAAAGTAGATGCGTGGACGTACCCCTTTTCCTGCTCCTTCTGGGGTTTGATATCAGAGCAGGAAAAAAATGTAGGCCAGATGGCCCCCTGGGGTGCTCTGGCCCAAGGTGGTGTCACCAGCAGCACGCTGGGGCAGGGGTGAGTTCACAACACAGCAGTGGAGAAGCTGGGGGAAGCCAAGGGTCTTGACCCTTTGTCAATTGAAGGCCAACACATTGGGGCACTTGTGGAGTACTGGACTTTAAATATATATAAACACACACACATATATATATAAATCTGCGCTAAGTAGGACTTGGGAATGAACTAGCAAAATCTTAAGAAATAGAATAATAAGCCAGTCAGTACCAAAACAAGTTCAGTAGTGTTCTATAGAAGTGTTGTATGAATCACAGAACTCAGAACAGTTGAGGTTGGAAGGGACCTCTAGAGATCATCTAGTCCAACCCTCCTGCTCCAGCAGGGACACCCAGAGCACGTGGC
>JAWLRI010000002.1:6274136-6293874 GCA_034781795.1 Crypturellus tataupa | reverse complement strand
CAATACTCCAGGTGCGGCCTCACCAGAGCTGAACAGAGGGGCAGGATCCCCTCCCTCGACCTGCTGGCAACGCTCCTCCTGATGCAGTCAGGATGCCATTGGCTTTCTCCGCCACGAGGGCACACTGCTGCCTCACGGTTAACCTGTTGTCAACCAGGACTCCCAAATCCCTCTCCACAGAGCCGTTTTCCAGCAGGTCAACCACTGATCTGTACTGGTCTCTGGTCTACTCCTCCCCAGGTGCAGGGCTCTGCACTTGCCTTTTTTTTGAACTTGATGAGGTTCCTTCTGCTCAACTCTCCAACCTGTCAAGGTCCCTCTGAATGGCACCACAGCCCTCTGGAGTGTCCACCACTCCATCCAGTTTGGTATCATGAAGATAAGGATAGAGAAAAGCCTTGATTATCCTCTGTTTAAGAATTGAATCCTGAGCATTTCCTGTGCTGCCTCAATGACCTCAATTTCCACTGACTAATTATTTACTGAATGGGCAGTTCATTGACTTGTAAACCTTCATGTCCTTGAATGTTTTTCATGGGGAGAACTTTGGATGAGGAGTGCAAATGCGTTTTCTCAATGCAAACTTCTATTTCATCAGGCCTCTAATTATTTTTACCTACAAGACTTAGTGTAGAGAAATACATATGATCTCCCTAAACTGTAAAATGCAGCACCAAGAGTATATTTATGTAGGCTGTGAAATTCAGATGTATTTTAGTTGAAATGAAACCTAATTAATATTCTAGTATGTGTGCCTACAAAGACAGATAGTGGTCAATTTTAGAATCTAAGATCTGATATTTTCATCCCAGGGGCATTAAGCAACCGGAGATCAGGTTTTCATGGAGCACATAGTTTGAATGGACACCTTTTGACATCCTTTTTGAATGTAGCTTTTCACTGTGTTAAGTCTGAGCTGCTAATAAAAGAAAAATTGCATTAGAAGGTGACTCCATACTCAATGTCTATTCTCCGTAAATAAAGAAGAAAATGTAATGAATAGCAAATGAAAGATTTATTACTTTTTGAATCTGATTTATCATCCAGAACAGAATAAACATTAGGCCACCGGTGAAGTGACAATTGTGACAGCTGGAGGGGTCCGGAACCAAAGGCTAAATCCTTCAGTAAGTCCCTCAATTGAGCTTATTATGAGGATATTTGCGAAACATGCAGCTTTGCTTTTCACTGTGCCAAACAGCTCCTAGACTGTACACACTGGAAACTATATAGCACAAGAGCCTATTCTACGTGTTAATAGCTGGTTCACCATTAGCCAATTGTTTCTAGGATAAATATTTATATAGTATAGAGCGTGAGTGGAGTATTTATCATGACTCATAATATTACTCTCTCCTGCACTCCTATATTTAGTTTCTTTATAGGCACAATCTTTTTCCTGGCTGTCATTGTCTGTGGTGTTCGTGCCTGTAGCAGGTCCTCGGTAGCACTTGTTCAGGTAGGACTTGTTCAGCGGCAGCAGGTTGAAAGGTAGAAATCCTCACCAGCCCCCGCTATGGAAAACATTGGCAGCAAAGGCTAAGCAGATCTCTCCTGAGATCTCCCACAGACTTTGGTTACTTTAGTGCAAATCAATTTTTTCCATCCCATGAAGGCTACTAATCTTGCAGAGATCAGTGTTCATGGAGTCCTGTTAATTTCAGTGATACTCTCCAAGGAATAAAGCTCACCTCAGATTTATTTTGTAGGATTGGACTATTGAACTAGATCTTCCATGTGAACCAGGGTAGGGACCTCTAAACATCCATCTCCTCAGATACTGTAAGGCATATCAAGCTGAAAAGTGGTGGAGGAGAAGACCTAATGAACAGAGCCTTCACTTCATGTGAGTTTTTCTTTCTGGAGCTCTGCAGAAGAGTGTCGATGGTAGACAATTTCACGTCCTGCTCACATCTGGTACCTGGTGGCTACTAAACTGCATTTTTTCTGTTGGCCTCTTAACTTTCTGCTGACCACAGAGAGAATCTGTTGGTTGTAAGGAGAATCACTATGTCCTCTCCTCAGGGAATGGGATATTTGCCTTGATTTTGCCATACCTAATAGACGTCTACTATACAGCTCAGCAGAAGCACAAGTCCTGTCACTGTCGTTCTTCAAGGAATGCTGTGAAAAGCGTCAGTTCACATAGGCTTCTCTGCAGCTTCTCCCAGTTTCAGGCTCTACTTACATGTTGCTTTTCCTGTAACCAAGCACGGCAGAAAAACAGTTTGCAAAGAATCTGCTTAGCCCCAAGATGTTATTGAAGCAGCTTTATTAGTCAGAATCAAGCAGGGGCTTTATTCTTGATTTGTCATCCTTTATGATTTTGAAAATACAAATACTTCTTTGGCTGTTTATAAGGAGCTGAGATTATGGAATGAAAAGATTAAAGCATAGCTCTTCAGGAATAAGAGCTATACCACTTACCCCGGGATACAATCCTAAATAACAATAGTGACCTACTGCTGCTACTCAGAAAAGTGCCTAGATAAAGAGGGCACCTTGGCATTCATTATGAACCACTGTATTTTGCTAGTTATAAAATGTATTCAAGGTAAAATGCTAGTGCTGATACAAATGGAGAATATTACTTCGAGTGCATTATAGTTCTAATGGATAATTTATGCTGTAAGAAATGAAACTGAGACCTGTATATTTATAGCCATATTTATGGCTTTAAAAATCGAGCTTCAAACCCAAAGAGAGAAGTGGAGTTTTTTGTTTGTTTTTGTTTTGTTTTTACTGTGCAAATTTAATCAAAATACTTCATAAAACCCTAATCTACCACAAATGCAACTTGTTTGACTGAATCTACTGGAGCTGCTCATGACCTATCTTCTGTGGGACCAGTGCAGATCTGTGTGGGATGATTATTTGACTTTACAGCCTTCTCTCTCCTATAAAAGAGAAAGAAAGAAAATGTGTTTTCACATACCACTGCAAAATAATTTGCAAAATCAGTGACTGAGGGGTAGGAGGAGGCACGTAGCTTGTAAGCCACACGCGTTCTGCCTGGTGGCTCTTGGAGTCAGGGAGGCAAGTGAGACATGTCGCTGCTCCACTTACTGGCATCTCCCTTCCCAGCTCAACCACTCTTAATATTAATGACCCTGTGCCTTGGATTTGGCTGTGCTGCTACAAAAGAACACAACAGCAGCTGGGCCAGCCTAACCCTGCTCTTCTGAAAGGGAAATGCGATGGCATTCGTGGACGTGCTTTAGCCCTGCTGACATGAGGCTGGGAGGAGCAGAGATATGATCTTTTAAGGAAAGTGCAGCACAGATAAAAAATCAAGTGGAGACATCGAAGGCACTCAGAATAAGCAAGTTATGAGCGTATACTTAGCAGATGCAGCTATACCGAAGAGAAAATATGTGCATGAGTGACTAGCAACTTTCACTTGCCCAACTTCATCTTTTCTGTAACAGAGATGCATCTCCTCCTCCCTTCCCTTCAGCTCTGGCGACAGAGGTAGCCAGCCTACCTTGCAGGGTCTTCTAGCGATCCCTGTGTCAAACAAACAACATCCCTGTTCAGCCTCCCTGGAACTCACCGTCCCAAGAGCTGCGCTCCTGGAAGAGCTGGAGGGACAGTCCTGGCTGCGTGTCACTGCTGTGCTCCTCGCAGAGGGGAGAAGATGCTGAGAAGGTGCCTGGGCACCTCAGCTGAAATAGCTGAGTTGAGAGCACCCGGGAACAGCAGATTTGTACCTCAGCGTAAACAAAATGCGAATAGTTACTCAAAAGAAATGGCTTTTCAAGCCTTTGAGCATCCAAACAACAGCTACAAACCCTGAGAGAGCTTATGAAGTACCAGAAAGTGCTCTGAGTGTTTTCAATGACTTCTGCAGTTGTAAGTGAGTCTCTGCATGTCATTCTGTCCAAGACAGTTATACAAAAGGTGCAGGACAGCCCTTGCTCTTAGGGACTAGCCTGAAGGACGAGGACGTGAGGTGTGTATCCTCCTTCAGAGTGGGTCTGTGTGCTTTAGAGGTAAACGCTTCTAATGTAGGTGTCTATACTGGGCTGCTGCCACGGGCGTTTCACAGCACATCATTGCCTGTCTTTGAGGCTCCGTTGGGTCAGGCAGCCAGAGCCCAGGTCCAGAAGAAGCCAAACCAGGCTCAGAGCTACCTGTTTTATCCATTTTCAAGAGTTTAGCGGTGAAAACCAAGGAGAATACTGGTGATAAGGTAGCATGGTAGAGTCATAAGATGAAATGAAGTCCGGAGTGGAAGCAAGGACTGCAGGTACCTCTCCAGGTGCAGCAGGGTGCTGTGCAGTCACAGTCTTTCTTGAGGGTGCTGCAGACACGATGGGAATAGCGAGGAGACTGCATGAGGTACTGTAGAGGAGTCAGGGATGTGGTTTTCTGGTGATACTTATGAGTAACCTCATAAAAAGTACATACGTGTCCATTAGGGCCCTCACTAAGCAGTGTTCACACTAATGCCTAGAGTGTGGTGTTCAAGACACAGACTCAGATTTTGAGAGATCTGAATTTCTAGCCCAGTTCAGAGGAAGCCCTTGCTATTGGTAGAATGGATTGCTCACCAGTAAAGGACTAGCTCTTATTGTAATGATTTGGCAGGATTTGCCTGTGAAAAAAAAAGCCTTTAAATAGCTCTATGTGCTGCAAGCATCCCATCTTTCACTGATATTCAGTAGATATTTTGTCAAGAGAAATAGGTTTGTAATGTTGGCAGAACCACTTTTGGGGGAATTCCAGGACAGGCCCAAGCAGCTCCCAGGCTACTACACAGGCTCTGTCTTTGCTGCAAAGCTCTGCATCCAGCTTCCCCTCCTTCCCACCACCACATATTTCTTTATGTTATCGTGAAAATGCAAGCAGCGTGAGCAGCACATTGATATTTGAGCTTGCAGGCTTCCTAAAATGGCATCTCCAAGAGAGAAGATCTTTCTGTGCATCATAGTGGGGTGGTTGGTCGTGAAACCTGAAGAGGACACTTGGCAGCAGTGTTAAAACTGAAGGTGAAGGCAGCAGAAGACATGTTGAGGTTCACATAAAAATGACGTGGCTGACTACTGTACTGGCTGGACCATTTATTTTTACGTTTAATTCAAGAGCGTCTTATAAATTAGACCAGAAGCATCTGCATTTCCTGCAGACCATGTGCAACCGGGACACAGCTGGCTGTGGGGCCCCTGGGGCCGGGTTGGCAGCACGTGGTGTCACCCGCACGCAAGACTCACCCTTCCCATCCAGGCATCGCCTGCCGCGGTTACAGTTATGACAAATCCAAAGGAACCGAGCCAGGACCTTGCTTGAATAGTGCAGGGCCCTTTTAAGAAAACAGTCTTGCCCAGCTTAGGAGCAGTGAAATATCGGCTCTTGTGCTAAAACACGTATCAGCGTGCGCTCAGAGCATCTTGTGCTTGTTTCACGAGACTTATCTGCAGGTATCTATCTATCTTGGTTGTTTTTGATAACTGTGACAAGATGTGCCTGATCCAGCAAGAGGGAGAGGACTTCGGGATGGCAGAGGA
Organism: Crypturellus tataupa; assembly: GCA_034781795.1. Classification (NCBI taxonomy): domain Eukaryota; kingdom Metazoa; phylum Chordata; class Aves; order Tinamiformes; family Tinamidae; genus Crypturellus; species Crypturellus tataupa. The sequence continues at coordinate 6,288,367 of JAWLRI010000002.1, read as the reverse complement.
TGAAATAAGGAGCTGCTTTCTTCTGCTCCTTCCTGGACTAACACCTCCCACGGCTCTATTGAGCGGGCACAGCCCCATAGTCACAGAGGAAGCCTCAGAGTTTACATCCATACGGTAATGGGATTTCTAAGAGCTCTGCTGGGATATTATCACTGGTGAGTTAGCACCCTGCTTCCTCGGGCTTGCTGCTGCCCCGGATCCTTGTCACAGATCCTTCCTCCTCTATTCTCCTCCTTTTGGACATTCTACTCCAGATTCACTTAAATTCAGTCCAGATGCCTTTAGTTTGTACGATGCCTTCAGAAGAACCTAGTGAACAGGAAATGGCACTACAGGGCTTTCAATGTCATCTAGACTGCCCGCACTTGGCTTTTGTTTTCAGGACTTCACAAGTCTGCTAAATAGACTCCAAATGCTCCAAAAAGCTGGAGCTATTCAGAAAAGCAGGGCACATATTGGTGGTGTGCGCTGCCAAAAGTTTCAGCCTAGCATTTTAGGCAAAGCTTTGACTGTGTGTTTTGCGATATTGCAAATATTCATTTATCTGAAGGAAGGCAGGACACAGACAATAGCTGATATCTTCTTTTTTCCAGTACCTCAAATCAACCACCGTGCTAGCTCTGTCCTGCACATGGCAGCTGGAGAGCAAACCTACACGTAAAGAACTAACACCGAGTAAGCCCTGCTTAAGGCTCATACTTGGGTGGGTGGTTCAGGTAGGTGACATCCTCCGCATGGGGCAGCTTCAGTTTGCGCGTGCACCCGAAATAGGTGCCCCTAGGTCCAAAAGAGGCTCTTACAGGAGGCCTTCTCATATAGACCAGCAAAGCAACCTTGCAGCATCGGTCCTGGGAAGGCTACAAGCCACAGTTTTCACAAGCCACAAGCAAAAAAAAGTCACTGTGGGACTACCTGTAAAGTGGGACCATTCATGGAAGCTGGGTTTGTAAAACAAGTTTTCAAGAGACTTTCAAAGGAAAGTCAATCTATCTGATTTGTGCATGCATTTCTCCTCTTCTCCAAGGCAATGAGTTTTTTATCGCTTATAATGATACACTTGGAGAGGCAGAGACCACAGCCTTTGAGGAAGGATGCCAGGAGGTCAGAGAAATCACTTTTAAGATGTTAAAAGCGATGATTAGATTATGACAAAATCCCTCGCATGGAAACGTGAGCAAAAACTGAGCAACAACTATTTTGCTACGCTTTCCTGGGACAGCAGCCAAGCTGATAACATAGCATGTCCGCTGCCCATACAACTAAACCTGCGTAGTCTTTTGAAACTCGATTTCACCTTGTGTTGGAGCAGCACTTTTTGTGGGGCAATCACTTAACTCAACAGCATATTGATTTGCTTCTCATTAGCACTGCTACAGGGTAAGGCAGAATATCCCATACTGGCACCTTTTGCAATGGCAATGCAACAAGCACGAGGAAACCCTCACTCTGGTTAGCACAGAAATATTTTATCACCTCTGTCAGTGGAAGGCGAAAATGTCTGTGGCACCTAATGCTGCCCTGCACAGATTTTCGGCTGTAAATGACACGTGTATCTGCGTGCTGCACATCATCACTGGCAGGTGAGAGGCCTTTTATACATATATCTTTAAAAATATATAAACATTCTTTTATAGCAATATGAAATGTATAATATATGTACATATATATTAAAACACCATATAATACACATATTAAACATGTAAGATGATAAAAATCTAAGATTTATTATATAATTTCTATGTAAAATTATATACATGTACTGTTATGTTACTTATAGGTAATTTTATAGGCATGTATAAATTTAATATCACATATAATTAATAAAATTTCATTATATTATTAATTATGGTTAGGAAATGAAGATATTCACCAGTTCTGGGCATCCTATTTGACAAATCTGGAGTGTCCTTATTTAGCATAATAAAACACTCTGTGGTCTAAGCCTGGCTCTGACTAGAGCCATTTGTGCTTGTCAGCCGTTCTGCAGTCACGGAGCAAAAGGGTTCACAGTTGATATTTTTCTGAAATGCCATATTTAGCCTTGCATAGGAAACCCGCCAAAGAAAGCTGCTGTTCTCCACAGCAATGTGTGCTAGCCCTTCTGTGCCGCGTTCTGCAAACCCCGGCCCTCAGAAGGAAAATGTTTACAGCCCCTGGGAGGAGTCCAGCAGACGGCACTGACACAGGGCTATTCCTGGGCAAGTTCTGGAACTGAGCAGTGGCATTTCCGAGGAACCCACATCTCTGCCCGTTTGCACATTTGAAGCCCTGATTCGTGCTTATCACCCAAGAAATGACCTCTTGGTTCCTACTGTTAACACAGAGGAGCATCCCTGGACTCATCTAAGACGGACTGTTAGCAGGAATATGCTGATACAGAAATGAATTGTTTGAAATCTCCTACTGCGAGTGGGTCGGTTTCATATTTTTGGTTTTTGATCCATGTGCATCCTCCAAACAGCCTGTGCTGGGCTGCCTGTTGCACCAACCCCCGAGCACGGCTGCCTTGAACACTTTTAGCATCGCTGCGCACAGAAGGACATAAGGGATGTCGCTCATGAATTTAAAAAATCATGTGCCCACGTAAGCCTCAAACCAAGTCTTTTACAGCTCTCTGTCCAAAGTCATTGCTTGACAAAAAGACTGCTGGGATGTTGCAACCTTCATCCAAGGTATTCACTCATTTGTTTCTAGTATAAGTAAGGACAAGTAAGGATTTTCTTTAGCAAAACAAAAAGAAGTTTAAACCATTTTAATATCTATATCATTACCTCAAATTAAGTAAATATGCTTGCATGTGGTCTGCAAATACTTTGCATTCAGGAAAGTGTGCAAATATGAGCAAAAGCAGCTACTCCAACATCTAGGAAAGCCAGTTTCTAGAAATTGAGGAGTCATTGAAGGAGGCTCACACTGAATCATGTTCTTTTTCAGTAACATATTCCTTGGCAGATGGAAGCCCATGATGCTTTAAATCAGAGACGTGGCATGAATCATTGACATATTTTTCCTTCTTCCCATCACTGACCTGTTCACTCCTCCAGTTGCCCAGGGTACTCTCCCAATAATATTTGTTTAGTAGTCTTCAGGAACTTGGAAATCAGAGACTTCATTGCAAAATGTGCTATACGGAGTGTGTGCAGAGCTGTCAACCCAATTTTTGCTTGCCTTGAGAAGACTAGTGGTTGGTTTTTTAGCTGGTATCTCTGCTAAATACAGCCTCTTGTTGGGTAATAAGCAAAGTAATGAAGAGGCTCTTTAGATAACCCAAATGACTGCATGGTTTGTAATTCTACCTGTGTTAATGTAAAATAAAAGAAAAATGTAAGGCAATTCTCACGTCTTGCGATTTTTTCCGCCCTACTTTATGGGGGTGAGTAAACACCATCGGGCAGCTCTGAGTCCCAGCACTTGTTCAGTCCTTCCAAAGAGGGCTCAAAGGAAAGGCTTGGTTTCCCATACATCTGAAAACTAGTCCAAGCTGCTTTCTTTGAGGTTTTGGAGCACTCAGAATTGGACCCTAGTTTCAGCTGCAGGTTTTGGAAATTTCACAGAATCACAGGATGGTTGAGGTTGGAAAGGGCCTCTAGAGCACATGGCACAGGGTGGCATCCAGGCGGGTTGGGAAGATCTGGGCAGCCTGTGCCAGGGCTCTGTCACCCTATCAGTTCTTCCTCGTATGTCTGAAGAAACAAAAGCTCTGCAGGGCATATTGTATGGCAAATTGCATGCCATTTTCATCTGCACGGTATCCTCTACCAGCTGCTCTAAGTTCTAGCCCTTCACAGCGTAACATGAGCATATGGGACTAGTGAGAACATTTCCAGGAAGAGAAAAAAACAAAAAAGGAGATGGAGAAGATGGAGATGCCCACTGAGATTTTCTGTCAGGGCCTAAGGCACAGTTTTCATTAGCATGAAGAGGAGATGAGCACTATATAGCAGCACAGTGAGTCTGTGTTGCTGCCCGCCAAGCCTTCTGCAGGGGCTTCAGCGTCTCATCATTGCCACTCTGTAGCTTTGAGGAGAAAATGTGAGCACGATGGCATTTTGGCATGTGCTGGGAAGTGTTTGGGATTTCCCTTCCCATCACCATTATTTTAACCCCCTCTTGCTTGCTGCAGAAGTGGCTCAGCCCACCCAGCTCCCCACCACGTATGGGACGGCTGCAGGTGACCAGCAAGGGGCAGCCCCCAGGGCTCTGCGCCGGCAGCTCCCCGGCCACAAAGTCTGAAGCCTTAAACAGCGACAGGAAATTCCGTCCTGCCCTCTCTAGGGATGTCAGGGGATTCTCCACTTGCAGAACGAAAACGTGACCGCAGGTCCTATGAGGAACTGTTGTCTCCACAGGCAGAGGAGACCCCCAACTGAGACCCAAAAATATGGACAAATTTTCTTTTATTTATAGAGAAATATTCCCACATCAACTCCTCCCACTCTCAGACGTCATCACTTTCAGATGTAGTGCAAACAACATGCCCAAACCTCTTTGAAGAACAAAGTCTCCACCAAGTTTCACAGTTTGTGCTTCTTTTAATGGAAATATCACGTATTTATACACATATATATAGCAAAGTACAAAGGGTTAGAAAACAGGCTTCATTTTTCAGCTCCTAATTTTAACATATGGTACGTTAATCCCTGAGAGCACCTGTCAACTACATGCCTCTTGCAAGTGATACCGAGAGTGCAAATTCAAGGGGCCACCTTGCAGCACTGGTTGCTTTTGCTGAATCTCAAAGCAAACTAGTAAGTACACTGGGCTGGCAGTAAACAAAAATTACCAGTTAAACCATTCAGAACAGTGCATGGCAATAAAAATCCAACGCAGAGGCTTTGCTACAAAGAGCTAGAATGTTGTTTTCCCTCTCCCCAAATGAAATGAATTTCAGCTTCAGTCCTATATTCTGGTCACACAAAATTCAGTAAGAGCTTAGTTTACAAAAAAATGCACACAGCTGATGTTATCAGCAGCAGATAAGCGCTGCTTGGACTCCAACACAGTGATACCAGGATAAGAACACACAACAGCACATTTCCTTTCAAGTAGCCGCAAAGCCCGAGCAAAAACATAGACTATTTCCTGTACTTCCTTCACAAATGTGCCGTGAAGCAGCAAGCATAGAGCCCTACTTTACCAGAATTTCACAGGGTTTAGCATGACCCACTTCTGGTGAAACAAGAGACAGCCTTAATATGGACCAAAAGGACCCCCTGCAGCAAGCCATGGGAACTGCCACTTTCAGTAGTGCTCGTGCGTATCACACAGCGCTGCGTTTCTGCACCTCTAAGTGCCTGTAGCCCTAAGTTACCTTTCACCAACCTGGCAGCTGAGCTCAAGTCTGGGGGTGGGAGAATTGCTCTGAAGTCCTCAGCTTTGGAAGGCAGGATGTCCCCCATCTCTGATGAGTGACATGGTCTCCAGAGAAGGAGCACAGCACAGTGGCTGTAGCAGTCTTCATCTGTGGGACCACACGGCCAGTCTGCTCTAGCCTCAGTATTGAGGAACACATATTCTTCCCCAGGGTAGAGACAGGGGAGTGAGGTGCTGTCCTCTCCAGGCACTCAGATGTGTAAGATCAAAGCGTGCAATGATGACTGGCCAAGCTGCCCAAAAACTTGGGGATGAGCTGCCTAATACTGTATTTCTGTTTGGATTTTCATGGCATGCGGAGGTATGTGATACCTATTTGAGTTTCTGGAAATTGCGTAATCATCCTGTCCTGGCAATAATCTGTGAAAGCCCTAGAGGTGAAGTTCACAGTAAACCTGGTCTGATTTTTAACAGGAACTTGAATATCAACAACAACAATAACAAAGCCTGCCTACGGCTCACCACCTCCCTTCTTTCAAAGCTAAACACAATGACAAAAAATTCCCTGAGACTAAAGAGGAGACAACAGATAAGGAAACTTAATGAGGGATGTAAGTCTTAGGTGACCGTGGCATTCAAAAATTGGCTCACGTGCTCTGGTGGTGTAACAGAAATCAGGCCCTGCACCTGATTTATATCTGCAGTGGATATCAACAACTCAGACTGCAGAAATGTTTCATATATACAGCCCTTTTTATATTCAGCAGAACAAACAACAGCATTGAGTACTGCGTCCATACAGACTGTATAGAGATGTAGAGTTTAATACTTACCCTATCTTATATTTTGCTTATTGGAATTAAAATGTCATAAAGTGCTTTGCCTATTCAAAACAACCGCAGACCTGGACTTTCACTGCCCACCAACGCGTTGGTTTAATTAAAACTTCTCATCATTACTATAAATCCTTGCAGTAGCTCTACTTAACTAAAGAGAGGAAAGAACACCTAGTGTCAAGAGCACAACTCCTTAACTTTGTCTGTTACAAAATGAACAAACACAAAATACGATCCTTTCACACACTCTCACTTACTTTCAAGCCTTTTTTCCAGTCATTCACCTGGAACTGGGTTAGCAGAAGAAAACCACAAAAGCACAGCACCATTTAAACTTGCTGCTGACAGCGGACAGGTAACCCCTCCCACGCCTTCCGCCCCAAACCCCTCTGCCCCCACGAGACCCAGCGCAGCAGCCCGTGCGCTGGTGCTGCACGTCCCGCCGTCACGCGCCGTCCCCGCTCCGCGCGTGGCGACCTGCACCGGCTGCCTTGCCCGGGTGACAGCACCGGCAGCTGCAAAGCCTCGCGCGCGGCTGCCACCACATCAGGTCCTGCACCGGGCCGGAGATGCCTGCCTCTGCCTCTGAGCCTCCGCCGCCCTTCTCCGTTCCACATCCTCCACCTTCCTCCGCTCCTCTTTGAGCTCCTTGTACCTCCACTTGGGAATCTGCAGGTAGGGGTCGTCCTTGGCGCTGCTCCTGCGCCGGGCGCTGTCGGGCTGGTAGGTGGGCGGCGGCGCCTTGCTCACGCGCACCTTGGGGATGACGAAGCCGGGGCGCACGCTGCTGCGCCGCAGCAGGTGCAGCGGCAGCAGGCTGGCCTTGCGCAGCGCCACCGTGCTCACCGGCGGCACCGCCAGGCTCACGGGCTGCAGGCTGGCCCGGCGGTCCTTCTTCTTGCGGATGAGCGTCACCTTGGAGTTCTGGAAGAGCCGCTCGTAGCTGCTCACGTGGTCCTTGTCCTGGGAGCGGATCTCCTCGGCGCGCTGCCTCCGAAGGATCTCCTGCACGGCCAGCCGGCGCTTGCCCACGGAAGGAGGGCTTCCCGGGCACACGGTCCTGCACGACAGGGCAATAAAGGGACTGCCCAGGCTTGTCGTCACCCGGACCATGTGGTCAAGGACCCCGTCTTCTTCCGGGCCACGGAAAGACCGGAACGAGACTGCGGATCTCATGCACTCCGTAATCCTCTGCAAACAGCTCTTTGGCTCCGCAGCCTTGGCAAGAAGTTCCTTCATCTTTGGCCATTCTGGCTTATACTGATCACAAAACTGTTCCGGGCATGGCCTGTCCATCAGCTTTTGCATGATGAAGGCAGATTCTGACCTTCCTGTGTAACAAGCCCATTCCCATGAAGTCAGTCCACGGCTTGGGTCCGTTGCGTGAACGTTTGCCCCTGCAAGAAAGCAAAAACAACTGATGATACTTAATGAAGTGTCCGCATTTCTGCTGCCATGATCAGAGCTGTGTCGTGTAGATCTTGGCAGAAAATAGCCCACATGATGTACTGCAATATTTGTGTCAAAACACAATAAGGAGAGATTGTGGTTCTTGAATTTCTGGACTCTTGATAGATAATGAAAAAAGCAATACACAAAAATTCTTCACTTACTTACAGAATGATGGGCTTTGCACTCATCATTGCCACTCAGAAGAGACATCTAGAGCTAATAACAAAGAGGTCCATGAAAACACCAACTCCATGCTCACTAGTGGTAAAAATAGCCAACAGAATACAAGGCTGAAGCACCACATTCAAACAGCCAACACAAAACTGACCTACATCACACAAAAAAGGCATTCTGACATTGCCTTGGAAGATGGAGTTGTCCACACAGTGAGAGCTGAGGTAGAGGCCAGTGAAATATCAGGACAAAGTATTTTTTCAGCATGGACTATCTTGATGACAACATTTCAGACTGACACGGGGAAGGCTAGATGTCAGGAGTGGCAACCAGGAACTAGTTTGCAATGGCTCCTATATCAAATTCCAGGCAAAAGATGTTTTGTTGCTACAGAAGGATCATAGCAAAAGGGAAAGTACAGGGTAGGTGGTCTGTTTTAACTCTTTTAAGTACCAGTTAATTCCTGAGTTCCCGAGGAAAGACATGAAAAGATGCAGAGAGAGTCCAAGGGTCAGTGTCAACGGAGGGAGACTGCCTAAGCAGAGACTGATGAGAAATACCTCGGTTTAAATGAAGTTTGCAGAAAGGATCTTTCAGAGACAAAAGATTGAGATACTGTAGGGATTCAAGAATGAGTCCCAGACTGAAAGGCAGAGAGACAGCAAAGAGGAGGAAGATTTAATCAGAGTTCATTAGCTCTGAACTGAGAAAGCCTGAGAGCTCAAAGGCAGCGAGGTCTGAAGAAGCTAATGACAACAAAAGCTACAGACACAGGACAGTGAAGGATGAGTGGAACCAAACCCCTCATATTCAGGCATGTTCTCCTCTCCCAAATCTTTTAATAGAAATCAATGCTGATTTTGTTCCTTGCATCACAAAATCTCTTCTAAGACATAGCTTTCTATCGTGGTATGGTTTCTGCACAAACCCAGAGACATTGCTAAACAAACCTGGCATTCAGAAGAATGTCATCTGGATGAGACCTGTTCCTTTCAGAATGTTACAGCAGTGTTATTGACCTCTCATTCCAGTGTAAGTGCAGCCAACAGGTTTTCTTACAGAAAAAAGCTATCTGCCGTTAGCCCCAATTTTCCTGGGAAGATTGTCCTGAATATCATTTTTCAACACAACTAGTTTGAATACAACTGCCACTTTGGGATATCAATATGCTATATAAAAGGCTTAATGTCATTTAAGATAAGGGTTAATGCCCCTTAAGATGCAAAATAGCATCCTTGGTGGTATGTTTGCACCAGACAACCAAAGTGTCAGCTGTGCAGCTCCGCTGAATCTGATGCCACCGACACAACCTTTCAGCTTTCCTGAGGGAAAACTGCACTCTTTGGCCTTGCAATGCAAAAAGACTCGAAGCAGGACTTTGGGTTAGACAGTTTCTAGCAGGACTTTGACTAATAAGCATCAGATCAAAGAGGAAAAACAAAACCCCAAGAGAGCTTTATCAGGAGGGCCTTGATGAAGGTGTTTAAAAAGCAGTGAGTGAAAAAGGCAGAGTGAATGGCCAACTGGGGAACACTGAGTTTTTAGAGGAGGTGTGAAAGAGCAGAGGAAGGTGCACATCTGCTGCTGAGTTATTGTATACATAGCACTGAAAGCCCAGAGCCCCAGAAGCTACAGCCCCTACGATGATTTTAGTAAAGCAGCTGGAGATTACGACTAGGCCGGAGACAGGATTTACTGCAGGCAGCAGCCTTGCAGCCTGTGGCAAACTGCAGATGAGTGACTGACGTGATCTCATACTCATTCTGCATTCACAAACAGCAAATTCCCATGTTCTGAAGATTCACTTTGAAAGAGTAAATGTTCTGGCCAAGTGTGTAGTATCTTTGAGTGCCTTAATCTTGCAGTGACTGACCTTGGGCATCCTCCAGGAACTCAAGTTTCAGAAAGAGCAGTCGCTTTGAAAAACCAGTTCCAACCATCTGTTACGCTTTGCCTCTACCTCTTCCTCATCCGTCTGCTAAATCCATACTTCATCAGCTTGATAGGTGAGATGTTTTCCTTTACTGCCTTCCTGCGTTGCCCTAAGGAGGTGCCAGTCACTGGAGATCTTATCCAAGCCACTAAAGAGACTCTGGATCTGAAGACTGCCTAGATGCAACGCTTGCTAGACACACACACCAGCTGTTAGCTATGTAGAAGTCAGAGGTTATGCAAGTAGGCTCATAGCTGATTGTGGCTAGTGTCCCCCCATATTTCCACATCTTACTTCTTAACGCAAAAATTTGCTGGAACTTTGGAAGCTGTTATGTTTGTGAGATTTTCCTTTTTTTGTCAAAACTTTTCAATAACAGTTTCTTTCATCTTCTTCAGCAAACTAGCAGCCACTGATTACCCCTTAAACTACAAAGTATTTATAAATCCATTCCAACAGCTCCTTTCCCTTGTACTGCGGAGTGCTAAAAAAAAACCCAACAAACCAGAACAGTTACAGGCTATTTACTACACTGCTTTTGAGGGCCAAATTTTGAGCTGAAAATGTGCAAACCTGCAAAGAACTCACCAAATTATGTAAATAAACTTCGGTTTGGGTATATTAGCTTTGTATATTAGCTGTACATTAGCTCTATACCTTTTTAGCCAATGGATGTTCTTTGATGTCCTCACTATCTCTAATGCACAGGCAGAGGAGTACAAGACTCATGATGCAGAAGGAGGAGATTGAGATTCCAGAGGCAGCAACCACACACTGAACTTTGATACTTTTTTTTTTTTTGTACAAACAATATAATAACTGAGTTACCTCAAGGGATGGGAAGGTTGTGCAATAGGGACCAAAACAGAAAGAAGAAGCCTTTCATCAAATCTTCAGTGACAATAATAGAAAGTCATGAGACTGTAAGGTCAACTTGACAAGTCATAAGGTCTTGGGATTGAAGTTTCATTTTAATTGACAGTTTATTACTAGCACTGGGAGATTCTGAGCTGGCATCTGCACAAAGTGCACAGCATCTGTATTGAGTAGCATTCTAGTTTTAACAGTCATTTTATAACTTTTCTTCATTAAGAAAATTAATTCCAAATGAGTGATATGATTTTAAAGCACTGATATAAGAGGCTAGAGAACATTGCAAAATATAGTGTAACAGTTACTATATTATCTGACCATTTGCTATGTCAAATCAACATCTAAAAACTGGATATTATGAAAATGGAAGAATATAATATTCCCATGCTTAATAAATGCCTGTTTACTTAAAACATTTAAATTGTGAAGGGTGAGGCTTCTGTAACAGCAAAATGGCTGAAATTTCGGTCTAAAGTATGCAATGAAAATGAAGATATGTCTTATTCTTGCTGCAATCTATTATCATTGTATCATATCATCATGATACAATGCAATCTATTATCATTTCTATGCCACTTGGTTTGTGTTAAATATCTACGATGGTAATACAATAATATAATCATAGCTATATTACTTACTTACCTATTTGTGCTTGCTATTTAACTACTAATCACTATTAATTTATGTATTATTTATTTGTTATTTATTTATTATATGAAAGGCAAGCCATGTTGTGACAAAAAAGGCCACCACAGTGTACGACTTGTTCCTGTCCTGTCTTGTACTTCCATGTAAAAAGACACAAAGAACTTTGAGGAACTGTTTTTTTTCCCCATGTGTGACCATCTAGTATTTGCAGTTAGATGATGATGATGAAAAAGCAGCGAAGCCCTTGACGTACCTGCCAGCATCAAGGCCCTGATACACTCAGTGCGGCCCTGCATCGCAGACTTCATGAGGGCGGTAAACCCAAATACATTCCTCTTCTCAATATCAAGCCCAGGATAATAGTTCAACAGATAGTTTGTAATGGTTATGTGCCCTGCAAAGGAACAGAAAAGCAGAGAAAATGCACCATCAAATTAGGGGCAGTTTGAAATTATAACTACAAATTAATCACTGCTCCATGTGTAAGAACTGAAAAACACAGGAAATTAATAATATACTCAGGGAGTTTCTACAGCTTTTGGAAGGCTCATCACTGGTAGGACCTAATGGCTGAAGTGTAGCTTTTCCCTGGTAAATATTAGCTTATTAAAAGGTGATACATGTGGCAGTTCCAGCCAAGAACATTAAGAAACCAATGCTTTGGTCGCTACTAGGCAAAGAAATATTTTGCATATAATCCTATAAAACCGTTTTATTTATTTTTCCTTCTGACAGCATAAAGCCATTTGTCACCTCTCCAGCAACAGGACAATGAGACTGTTCTGCTTCTGCAGGAGAACAAATGACTCAAGTTCTGTTTCTAAAAGCAACTGTTAGTTGCAAGCCAGGATTAACTGGTGTCAGCCAGATAAAGCTATCTCTGGCTATGTGGTTGGAAGACCAATTCAAACATCAAACCTTTTAAATTGGACTATCAGAACAAGACATATAATATCTAGTGCCATTATGACTCATTCAAGGCAGTTTCCCCTTCACTTGTCATTCATTTTTATGCTGTTTTGATGCTTTATAATGCAGTCCATCAGGCAGCTGCAAAAAATCACAATTTAATTACTGTGAGCTGTAAAAATTTTCTCTCATTTTGCAGTCCAGTTGAATATTCTGTGATGCATGTCATTCAGATTCTGCTAGAAATGATACTGAGGCATACTATAATTCACAGAGAATAATTTTTAAGGCCTACAGTGGCACATCTGGTGCAGCTGCCATCAGCAGTTGCTTAGTATGAACACAGTCCTGAATTCGCTGTGAAGGACAGTTAGGAAGATCTCCACCAAATTAAAAACTCCAAGACATTTGACTGGTCTTGCTCTGTCTGCCATACTCCTCTGTGCCACCTTGCTGCGTGACTGGGAAGCTTCCCAAAGCCGGGGCAGATATGGACAGAGCAGAGCAGAGCCAGAGGAAGCCAACTGAGGAGCTTCCTGGGTCTTGCACAATCTGATGCAAAAGAAATGCAAAACTAAAGCAAACTGCCACATGCTGAAGAGAGCAAAAGCCTCGTGGCACAAACAAGTGACCCAGTGCTGCTTCCTAAACCCACAGGCTTCAGCATTACTGATTTTATGGCATCAGCTCAAATCCCAACAGGACACCAGTTACTACCAGAAGGGTCTTTGTGCCCAACATGCTTCGCAGGGCATGCTCTGCTCCACCCATGTACATGCAGTGTCCTTCTCCCCAAAGGTTTGGGAATAGTCGAAATACTGCTTTGTGACCAGGGACTGAAACAGGGAGAAATGCTAAGATGAAAGATTTTCCATCAGTTATTAATTACATGAGCAGAGATGTTCCTCCCCTTGCCAAAAGGGAGTTACAGTGAGAGATGCTTTGGAGATCTAGGATGATCTCAAGAGTGAATCCTGAAAGATCTTGCTCAGGCAATGCTCTTTGGGGAACTACAAAGAGCCTCCAGCGATACACAAAAAAAAACAGTAATAAAATAACAAAGAAAACTAACTGAACTAGCTAAAGTTGAAACAGAAAAAAAAATTAAAAAGATTGTGTTTCTCAGAAGTTTTGCGTCACTGAGATTCCTGCAAACCACTTCAGTTTTAATCTGCAGGAGCTTCAGTCCTCTGAGGTTTGCTTCAAATTTCAAGTTCAAACAAATCTCAAATTCAAAGCAAAACTCAGAGCTGCCAAGTTATTTTGTTTGTTTGATTGGATTTTTTTTTTTGTTGTTCAAACTGTGTCATACGCTTTTGATTTAAGGCCATAAAGTTCGCTTCACTTCCTCTGCATCTAGGTAACCTAAAAGTGTGCATCTAAATCGTGAACGAGGTGAGTCTTGGGTGATTTAAAGTCTGCTACAAAAGCTGTAGGCGCCTCTCAAATAAAAGAGGCCGGCCCCAGCTGCTTGGGGCATACTGAATTCACATCAGGTGCTGGCTGTTAGCAAGGCAGATGTATTCCTAACACAGCGAGCACACTGAGGGTTCGGCTCGTTGTGCTCTGAGACGCATTTAGAGATAAGGACAGATGTCTGCACGTAGCTGAAATTCACTTAATTGCTGCCACAGAGGAAATACATATAATGATTACAATATTACCTAATAATCTGTGTAATAGAGGCAGAAGGGTAATCTGCATAATAAGGAAGATGCTCTGGCACACAGCTTCATGGTCTGGCCAGTGAATTATGCCTGTAGAAAGCCTGCATTTGGTCTATGGGTAGCAAATGCAGGCAGTATTCACTGAACTGAAGATGCCAGTGGATATGATGTGGATATTTTAGGTGATTGTGCTCTCCTATATTCATTAATTAAAAAAAAAAAAATCAGTTAATCTGCCATTCTGTGCTCATGGTTGTACACTGCTGCCCCAAAGTGGTCCATATGACACCAAATATGTATTTCAAAAATGGGCAATTTAAAAAAAAAATTATTATCGATTTTTTTATTTACTCCTTCCTTCCTTCCTTCCTTCCTTCCTTCCTTCCTTCCTTCCTTCCTTCCTTCCTTCCTTCCTTCCTTCCTTCC
>JAWLRI010000002.1:6263780-6274036 GCA_034781795.1 Crypturellus tataupa | reverse complement strand
ATCTCCTTCCCTCCTTCCCTCCGTCCCTCCGTCCCTCCTTCCTTCCTTCCTTCCTTCCTTCCTCCCTCCCTCCCTCCCTCCCTCCCTCCCTTCCTTCCCTCCCTCATTCTGGTGTCAAGCTCCCATCCTTTCTGCGCTGCCCCAGTACTGCCACTTAGCGAGCTTTGCTTCTGCTTTGAGAAAATCAAAGTTTTGGGGCACCACTCGCCTTGACTGTAACAAGTTCAGGAATCCAAGTCCTCTTTGAGAAGAGATACCAAGAAAGAGGGCAGAAAAGACACTAATTTTCAAACTGAAATTCACACCCTAATTTGAGCACTTTGGTATTGGCTATTTTATATATTAATAAGCTATTATATATTAATAATCAAGAAAGTACTGCTTTCCACTGATGCCTCCACACTATGTTCTTTACGGCTACTCATTCAGGAAAACGTCAGCTTTAGATGCTCTCCTGGAAACATGTGATTTTAAAATTACCCAAAGTAAATGGATATGAGAAATTGAATTTTCTCCGAAGACCACGGCTGACCTCTGAAATAGCTCTATTTAATTCCAACTGATGCTCAGATTTGAACAGCTTGTCCAAGTAGTCACAAAACTCCACAAGCAAGTGTGTATTTTTTAACTCCATCCACCCAAAATAAAAGAGCCTCTGTAGGGTCTCCCTTACTCTCAGTAGCTCACGTTACAGAGACAGTCACTCAGGGGCACCCAGAGACCCCTCAGGACTGCAATTTATTTCTGTCCCACACAGATCCTCTTTGGAGTCAGGATGCCCTTAGCATCCAACGGCCTGGCTGGTGAGGGGATCACAACAAAAATGCCAGTCCTTGCTGGAACCCTCGATGTTCCCCCTACAACTGCCTGAAATAATGCAAGTTTGATGAACAATTTGCTTTATGCTGCAAAAATAATATTATTTCTATGTCCTAAGAGTTTGTTCTGGCAGTGATTTTGAGTGGTAAGTATCATATAGTTAGGAAAAAGTAGGCTCTTCAGTTTGAACCTTGATTATTTTTCTACTATTTCTACTTTCTAGTGACTTGGGAGAGAAAATCCAAGAGATATACCAACTGATCAGATATTTTATGAAATCTTGGCTTTGTGCTCTGTGAATTTTTCAATACTTTTTGGCTTTCTTTTTTTGGCTTACCCTCCTATTTTTTGTGGAATTAGAAGAAAGAATGCAAAGACTTCGTACAAAGTTTAACACAGAGAGATTGCTAATGCTACTCTAACAAACAAAAGTCTCTGCAAGAGAGGGGTCCAAGCATGATGGTAGCCAAGTGCTCCTGCATTTCTCCTTTTAAAGACTGGCTTTGGACAACAACATGGAACTGTAGCTCAGAAGTGTTTGCTTTGGTTATTTCTAGGACAGGCTGAATTTCAGAATGTCTGATTCTTGTGGAAATTTTGGAAAACTGAAATACGTATTTCCTCTTAATTAGCTTCTGCCATGCTAACAGAAGATACTCAATTCTAGGAGAGAATGTAATCCTGTAGGATTACAGGTATGTTTAAGGTATGTTTAGTGATTTTAGAAATAAATGTATTGAAAACTCTAGAAAAGCAGTGCTGCTACTGTGGTAGCAGCTTGATAATTCAGCACTAATCACTGAATACTGAAAATGTTCATAATGCTGAATAAAAATGGACTGCACGTAGATGGGACAGGGGCTTGAGCTCAGTATTCCAGCTGAATGATCCACCTGGAGGATCATGACTAGGGTCCAGGCTCCAGGCAGCAGCCTTCTGAGCATCCCACCTGAGGAATCAAAAGAAACCTGCTGTGGGAGGACTCTAACTACCTATCAACACTTCTTACACCTCAAATAAGCCAAGTGATTCACTGCACTTCTGAAAGTTTTCGGGTTGAAAAACGGAAGGTTACTTAGTGATAAGTGTAGCTCTTTGAGAACTGTCTTTGTGCTTTTACTTCCTGTTGACCTTCTCTTCTTTCAAGATTGCCATCATCCCTAGTGCTGTCGTTTTGGAGAAGATAAGAAAGAAACTAGACAGTATGATTCCTTGTATCCTCTACTCAAACCATGTAAAATGGCAATCAACACAGCAGGGAGGCTAGGGAGAAGCAACCTGCACAAATAAGGTTGTGCAAAGGTGGCCTTCAAAAACAATTTCAGAAGCCGGTAGATTTTTTTTTCTGATATGTCTGTGACACCTTTTGAGCTAGCAGTTTCCTCTGAACACTGCTACCAACCAACTAAACCTTTCACGTTTGGGTCACCACTTCATATTCAGCACAGTTCTGTAGACCTTTGTAGCTGTTCTTGTCTGTAGATCCCAAGAGAAAAACAATCTGAATCTCAGTTTCAGGTCCCTCTGCAAACTCATGAGAACATTTCTTCATAAATGGCAGATATGGCTTGAATTCCAGGAACTTTATGGAGCTGTATCTCTGACTGGGGTCGGTGTTTGCAGGATAAGCAGAGGACATCATTTCTTGACAATGCATTCCACCAGTAATAAATACAAGCAGCTTTTTAAAGTTAAACTGCAGCCTTCATAGAGATAGCTCAGGAAGAATCAAATAATCTTCTTGGTTTTCATTATGTCTCACAAAACTCAGGACCCGTAAGGGGGCCATACCATTTTATCAAAACTGCTAAAATTGGCAGGAAATGCTGGCACTGCCCAACCAGCTGAAGAGGAATAGTCTCTTATCAGCCTGCAATACAGTCCTCTGGTTACAGCGATAACCGCATGGTAATCGGTATTACTGCTACCTCTCGTAATGAGTTAAATAACTGGTGTTGACACCAGCGTAGCTCAGGATTACCACGGGCAGGGGAAACCATCCAAGTTCTTAGGAGTTTGTATAAGCTTCTGCTGACTACAGTCATTTCCCATTCTTCTGGGGATCAGCAGCAGGTACTGACAGACGGGGTCATGTCAATGTCAGCCCTCTGGATTAAAGCTGAGCTCATTTAGTATAAATGTCTAGGTGTTAATGTGAAACCTTTCATAGCCCAAATTTATTTTTGGGCAGATAAATAAAAGTAGGTTAGAGCTTTGAAAACTTCTTATTTTTCTTGACAAAGATTCTATAACCTCGACTTTACTACGAACAGGGCAACTCTGCTAGCCGTTCTTCTAGCGTTTAAGGTTTATCTCACCGTGATTTCTGTGGCAGACTTCGCTTTTCAGTACAACGCAACAACAGTTAAAACCAATTCCTAACCACTCCAATCTGTAGTCACTGCTTGCAGTGTCTGTCCACGCAAACAGGGAAGAACAGCCAAGATCCCTCCCATGATCTGCATCCTCGCTCCCAAGAACATCCCCTATCTTCCCTGGCCAGGAAGAAAGGGTAATGAACGGCTAATGACTCGTTTCCTGGTGAAGGGAGGGGATTTGGGGAGGAGATCACTGGGACACTTACATGAGCTGCCACACTTGCTCACAGATCACGATGCTAGATGGGATAAAAGAAGACCCAGAGGTCAACTCTGCTCTTCAGCCTCTATCAGGATTAACATGGTTAATGTCAATACCTTCAAACTGTTATAAAATCTGCACAACTGTTATAAAATCTGCACTGGTGACAACTGAATCCTGCTGAGACTACATGTACATGTATTATTTTGCTCTTAACTAAGGAGTAATTGAATAACGGATGTGCAGCTAAAGTATCTCTGAATGATGATACGTTTTCCTGTAGTCAGCAATTGCTACAGGGTCCTGAGGTAGGTGAAAATATATGACAAAAAGTTATGAGCACTAATACAGCACATTATATTACCACAATGGCACTGACTGGCACTCGCCAGAGCAAAAAGAGGACAAAAAACTTAAAGGAACAAAGGAGTATAGGGCTGCATGTTTAGGGCATGACTTCTGTTTTGAAGTTAACATATTTTGAAGTTAAAATATTTATTTAAATTATTAATAATTTAATCTACTAGAAATGAATGTCTTGTTAATTCACTGGCAGGGAATGACCAGGATTATTTTATGCAGCCGAACTTCTCCTAGGGCTTTCACAAAAATTAAAATAAAGAAATAGCCTCAATACGGATTTCCTCTCAGACCCAGCAGGCAAAAGGTGAAAAAAGGAGCCTTACCTGCCTGTGCAGCCGTGATCAGAGCCGTGTTCCCTTCATTGTCCTGCCAGTTTACATCAAGATGAGGGCACTGGGCTAAGGCTATTACAATATCCACATAACCTTGGTAACAGGCAACGATAAGACCATTCTGTAAGTAAAATATAAAAAGAGAGCTAGGGTTAGCAGGCTCAGGATAGCTCACTGTGGCAACTTTTTAATTGTTTTCTTTAGACCTAAGAACTGAGATTGTCTTAGCATCTTAACCAGAAATCAGCTCTAGACATTATTTTGTCCAACACATGGGCTTTTTTTTATTCTTGTCCTTTGCCTGAATAACACTTGTCATTCCTATCTCTGCTACTTGGAAAGTTACTGCTTATAAATGGTTTATGCTTATATGGCTATATATTCTGTAATCAAATTAAAATAAATATGATTTTTAATATAATAAAATGAATTTTGCCAGAAAGATGAGCAGACCTGACCTGAATATCAGTCTCTAAAAAAATGTATTTGTTCTCTGGAGAAGTAAATGTCAGAGGAGAGTCATGTTTTCAGCAAGTCTGTTGCCCCTTTTACATATTTGAGGTTTCCAATTAAGCCACTTTTTTGGGTTTTCACTCATAAAATAATATTTTATTTTCTGTTTCCCTTAGTGTACTTCATGGCAGCTGGAAGCTGTAAAACTTCCATGAGGAGCACAGGTCAGGCAGTCTGCCATACAACGCAGCTTGGTATCCAACTAACATTTCATTCAAAAGCCGTGAACTGACAGCTTCCCCAAAATATATCAAAATACACTTGCCATTAATTAAATGGAGTCGCGGTACTTAACCCTGATAGCTCACTTGACCACCAGGATTAAAACCATTATCTGCCATTTTCGGGATTACTTTTGTAGCCCAGTGTTCATCTGCACCAGACTGATGACTGTAGAGTAGGACAGATATAAATAAATCAGTGCTTCCTGCAGTTCCTCTTCATTGCCAACACATGACTATCAGTTTTCTCCAGCTTAGCATCAGCATCTAACTACTTAAAAGACAAGGCCAGAGACACAAATCTCAAGCTCTCTGGAAACCCTACCTGACTAAAAAGCATTCACACAGGCTTCTGCGAGTTCATAATCACAAATGCACAGCATGAAATAGATATCAGCCATGAAAAGGAAGAAAAGAAGCCCCACGGAAACCTTGTTAAGTATGAAAGATTGAGCAGCCCACCCTGACCTTCCCTGGCCCCTGCAGAATCTGCAAGGACCTAGTATGGCTCGGAGTAGCATCCTGTTTTCCACATACTCCATCTGATGCTAGAACAAAGAAATACAAAGAATACTCTCAAAGAATCACTCTCACTTATGCTGGAGACAAAGCACCAGGGTCCATCCAAATTTGGTCCTGGCCATGAATTGCTGTTCCTTCGGAGCAAGTTAAAAGAGCACTGGGGACACAGCAGGACTTGGAGAAGATGCTTCCCACGTGCAAGTCAACATGACCTGCCACGTGGGTAATGAGGTACAGCACCGCTGGAAAACAGCAGTATCACTGCGGCCGCCCCACTGAAGAGTTCACCTACTGAGCCCACTGAGGAGGAGGGCAATGGTCAATGAATGACCCCGGACAGTCAGCTGAGCAAGAGGCAAAGGCCATGCTCAGGTGTCCTGATCATCCAAGAGCTTATCCACAGCATGCACTGTGTGCCCGACAGCCTGTGCACCCAGGAGAGTCGGCACGCGGAGGGGCTGTGTGTTACAAGTGACTCAGTAGATCCCCCAAGCTCGGCTCTTCTTAAACCTACAGCAAATGCTCCAAGGCCAGGCTATGCCCAGGCTGCTGGAGGAAAAGTAGGTTTCTACTAAAGCACCACTTCTCTTAAACAGACCCAACACTACCATAGTCCTATGCAATGCTGATGTATAAAGCCTCATCTTAGCAAGGACTTCATGATGCTGGATCTACCTCATCTGGTAGTACAACTACAGTAACACGCCCACGAAATCATCATTTTTCTAAGCCATTCTTGCCTAAACTTTCTTTTTATTTCTTTTCCCCAAGGGCACCGTGGGACAGGACTGTTCACCAAATGGCCGTAGCTGCAACTTCTGATTTATTGTCATTACCAAGGTTGCTACTTTCCTGTTTTATCATTATTATAGATAGTCCTGTTGGCTTAGCTGACAAATGGTTTCATGTGAGAGCAATATGAATCCCAGCTCCTGGTGATGCTTGCAGACCACAGAATTTCTTAGTTACCACTTTGGATAAGATTATTACTCTGATTTCTTTTATTCTCAATTCACTCTTGTCCTCGATATCAAAGAACTCACCACTGCGTTAAAAAGAGCATCTCAAGTTCCTTGTGAAGAACCCATAATACTTCAAACCATTATTTAGAGATTGCACACAGGAAGCCTGTAGAGAGGTTCTCTCTCTCTCTCACCTTTTTCTCCCTCTTACTCTTCCTATCTACACATGACTTGAAATAATAGCTATTAGAAAGTATCTACTGTCCTGATGAGATTCTTCAGATTAACCCAAGTTCCACTAAAATACAACCATTCTTACTTTAAAAAATAATTTTTAAGTAAGTGGTTAATAATAACTTATAATAGCTTACTTTTAGTAAAGAACTAAAGTACTTAATTTCATTTTTCACTTCATGTTCTGGATAGAGGTCACTAAAATTCTCAAACACTGATGATTAAATCACACAAAAAATGTGAAATATCAATTACCATTGATATCAGTATTAAGTGTATGAATGTTTGGGGACCTGAAGTTCTTAAGAAAAGGGAATCTATTGTCTAGTGAAAAAAAACAACATTTTTAAGAGAGATTGCTGTTTTCAACAAGTCATGAGAATAACTTAGATTAGTTATCCTCTCTAGTGGGCAAACATACACTCAGCATCTTTCAGATACTGTGCTCTACAATTATTTACTGATTTCTAAAAAGCAGAGCCGTCCTTTCTCTTCTTTTCAAAGAAGACAGGCAACCAGATCAGTAACAAACTCCAAGGATTGGTTCTTTTTTTGTGAGAAGGCTCCTGCATCACAGCACTTTTGGGTTCTTGCCCTACTTTCTGCCAGCTTCTCTATCAGAGGGAGGGCTGAGGATGTGGCCAAAGCGCAGTGGAAGCGGCGGCTCCCTGATTCCAGCAGGCAAGAGCTCAGGCCCAAATTACATCCTGCTGATTAATGCAAATACTGATTTCCCCTCCCTGATCAAGCTTTAAATGGACTAAGTTCAAACACACATAGGGAAAGCTTTACCTAATGAGGCCTTTGAAGAAGAATAGACGGATCGTCTTAGTCAGCACTGAGCTTACGAACCAGAAAGATTAATCAGATATTAACATTTTCTAAAAGGTTATTTTCCAAAGATGCTAGTGAAGACTGCTTACTTAGGAATACGGAAACACACTGGAGAGTAGGAGTTTTATGTGAGACTGTGTGATGCAGCAACACTAGGAATCGATATTTTCAAGCACTGATGTATGAATTTTAAGTGGTTTGACTGAACATACGCAGCCTTCTCCAGGGGAGAAACTGCTTTACTTTTCTTGTCCTCGCACCTTTCTCTGGCCTGGCCTGTGCTGAGCATGCTGGAAGGCACTGCAAGGAGACGACTGCCCACGGCACGCAGTCAGTCACTTCATTCTGCACGAGGCAACGGCATGAGTTATTAGACTGGATTTTTTAACCTTACCCGCTATTAATAATGGCATAATCTGTTTTAAACTCTTTCAATAATCTTAATTAGTAAATATAACGGATAAAAAACTGCTTCCAGCAAGGCACTTTCTGAAGCAACTGGTAGAGCAGCAGCCTGTGACACAGCAGTCTGCAGTAACATGCAGCTGTGCGCTTAATATCTCTTTAAAAGATAAAAATAAAGCAGGCTAAATTAATTCTAGCTAGAAAATTTTGAACCCGCATAGTCCAGTTAGCCTCATAAAAAATATGACATTTTGCCTCATTAAAGTTTTACCGAGGCATCAGTTACTCTGCTCCTGCTATGAAGGGCAATTTTGAAGCGGTCAGGCTATGTGGAAAATAAATAAATAAATGAATAAAAGGCCCTCTGCCAGGTGGATCCAATCTCAGGCATGTTCAGTACGTGCAAAAGCTTTAGAAGACGAAATATATATTCCTCTTAAATGTATGCCCTCTCCCTAGACGTCCACCTTTCTCCATCTGCGACACTCCTCCCTCTTTTCCCTTCCATCTTACCTCCCCACCACCACCCAAATCAGAGTGACAACCCAAACCGTTCATGTCAGTTAATTATCCATATAATAACTATTAATTATTAGCAGGAACGGCCAGGCACACATCCCACGATAAAAGCACAGTCATCCCTCATTTCCAAGGACTGCTCCGTTAGCGAAGGCCTCCTCTTTCCTGCCAGGGCTGCTGCCAGTCATTTGCTCAAACCAGGGAAACAAAACAGACAAAAAACCTGCTTTGATCCTCAATACAGAAAAGAGCAAAAGAGACGACAAACATGAAAGGGCACTGGTGCCTTTGGAACATAAGAAAAGTGATTTCTTTATCAGGGGAGACTGGGGCTGCTGGTGTCTCTGAGTTTTGCCACAGATCCTGGTTCATGTTTCAAATATCACAGTGCGACACACCAGACGGCACGACTCACCTGTCACATCCACAACATGAAAATTTACCGTAGGTTGTTCCACACGAGGGCATTTTAAAATCGAGCTCCGAAACAGGCTGTTCTAAGCAGAAGCCGTTAATGCTGCAAGTCTTTTTCCTGGGGAATATTTAGCATTTCACAGAGCCGCCCAGAGCCTTTCGCTTGCGCATACCCTACCTTCATCTTATGCAACTAGCACAGATTCAAAGCCTCCTTCTTTGCTGTGAAATGACAAAGCAAAATGGAAAAAAAAATACAATTTACAGGGCAAATCAGCCAGTCTGTGCTAAACGACTGCATTGATGTATATTCTAAAAATGTTCGCAGTTCTTTTCATTTCCTCACAGGCTTCTTAATCAAACGCTTCAGGCATGGGCCAATCTGCAAGAACAGGACATGGCCTTCCCCAAGCAGGATTAAGAATTGCAAGAGTGACTTTTGCATGAAAAGAATTATATATGGTTATAATCCCAATAAAATTATATTGTATTGCTGCTACAGACGTAAAAAAATGAGATTTGCCTGCCTACGAGAGAATAAAATAGTTTAGAGAACTTCTGATTCCTTCTAGACTGGTATTTCTTGGTGCACCCTTAGAGTGACAGCAATAAGGCTGCCAGTGTAAAAATGAGCTCTGATTTGCCCAGCTCTGTTGGCTAATACCACCCCAATGTGTCTAATTAAGTGAGATCACAGATAGGAGCCAATTTAATAAATCAGGATTTAGGGAAAAAATACAGATGTAAGGTTATTTGTACTCTAGATCGTTACAGAAAAGATCACAAGAAATATCTGAGGATCAATAATGAACTCAAGGTGAACAGCAGAGCAAATCACATACAGCAGGCAATTATTTTAGCTGTAAATAAATTCCCTTTGGGCAACTTATTTTCCACCAAGAAGCTGAGAATGATAAGAGCTTCTTACAGCCTTTTGTCTATTATCCCCAGCAAAAAAAAGGCCTGACAGAAGACTAAAATGACATTACCAATAGGTAATTTTGTAACTGTTTTGGGAAAAAAGGCTGTCTATTTGGCTCTGTGTAGAGCCTGAAGCACTAATGACAATTCTGCAAGGTCAGTTTAGGAGCAGTGATTAAAGCAGCATGCAACTGAATTAAATAATGATTCATTGTAATCCATAATCATATGGAGGGGATATTATGAAAATTATGTTTCAGTTAAAAGCATATTGCACAAGCATTATGATAGGTAATAGAGATGGATGAAAAATAGAATATAAAGAAATAAAAGGTATTTAAACTTCTGCTTGTTAATTTACTAAAATAATAATTCAGAAATGTAATATTTCATGTTATGCATATGTTAAAGTTTATCTCCTTTTAATTTACTAACATATAAAGGAAAAATATCAGATTAATAATTTTTAAAAAGTCCCAAAACTTTATGAGGAATATTCTGCTCTCAGTTAAAACTGCGCAACTCTGAAAGTTGAGTTAACAGAGAAATTCCAAATTACATCATAGTAAAAAAAAAAAAAAAAAAAAAGAATTACTACCTGCCACTGACTAATTTAT
>JAWLRI010000002.1:6228197-6246679 GCA_034781795.1 Crypturellus tataupa | reverse complement strand
CCTGCGTGTGCAGGGGGGTTGGACTAGATGACGTCTAGAGGTCCCTTCCAACCTTAGGCATTCTATGATTCTATGATAAGG
Organism: Crypturellus tataupa; assembly: GCA_034781795.1. Lineage (NCBI taxonomy): Eukaryota > Metazoa > Chordata > Aves > Tinamiformes > Tinamidae > Crypturellus > Crypturellus tataupa. Next base: position 6,246,598 of record JAWLRI010000002.1, on the reverse strand, counting down.
TACACATATGTTAATGCTACATTTTTGTATGTTGTTTTGACATTTTGAAGAAAGTTGGATGTGGAGGAGTGAACGGAAGATGGAAGTGATGGGTACAGGGTTTCCATGTAGCTCCTCTCTTCACATATTATTCTAGACTTAATGTCAACAGTGAAGACCCTGGAGGCTTCCAACAATTCTCCTATATGCAACTTCTGTTTTCAGGTTTCTCTTCATTTATGCCTGAAGGATTTTCTTGGGAGAAATCTGATTAAATTTTTTTTGTTACTGTTAATATGTCTCTTTATTAAAAAGTAAAATATTCATTTTAAAAATATTAAAAAATAAAATGTTCATATGCTGTTTGATTAAAATACTGAGGGAAAAAGTTTGCATAAAATCTTTGTTCAGGGCTTTGCCACCTCTGAGGAGTGGATTAGAGAAACCTCCACTTGAAAGCACCTTTTTTTTTCCTATTTACTTTGCATATGATTTCTTAAAATCTTATACTCATGCACATTATGATGTGAGAACACTGAAATGTCAGTTGCCTTCTTTTTATTATTCAATTGAGGATAGGAAAGAAAACTGCTTCTCAACTGATCAGTTTGATTTTCCCATCTTGGGTTTTAATATCTGTTAACAAACTGGAACAGAACTGGAAATGATTATGGCAAAAAAAGCATATATATTAGATCCCATATAGAGTAGATCATAATTATTGGAATATCTGTCTTTCAGATGGTTTAGTGTGTATGGGAATTTATTTGTGAACTGTTATTTTATTTTTAGACTCTAGCATAGCAGAGGTCACCATGTTTGTAAAAATGTGTCATTCATCTGGGTCATCTGAAATAAATAATGTTATCTTTACACCAGAATCCCTAAAAAAGAATATTTCTGCATGCACAGAACCAAGCATGACTGAGACTTACATTTTCTAAAACTGCTTCCTCTTTGTTGTAGAATCATCAACCCCAAAGAGGTCATGTTGATACTGGTGTGAGTGACTCACTGGTGTTTTTCCATGTGGACAAACCCCGTAGGAGGGCTGCTTTAGCACGTCTGAAAACAAGCTTCAGTCCTCTGCTGATTTCTAGCGTGACTCTGAGGGCTTCAAGCCTTGCCATGCTTTCCAAAGAATAATTGTACTTTTTTAAGGCTTTGTGTTCTGCTTCGAGCCATGGAAGTATCGCAGGTCCATGCCCATCTATCCTTACTGTTGTCCTGCATCAGCTGGCACGAAAGAATTAAGTACTGAATTCTTTTTCTTACTTACCTCAGGGAGAGCTTTAATATGTGACCCAGTTGCTATTTCTGAAATCTAATGTTTTTAATCCTTTTCTATTTCACTTTTGTTTAATTCACACTGGGAGTTGGCCACTGCTGTCTAATGTAATTCAATACTAGAGATACAATGATGGAAATGCAGAGTAGAAGTAATTTTAGAAAGCAAAGAAATTAAAGGGAAGCTGTAAAAGTTGTCTTGCCGTAACATATGTACCATCCCATTTTATTATCTGCTCTCTTATAAACATCTGGAGAGTTTTGGAATATAACTTGCATAGAGTGATATGTACTTGCCATGAGATACGAAGAATCTCAGATCATGTTGAAAAGATGAATATTATTCACATATATAAACACGTATATATATGTTGAAATTAGACTAGGGAGTATACAAATGCACCTGAATGCTGTTTAATGTGACTTTGAGCATACTGATTTAAACATAGAGTTTCCATGAGGGGCTGCAAGTGCTCATCCATTTCACTATCTAGAAGATAATAATGCTGGCTAGCAAAGCTTATTAATGGCATTTTATGACATCTAAGTCAAGCACGTATTTAATGTATTGGATTTTTCTGACACTGGTCATTTAGATTCTTAAATATAAACTAGAACTGATAAGCAAAGTGGTCTCCAGTAGGACTGCATGGGTATGAAACTCACACCGCTGCTTCAGTCAGGGATTGCAGAGCTTGGGTTTGCTTCTTCACACGGCATCACAGCACTAATACCAATGTTTGAACATGTGGTTCCATGTATGTCCAAGGAATCATGCTCAAAGCGTTTCTTTTTCCCCCCTCTGTGCGTTCCTGAGATAACAGAGCTATGTTTCAGCAAACGAGGCCATCTCACAATTAACTAGAGCTTGCACTGGAAGGCAAATATGGGTAAATACTCTGGAAGAGCACTGTGTGAGCATGTCAGTGACTCGTGAATCAGCGCCCCGATGAAGATGTGAGTGCTTTTATAACGTTTTATGAACTCCTAGGGTAGCTCTGGGGCTATATTTCACTCCGATCGGGCACACTGCCATGTGCAGTGACAGCTTTCAGTGTCTCCAGCAGGATCGTAGTCATTTTCATCTCTGCAGAAATACAATGATCTTCCAGAAGACAATTTATTTAATGTTTTCCTGGAGTCATATAAATTGCCATATCATCAGGTGAAAATAAATGGGACTCAGTGGTTTACTTGTTTCTTGATGTTTTCATAATGCAATTTTCACAAATCACAAACATCATGAGATGATCAAATGAAAGCAGAATATTATCTGTATAATGTCCCCCTCTTAGAAACCATCTCTCTCATTTGGTCCTCCTGTCTGTAATTTTACATATCGGTCTCTCTCTTATATCTCTTTATCAGAGCCCTTCAGCTTCAGAAAATATATTTCCATTCATGTGCTATGGAGAAAGCGAGAGGGCTATTAAATAACACGGGGGCTGTTAAATAACACGGACTGCATTTTTGTTGGAAGTTCTGTACAGCTCTGCTCTTTCCATCCCGTTGCCTTGCACAGCTCTCCTCCGCATGGATATGGTCTACGGAAACGAAGAGCTGTCCCTGCTTGAAGCACTTAGGGCTACAGAGGGGCTCTCTGACAGACTGAGCTCTTCTCCAGTCACCCTGTGGAGGGTACAGTATCTCTTTCCTGCATTATTTGCTGCATTTCCAGTGCAATTATTTCTTAAAAAGCCAGAAGAATCTGTAACTGATTCTGTAAAGGACATCTACGGGTTGTACTTGCTTCCCTTTGAAAAACACCCTACGAGTGTCGGGTGACTTGCCCTTCAGCTGGCTCTTGCCTATCCAGCAGTTGGTCTTTGCCTTCCCGGGTGAGACGGCGGCACCGAGAGGCACCGCTTGGCTGCCCGGCCCGCGCTGCAGATGTGGGCGCGCGGCAGGAGGCACCGCAAGAGGCGCGAGGGGAGAGCGCGAGGCCGAGGGCCGTCACTGCCGCCCCGCAGGCCGTGTGAGCGGCGCCGGGAGGCCAGCGTCCGGAGCCCCTCGTTGGACACCTGCGCTAGGAGAATAAATGGCGGCTTTCTCAAGCCTATGAAATCAAACGGACTGCGTGTTCTCAGGAATCCTGGGACGCTTATTTATGTGCCGAAAGTGCTGAAACTGAATTAAGCTGTGAGGGCGACAGAGCCCTGGCACAGGCTGCCCAGAGAGGCTGTGGAGTCTCCTTCTCTGGAGATCTTCCAAATCCACCTGGATGCCACCCTGTGCCACGTGCTCTGGGTGTCCCTGCTGGAGCAGGGGGTTGGACTAGATGGTCTCTACAGGCCCCTTCCAACCTCAGCCATTCTGTGATTCTGTAAATGCTTCTGTTTTAATGACTAGGGCTATGTCAAGGATATGTTGAATCTCTGCAGTTTGGGGAGTTTTGTCTCATGTTCAGCTGTAAATATCAGTATTTAAATGACACTGCTGAGTTTATTCATGCTTGTGTAGTACAATCAAGACCTTGGGATGACAATTTCCTTAACTATTTTATTTGCCCTTAAAGCCGAGTTGCACCTTCCTGTGCTTCCAGCTTCCTTCGCTGCAGCCCATCCCGCGATGCTGAGGGAAGCAGCGCACTCGGCGAGAGGGAAACGCGGGGTCTCCGCTGGGGTGGCTGTGGGAAAGCTGAACATGTGCCCCCCTGCTGCATGGGTTTTGTAGGACTCCCAAAAGTTTATTGCTGTGAAACTTCTTTTTTCCTGCCTTTTATATTTTTAGGACAGCAGACTCTTTTACTCCTTTCAGCTTAAGGCATGTGGCCAGGGAAGCATTTTTTCCCCCGTTTTCCCTGACCATATTGTGCCCAGATGTGGCCAGCTGAGGGGGAGCACCAACACCAAGCTCCTCCTGAGGCACCTGAGAGCAACCCCAACAGCAGCCCTGGGGTTTGGGCATTCCCAGAAAGATCCGTATTTCTCTCAATCTTACATTGCTAGCAGAAATCCCATTACAGCAGTAAGCATATCAGCATCACAAGCAACATAATGGAGCATAATTGGCACAAGTGCTCGGTGTGAGCTAATTATTCTGAAAAAAAAAAAAGTTATTTTAGAATAGACCCAGGAAAAATAAACCTGGACTTTTGCTAGAAGTTTCCAGGAGGGACTGTGTTTACAGATCACTAGGAGACAATTTAGAACCTGCATGCAATTTGTTTTAATTTTATGTTGATTGGATTAAAAAATGGTACTCTGATTATCACCCAGCACTGTGCTTCACCAGAAGGAAGTGGTAGATTGAGCCATGCTTGATTGTAAACTTTGCTGAATATTGTTTCTGTACAAGATTCATTTCATTATACACTGCCAAAAAGTTATATTTCAGGAACAATAGGATATTGCTTAATTTAAAAAAAAAAAAAGAAAAAAAGAAAGGTTGTTGCTAATGTTTATTTTCTGAGATTTGAAGCAGTAAAGATATACATCTTCAAATACAGTTACTGTGTTAAGGAAACCCATTCTAGCTATGATAAAACTGCCAGCCCTTCTGTAACAATATTTTTCACTGTGCTATGTGGTACTGCGTGCTGTAAGATTAAGCCCCAAGAGAGAATCTTTAAAAGATTAACCTGGGATTTTGATCCATTGACCTGATCAATAAAGAAAGAAAGGTTGTCCGTTAAAAATAGGCAAATGGTCAACTTAATAAACTTTCTGCTGCACCTCTGTTTTGTTCTTGACTAAATTAAAAATACCTGTATCGATAATGAAAAAGACACAAATCAGAGGTCTAACATTTAGTTTTAACAATTTGCCTTTTGCAAAGGTTCTATTATATCTACCTCTGGATTGGTATTCCTTGTAAACCTTTCCTTTTGGAAGAATCAGAAGCATTTTCTGCATTTTTTTTTTCTTTTTAGAAGGACAGTTTGAAAGATAATGAAATACCTTTTAAATAATAAACAATAACGTAATTTTAAAGGAAGACTTGCCATAACACTTGACAAGACAGTGACTGGTAGCACCGCTGCACATCTCCCCAATAAATCATCTTCCTGTTTCTCCATCAACACAGCAAAATCAACTTTCAGGCTCTGCTGGGAAATATGTTGGCAGGCTCTTCAGTGTGCGTGTCCTGTCGTGCTGCTGGGCGAACCTGGCATGGCCCGGGCTGTCTCTTTTTTCTTGTAAAATACATTCTTTCCCAAGGGGGAGGAAATGGCTGATTTGGCTGTAGAGATGCAAGGAGAGACAGAAGAAAAATATTTTGCTGAAAGTCAAAGCTCCTGAAATCACTGCTCATTTGAAAATCACATTTTTAAACTAAGGAAGGTGAATAAAATACACTCCCTATTTTAAAAATATAGTCATTTTGAAGATTAGCTTGTGATTTATGTCAATGAGCGAGTCATCTGTGAACACGAGAGTGGGGCAGTCCCTAAAATCAGGGAATCTATGATGCATTTCCTGTAAAAAAAGATGCACAAATTGGGAGCAGCCGCTACCTTCATGGCCTGGCTGAGCTAATCCCACGGGAATCCAGGCTAATGCTTCTGAACGCCTGCAAACAGTTACAGTGACTTCAGATGTGAATGACTTGGGAAGGTTGTTTTTAATTAATAAAAACTGCCTAAAACAGAGAAAAAAAAATCAGGAAAAAGTGTTTTGCTTTGTCACACTGAAAAAATCTGGTATCCTTCTCTTTGAAAACTGATTTTCTGTAAAAATTCCAGTGTTTTTGGAGAGTCCTGATTCCTTCTTTTCAATGATGATCTTGATTTTCAAAAATACTGATCTTTTACTACTGCAGCAGAAATTAACTATATTCTAGAGAGCTGGAACCCTGTGAAATCCTTAAGGAAAAACTAGTGGCAACTTTGTGTGTGGGTAAGGTACCTCCACCCATTTGGAATTTGCTTTGTGTGCTTTGAAAGGACTTTTTTGTGCGCCACAGCATTTGCGACCCAGTGAAACATTCTCCTTAGAAAACATCAGCTTTCCCTCACTTCTCCTTCTATCCCATTAGTTTCTTTCTTTTTTTTTTTTTTTTTTTCTTTACTGGGAAAAATACAGGATATGGAGTGACAGGACCAGAGGAGTTTCATAAAAAACAGAAATATAACAAAATCTGACTTTCTGCCTGTCCGCCTTCCCTTGGAGCAAACTCCTGTTTTCACCAGCCCCATTCAACCTGCTGCTGCTTTCCTTACCCGGTGGAGCACCATGATGGCCCGGTTGCACAGAAACACTCCAAATTTGCTCTTTTGGGCTCTTTTCCTCCCTGCAAAGCGGCTTCTTCCAGAGGAGGCACCGAGCGCCCTTCACCGCCGCCCCGTTAGCGCCGCTTTGCGAGACAGCCGTGGATGGAGGCTGCTGCAGTGAGGATACTTGCCTTACATAACGCCACGCTGTTCTCATGTAGCATTTTTCATCAGTAGATATTGAAGTGCTCTGCAAAAAGAGGTCAGTATTATTATCCTCAATCTACATATTCTATTTCTGGCTGTGGGAAAAGAGCATTTGCTAGTGGGCAGAGCAGCGGTAAAAGAGCTGCCAGCCCATACAAAGATTTAAAACACTTGCATTAAAAAGCAATGTGCCTGAGTGATTGAGATGTATCTATTTAATGCTTAAGACCCATATCCTAGCCTGAGACGTGCCTGAATTACCTTTTTTTAAAGCTATTGGTCATAAAATGGAATAATTTTTAATTACCCGTCTGTCTGTATGTTCTGCAAATGGTGGACAGTCATGCCACATGTTACTGGGAAAAATTTCCCCCAAACTTCTTACATTTTGGGCGGCACAGGTCACAGCACTTGTAATTCAGGTTGCTTAACACTTTTCATCTTAAGACAGAAGACTTTGTCTTTGGCTGCATTTAGTTTTTGTGTGTTTGGGCTGATCTCAAGCTGATCTTTATAAAGATCTTCAGGGGAGAAAGTGTTTCTGCAAAAACAAGTGAGCACAGATTGGAGTTTGGGGAAAATATTTTTATTCTTAGGCATACCGTTTTTCCTGGGTTTTACCTTCTCAACCTGTAAGCTCTTTAGGGCAGAGTCTGCCTCATATACACACTGTCTGGGTTGTCTGGACCCGAGCGCTATTTTAAAGCTACTTGCTGTAGCTTCACTGTAAGAAATTTATGCTAATATAATGTTATTAAAGGCTCTTCGATAAGGATCTCACTGTAGAACAACACCCTGAAAGAAAATGACATTTAGAGAGAGGAGCGTCTCTCCTAGGAATGATCATTTGTTTGACCTTAATCTGTCCTTGGCAAAGCTTCCTGGCTGCGCTGCATTAGCAGATGGATAATCGGCTCCCGCTGAAATTACTTGTGCCGTTAAGTAGTTTATTTTCTCATTTCCCTACAGCGAGAGTCTTTAAGAGTGTGTCTGGCTGGGACGAGCTCGAGTTTTTTCCTGCGTAAAGGCAGCAGGCTCCGAAGTTGGATGGAGGGAATAAGAGGCAGGGGTGGCTCCGTGTGCTTTCTAGTGCTCGGTACCAGGAACAAAAGCTGGTGCCAGGTCACTTCTGCCCTGATTTTGTGGGGCAGGTTTGGCACAAAAGTGCAGCATGAAACTCTGCATTGTGCGGGACCCTCTCCAAAGGCCACCGAGGGGGAAGTTTTTCACAGTTTTTATTGGGTTTTGGATCATCTTCAGTGATTTTCTTAGTTGCTTGCAAAGCTTCTCTGTATTTATCTTTTCGGTGATGTTTTTGTGTTGTGTTGATAGAGGGAAACATTTAAAAGAGAAGAGTTACCACTGCAGGAAACCAAGTTATAAAATGAGGAGATTCAGAGGAAATAGGTTGTGAGTGATAAAACCAGTCGAACGCACACCTACTCCACGTGCATACAATCTTACTAGCTATAACTTTTGCAAACTAGGTAAGGAGAGATTTTTATAAAAGTGTAAGCCAGTGAAAGACAACAAAATATCGACAGCATTAATCTATGCAGCTGCTACTGTCCTGGGCATCTCTGGAAAGGAATTCCTTATGACAGGATGGGATCAGATTTGCATCATTTTTGTCAAGATGACTAGTCCAGAATTAAGTGATGGGCAGTTCCTGTCTGTATGCTGAAAACAGCATCCAGTTCAAATACAAACACGTAGAGGGCTATTGATTCTAAATCCAAATGCTATAAAAACATAGTGTGCAAAAAAGTGCCATGCCCACGAGTTTGATTAAGAAAGAGCAAATACATTTAGGCAGAAGTGGCACAAAATTTTGCGTTGTGATGAATAATAACCTAGATGCTTAGTAATGTATCTACAGAAATGTTGTGGTTTTGGCATGGCAGAAAACTGTCCTCTGAAGCTGGGTTGTCTTCCTGACATATAAACCTGCATAACTGCTCCTGTGCTACTGTGTGACATACATAGGGCAATTTTAATGAAATGTAATTGAAAGAAATTGAAAGGCAGGTTGGGTTTGGAACTCCCATCTCAATTATATTAATTCTGCTTATATTAACCACAGACAAAAGAGATTCATTTATTTAGCTGTGCTGCTTTGCTAACAGAATCATGAGTAAATGACATTTGAAAATTAAAGAAGAAAAGAAGAGCAGATCCTCTGTTTAAAATTTCAGGAGCTGAATAAAAGGGATTTAAAAAAAAATCAAAAAGCTGCAGGAACCAAGTGAAATGTTCACTGATTTTACAGGGATATTCAGTCACTCCAAATTCTCTGATATAAAGAAAAAAAATGATTCATGAACAGCTGAGAAGTCAATGCTGTTACAACAAATGTGGCCTGGCAGTGCTGCTGGCAATGGCCTTCCTAATCATTCTGCTCCAAATGTGAGCTGCTGTGTTGCATCTCTCGATGATTTTAGGTAATACACATTTGCTTGGAGAGACAGTGCTCCTGTGAAATGCAAATGATGTTTTCTCACCCTGTTGCTATTTTGTTGCGTCCAGTCCTCCAGGAAAAGCTTACGGGGTTCCCAGAAGTGAAACAGCAAGTTTCAGCCCAGTGGAGGGTTTTGAAGCTTTGGGTTTGGGTGAATGGCCAGTGTGGGTGAGAATGGACCGGTCTAGGTCTGGACCTTTCAGCCTGCAAGACAGATTGGCGGGTGATCGATGCAGCCACGATCAGGAATTTGCAGTTTAGTATTTCACAAATTATTTGGAGACTGCTGGTGGTCTGAACTGTGTGGGGTTCATCCAGGGGCAGGGAAAAAATGGTGGTATGGAGTAGGAGTGTGAAGGGGCGCGGCGGAAGTGATGTGACTAAATGTCCCCTGTAAGGACTTATGGGATTAAAAAAAGGAAACCAATGAGTTGAATATTTAATCTTCTAGCAACCCTATTGTGAGAAACCCAGTGTTCCTGTGAAAATAATTGGATTCTTGGTTCAGTGGTTGAAGCAGGTAAGAAATCATGATTGGTTTTTTGTTTGTTTGTTTTAGGGCAAGGACTGGGAAAGACAAAAATACTTGCAAAAAAAGCTATATATGAAACTGTATTTTGGTGGAGTTAAAAAATCTGCTGGAAATATTTTCTCTGGTTCTGATGAGTTCCTGGATTCTGACTGCATAAATCAGCAAGCAGTGGCCTTTTCTTAATGCCATTAATGACATTTTGACCGACAAGGTCTCGGCTGACGTTACTCCCCAGAGAAGTGTACCTGGCATGTCCGGGGGGGAATTACTCCATCGCTCCTCTGGTTTAGCATCCCCAGTAAGGGGATGTCCAATGAGCTGTGAGCTTTCATTCCTGCCTTCCTTCCCAGTGCTTCACTTAGGAATAACCCTCTGGCTACATAGGGGCCAAATGAAATAAGTTTTCTTCCCGGTGTGGAGAATAAAGGTACTATTATCAAATGGTGAATGAGGAAAGTCGCAATTTACCCAAAGGTACCATTTAGGAGGGATCAATGAGAGAAGCTGGACACTGATCTGATGCAATGTGTTGAGGGTATTACATGACAAACTTAGTAAGGAGCACATTATACCAGGATTTGAGAGAATTATATCAGCCAAGGGGTGAACTACTGAAGTAAAATGTCTTTACTGGGGAAAACAGACCTCACCAAATATTTGAAAATAACATGCAGTTTCTAAAGTCGTGGTGATGGATTAAGGCCAGGTTAGTGCATCTTAACCCATGGCTACTGATTTATGCGGGAGGGAGCTCTGCTCGCCACTACAGTGCACTCGGGAGAGCAATAGGTGAGTATTTACTGCAGCAGCTGTAGCTCTTCATCACACCATGTGGGAAGGCTGAGGGCTTTCCGTGTCAGGTTTCACTTGTGGTTTTGAGGCAGCAGTAAAGAGTGGTCCCCATGAGTATCCCACACTTTAAAAAACAGCCTAAACCCCGTAAAGAGCACACTGCACGCACCGACCACGGCACGAGCTCTACAAACTTGCACCCAGAACACTCGGCCTCCTACCAAAGAAGTAGTTTTGCCATGATTCTCAGTGTGAGCAGAGTAAAGCCAATGCCATGATTTGAAACATGCCACCCTAATGTTTTTTTTTTTTTTTTTTTTTTTCTAGAGAATGTATATTGCTCTTTTTCTTCTGAAAAGGCCAGCTTAAATCTGAAGGGAGGTGAACATTGTAGGGGGTCTTGCTCTCTAAGGTCTTTTGGCAGAACTTATTCCTGGGGACTCGATATCTTGCCCCTCATTGCGCAGGCTGACTCGGGGCAAGGCTGTGTTAGCACTAGCGTCCCACAGGTCTCAGAGCAGAGCTGTTAGAGGGGTCAACACAGCAGCGTGCCCTGAGGGCGGAGGGCTGTAAAAAATGAAGTACTTTGCAGCTGAGAAGGGCTTTCGTGCACAGGATCTGTGCTCTCTGCGCTTCGCAGAGGTTAATTATTCTTCAAACAAAAATATTGTCTCAGAGAGGCAGGGTCCCCAGGAGGTTGAAACGTTCTCCTGTTTAATTGGGTTGCTAATTCCCTTACCACTAAGAAAAATTGCATTACTTTTTGTTAAAGAATAAGGTAGCAAGGAGGTGATGGAACAGCTCATTAGTCAGGGCACCGTGACTCAGCTCCCACAGGCAGGAAAGGTGGATCGCAAAAACACTGGCGGCGCAGCAAGGCGCTCGGGAAGGCCGTCCTCACAGGTCCTTCCAAATCACGGTGTGACACCAAGCTGTCGGGTACCCTCTGAGAGCAACTGCCAACCAAAAAGAGGCAAAATAAGTGACGCCCCTCAACAGGGTCCCCTTCCTTCCCTGGCCTCTCCAGCGTGCTCTTCCCTCCGCTAGAGCTGCAGGTTTTTGTGGGGAGGGTATTTTTTATCTTGAAGTTTATGGGAGGCCAAATTCATCAGTAGACGTCACTGCTACCGAGCACAACTCTGGGAGCAATGTTAGCCTCACAAAGGCTGTTTCGAGCCGAGGGAACGCTGCTACCACTAGGCTTCACAGCCGGAAACAGGCAGAAACGCGACTTGATGTGCAGCAAACACAGCAGCCCTGGCACGTGAGCATCCGAGCTACAGACTACACCTGGAAAAGGTTAACTGGAAACACGGAGTTTCCAGGTTGCTGGAAATACGGAATTGCAAACACTGAGACTGGTCAAGTACGACTGAATACATCTGGCCTACAAGAACTGTATTACTGGTGCTTTGAATTGCATGCACTTTTTTGGAAAGAGCTGTTTCTCACTACAAATGCGGGAGTAAATGTGGCACATTTAGCATGTCAGGTGGGGGCAAATCTACATATTGACTTTCCTTATCTCACCAAAATATGTCAATAATTAATTAAAAATTATTAGACACAAAAACAAGATACATTTTACTCTCACTTTTCCATTCTAATTTATTCTGTTTTAGTTTATACGTGGTATTAAAATATTGGGATGTATTCTATTAAGTTATCATGCATTACATGGCAATGTACAGATTCCAAGTTGAAAAGAATTTTGCTGTGAGACAGAAATTCTATTTTTTGAACAGTTGAGCAAATGGACATGATTGACTAGGAAGACCATTGGGCTTTCCATTTCTGGAATAATTTTTGGGGGCTGATAGGAAATTTCTATAAACAAATATCTGAACAGCAGGAATACCTGCAAATGCTGCAACATTCCTGCAACATTGTTTTTTGGAACTGGATCATTAAAAAATAAATACTTGCTATTTTCTTATAAGATATGGAATTCCTGCCTTTTTTATTTCCTTATGTCCTTAAAAGGACACTTGAAAAAGTTTTCCTGTTGATAGTTACAGAAATCCCCCTTGTTTTGTTTTAACCTCAGAAAACATGTGTAAAATTCAGTCTAGTTCTTTGGGTTTTTCTACGACCTTTGACACGAAGGAAACCTGCCTTTCCTGTTCTTGTGTTTTCCCCAGCAGGGCAGGGGCTGTGAATCCCACCAGCCACGGGATTTCTCCATGTGTACTGTGCTGGCACTCAGGGGTAGCAGCTCAATTTCCCTGCAAGGCCAATCCGTGGCTTAGGCTGCCCGTATCCCAGATAAAAAGGGGGCCTACAAGAGATTTGGGAGGTATCTATAATGTATCTGAGGGTTATTCACACAGACTGAGCACACACTGCTGCTAAGAGCCCAGGAGCACTGCAGGGTCTCTCAGAATGAGCACCCAGGGGTTTCAGGATTACATTCTTTCCTCCCATTCCCTTTCTGATGGCAAGAATAGAAATGCATTAAAGTGCGGTGTGATATTTTACATTCTGATTTCATTTCAAACTTCTGCCTGCCTGAGAAAAGGTAATTTGCTGAGTGTTACCCTTGGACAATATTCTGGTGAGAATGTGCTCATTACAGACGGAGCTGTCTGAGCCCATTAGCTGTAGGGCGAGGAGAGGGTTTGAAAAGCAGTTCTCAGAGCTTTTAAAACGCGTTGGCGAATTACAGCGCGAGCAGAGGGACCAACACGGCTGTGTCGCCCCACGGGCAGAGGTGCCACCCGCACCGGACAGATGGACGCGCCGCATCTCGTGCTTGTGTTTTTAATGTACTCGGCGCCTGGGAGTTTACCTTGTATGTGGCTAGCGTGGCATGCCACACGCTCATCCTCAAAACAGAGGTGGCCGTGTGGTCAGTGGTACGGTGGGTTTACTTCAGTTTCGGGCTGGTAGATGATCCTAGCATCAGCATTGTCTTGACTTCAGCTTCAAACAAGATGCTTCAAAAATTTCTAAAGAGAAAAGAGAAAGTACTTTTTGTTCTTATCTTGCATCGCAGACTTCTGTTGCACTGAAGATTTCTGCAGTTTACAGGTATTGATGAAATAATCCCCACTGTAAAGTAAGAGTAAAGGATGTATTACATTTCTTTGAGGAAAATGAAACAACTAAGAGCATAATGAGTTCCCTCAATATATTTATGATCCATTTAGGAATACAGATTAGATCTTTCCCCTAGCTCCTTGAGAAAATAACATCAGGATTAGAAGCCCAAAACTCCTTAGTGTGCAGAAGCAAAGTTCGTAAGGGCAGAAGCAAGCAAACTTGGAAGGCTGATAACAAGCAATTGGGTATCTCCATTTCTCCTGGTCTTTGCTATATTAAAACAACTGATGTGCAGTTTCTCATTAAAATAACTACTCCTGCAATGCACACTTTTATTTAAAATCAGCACCTAAACCTTAACTCGTGATTCCACTGAAAATGTTACTGAGTGATACAGAGATCCCTCTTAAAACATTATGAGTAACAGTTTATTTTTGATGTTCATCTATGATATTTCTTGACTGGTAACAGATATTAAGAATGATTAGTAAAAACACCTGTTAAGAAAAAAATGTGAATTATCACGACCAGCAGCCTCCTGAAGCATCAGGATGGCAATCAGACTGGCCTGTTTCGCTGCGCTGCTGCAATGCTGCCATATTGCTAATGAGCAAGTCCCACAGTGCTGTTCATTTTCCCTTGGCTCTTCCACAGGCCTCTGGTTGTCTTTCAGACATCACGCTGTCGGCTAGAGCAGGCTTAGCAGCCTGCAGTGGCCATTTCAAGCATTTGTGCTATTCCATGATTTTTAGAGTATATTTAGGAGTAAAATACAGTGCCTTGGCTGGGAGAATCTGTTTATGCCCCACTTAGGAAATGATTGGTCTTGGGGGGGCCAGTATTTATCTGTTTGAAACCACGGGCTTCATTTTCACAGCAGGGTCAGTCTGTTTTCCTTGCTCCTTGCCGAACCGGGACAGCAGAGCTCACAGTGGGAAATGAAGAAGTCTCGTGGTAGAGAAGGGAAGGGAAAAGAAGAGGCTGCTTTGCTTTGTGGATCTCTTTTAGCCATTTTAAAATAAGAGCAGCTGATGCAGGTTTCCCCTTGGTGTGCGCGGCTTCCCCACGCCCCCGAGAGCCGCCCAGGGCTGCAGCCGCCCCCCTGCTGTCCCTGTCCCTGCTGTCCACCCGACGCCCATGCAGGCGGTGGGGCTGTGTCCGGAGGGCAGCCAGGCTCCGCATCCACTGCAGGCAGCTTCCTGCGGCCCCCGGCATGATCTCTTGGGCTTCCTCGGGAAGCGAGAACTGCTGCAGGCCCCTTTAAAGCAGCTCTATGAGGGCTCCTGCATCCGTTCTATATTCCATGGCCGCCAGACTGCATCAGCAGCAAACTCTCATCCTCGTAATAAACCCATTCCAGCTGGGCACCCTACAGCCCTCTTCTCTGCAAGCCTCGGCCGTGCTGCGTTGCCACAGAGGCTGCGACGGCAGACGCAGGGGAGCTGCCTGCATGCAGCAGCGCTGCAGGCGCGAGCGTTCCCCTCCGCTGCACGTGCAGGAAAGCCGCAGCCCGCACTGAACGCCGCCCTGCGTCCTCACTGGGAATACGAAGCCCCGGGGAGGGCTCGGGGGGCCAGGGGACGATGCCAGCAGCGGGGCCGCGGGACGGTGCCCAGGTGCCAGGCCGGGAGGGCCGGGGGGCCACCAGTGCAGGGAGCCGCGTGGGATCGAGCGCTGCAGCCGGCCGCAGCAGCGCGACCTGGCGGAGCCGAGCGGCTGGTGAGGAGGATTAAGCAGCTTGTTAAATAATTAACCTCCTGCTAAGAAAGTGGCTTTTAATAGCAGGATGAAGAATGTCTGTCTGCTCCCTTTTTATGGGGTTTTCACGTCCTATAAAGGGAAACTTTTTAGTGCCTTCTACAGCCCAGCTGCCTTCAGCAGGAATTCCGGCATAAAGCGGATTGCTAATACCTCTAATGGCACCGTTGGTAACAGCGAGCGGACGGGACCTGGCCGATATTCCGCAGGCACAGGCCTGTTCTCGGCACTGCGCACAACCACAGCTAAGAGGGGTCTCGTGCGTGAAAGATCCGAAGTCCAAGGCTCCACTCGAGCCATGTCCAACACGGGTCATGGGGCTGTGGGTGAGCACTGCCGTGAGGAGCCTCTGCAAAGGCCTGGAGGCCTCCTGGACAGACGGTGCCTCCCGCTGCACTGGGAAGCACTCACCTGCAGCCAGAAGCTGCACAGAGGCTGGGGAGAAACGGCTCTGCTCAGGGGCCTGGAGTTTCTGCCCTCTGACCTAACAGACAGCAGCCCCCAAATCATCGATCCTTCCAGTAGTCTAAAAACTGCCATTAGTAAATAAATACCATCACTGGGTGATGCCAAGTTTACCACAGGAGAAGTGCAGAAATGTCTAAGGAAGCCATGAGTATTGGTCATTCCAGACGGCTTGCATCAAAGAAGGTACAGCACTTGGCGCTTCTTTAAGGGGTAAATAGCAGCAAAATTTTGTCATGTGGGATCTTACCTTTTATTTGCTTCTTTTAATT
The DNA here is from genome assembly GCA_034781795.1 of Crypturellus tataupa. Classification (NCBI taxonomy): domain Eukaryota; kingdom Metazoa; phylum Chordata; class Aves; order Tinamiformes; family Tinamidae; genus Crypturellus; species Crypturellus tataupa. The sequence goes on along the minus strand of JAWLRI010000002.1, from coordinate 6,230,654 downwards.
GTGCAGCCACAATCCTCCCGGCTACCACCACAGTTTAACATCAGGTGAATGAGGGCTCACTTGGATGGAGATGGGTAGGATGTCCCCTTGAGGTCTCTGAGCTTCAGCCAAAATATAAAGCATATAATAAAAAAGTGTAAAACGTAAAGCATATAAAATACAAAGCAGCAGCGTATCTGGCTCAGCCTCGTGGTCTTCCTCCTGTAAGCCAGGGTGCTGCTGCCTGCAGTCAAATCCCCAGTGCCCTGCGGCCACTTGGTTGCATGCTTTGGAATAAAGAGAACATATGCATCGAGAAGCTCTCCCATTTTCCAGGCAGCATAGCCAGACATTCCCTGAAGCGGAAGAGCAGAACAAACTCTGAGCGCTGCCTTTACTGCAGACAGCATGAGTCACGGCAGCCCCTGGGAATCCCCATGTTTTACCACACAAGCAAACGTGCTTGCCTGTTTCCTTAGCTTCTGAAACAGTGTGGTTGCGCGTCCTTTTTTCTTTTTTCCCCTCAAAAAGTTTGACTTGAGGAATTTTAGTATTTCTACTGCAATAAGCATTTGATGCATCCAGCATGCCAAAACCAAAGGGAAAATTAGCATGAAGGGTTTTTCCATTAGTTTTAATGGCCAGAACTTAAGGCTAAAGAGGAAAGTAAGGTGTGGAGGGAAAACAGTCAAGTGTCTTCATTTGAGAGAGAATTGATCTTTATCTTTCGTGTGTTGCATTTCTGCTGCTCCAGAGGTGGCTGAGCTGCAGTAATACCTGGTACGATGCTGACCGCTATTGTATAACTGCGCCAAAGAGGAAGAGTCCTGTATGAATCACAGAATCACAGGATGGTTGAGGTAGGAAGGGACCTCTAAAGATCATCTAGTCCAACCCCCCTGCTCCATCAGGGACACCCAGAGCACATGGCACAGGGTGGCATCCAGGGGGGGGTGGGAAGATCCCCATAGAAGGAGACTCCACAACCTCTCTGGGCAGCCTGTTCCAGGGCTCTGTAAGTAGTCAAACACATTCTGAAACAGCAAACCCATTAAAGCAATGCTATGGAAAAGTGCTGTCGTATTAACCATCACACAGAGCTTAATATGAACACAAATCTTTGCATTAACCTTCACCATACTTACAGGTGAGATGATCAATCATTCCATGGAAAGTTTGCCTGTTAACACTAACGGTTAAAAGTACATAAAGCAGTATATGCAGCAGCTTAAAACCCATGAGCATTTAAAAGAAAATGAACAAGGAATTAAGAGGATAAACAGATGAGCAGTTAAATAGTCTGTCCCCTCATGGCCTTTTCAATAAAATACATGTATAAAACCCATCTCCATGTTCCCTCTGGAAGTCTACCTAAGCGTATAATCCAATTTAATTTGGACAACATGGTTGATTTTGTTTCTCAGATTCCTTCTCTGCATATATATGTATGTATATGAGAATACTTTTCCCCCATGCCAGCGTTTAGAAGTGATTTTCCACAGCTGCCTGTAGAGGAGATGAGATCCTAGAGTGCAGCTCACCCTGTGCTGAACAGGCTCACGTCTCCCCCAGTTCCTGCTCACTGCAGCTATAGCGGTGCAGCCTGCTCATCCCAAAACGTCTCTGCTCCGTGCGGGGCAGCCAGCATGCTGTGCTGAGGCAGCAGTGACGGAAAAGCTGACATCAAAGGCTCTGCCACACAACATATAGCGTGGGGTCATACAGTACGATTTCTAATTTTGCAAAAGCGGCAAGAGCATTGGCTAGTGCTGAAGTGAGCAAGGATGAGAAATGCAGCGTGCTTTGGTCCCGCACTGCCGGTATTCCCAGCCGCACCGGGAGATGCAGCCTGTCTGCCCCTGGAGCAATGCTCAAGAGGGGAACCCCGGGACGGGGTTTCCTCCCGTCGTCTCCTCCTGGCTCTGCCGCGGAGCGACATCCTGCCCTCGGGAAGCCCTTTTGTCTTTCTGGCTCCGTTCCCTGTTTGTCAAGTGCGATTAATTGAAATCAGACTTTCCTGCCTCCTAGTACGATTAGGACGATAAAGGCAAGGCTGTCGGTCAGGCGGTGAGGTGGCATGCTGTCAGCAAACGGTTCTGCTGGTTTTGTGGAAATCTCTCTTTAGCGACGTGCAGTGAGGCAGTAACGTCTTTGATCCCCTTGGACACCATCAGGCAAAATCCTTGTCCATTAGGGAAACCAAGAGCATAATCTCATTAGCTAATCCCTATTAGTGCACCTTTGCACTGGCCCTGCGTGGTATTATTTTTTGAGCAGCAAGGAGACCGCTGCAGTAGGGGAACACACGACAGACCCCTCGCCTTTGCAGAGGAGCCGCAAGGTTGTCTTTCTCACTGTCTACAAATCCTCAGCTGTAAAACAGCTGAGGATTTGTATTTTTCCCTGGGAAAAATACAGGAGCGTAGTCAGGGAATGCAGAGTTACGACGAGGAAAGCTAAGGCGCATTTGGAATGCAA